>WEIT01023801.1:239296-267679 GCA_013389985.1 Dryoscopus gambensis | reverse complement strand
CTTCTCACCGTTTGGTCTGGCTGCCTGGTTTATGGGAGACCCCTTTCCTCTTCATCAACTTCTCCACTGTATTGGGGTGGATTATTGGTCTGACTGGGTGGCGTTTGTAAGTCCCAGGGTATTTCTTTTCCACTGCTTGTTCCCTCCTGAAACATCAGGGAAAGAAAAAAAAATAGAAAACCACATCAGTTGTGTCTGTCTCCACCTGCCACTCCTGCTGGGCCGGAGCTGGCTCTGCAGGGAGCTCGCTGCGGGCCCGACTCCCAGCCACGGCTGGGTGCAACACAGCCTGCTCTGCTGGGAAAGGACACAGGCACTTCTAAACTCCTTCTGCAGGCATCGGGCAGCAGGGACGGGGCCCTGGCACACACTGCAGGGGCAGCACTGCCGTTCCCTTCACACACGGGCCAAAGGATGCCAGCACCAAATGGGAAGGTGCCTTTCTCCCAGTCAGTAACCACTGACAGTGGTCTGCAGGAATTCACTCCAAAGGGATCTCTCCCTGCTGGCCAGCAATCCCCTAACCTTTGTAGTTTGGCAGGAGACACCAAATCTACAAGTGCCACTACCCAGTGTAGGAATGAGGCGCTGTTTCGGCCCTGCTGTGTGCCGCCTGCCAGCGCACGTCTCCACTCCCAGCCACGTACTTGATGAGCTCCTTCTCCCGCACCTCCAGCTGCAGCATGATAGCACTGAGCTCCATGTACAGGTTATTGGCTCGCTCCAGCTTCCTCTCGTAGTGCTCACGGATATCTAATGCATGTCTGAAAGGCAGAAAAGGCTTTATTCCAGTCTGACTCCCATGGACCAAGAGAAGAGAATGAGGAAAAGTACAGGTGCTTTAGGAAAAGGCCTTTTAAAAGTCAAATGTGCTAACTGTACTGCACTGAACCCCAGATACAGCTAATGGTGAATGATGATTGATTAAGAGCCCGATACAGCAATAAATCATGGTATGGTTCAGAAAGTGTTTAATGGCCTTGAAAGAGTTGGCAGCACTTCTCCCTAGAAGATCTGCAAATGCCTCACACGCACCCAGGAGCCCTCTGGCCACGCCCTGATCATCCTGTTTGCACAGAGAAGGGGCTAAACCAGCCTCTACAGAAACAGGAAAGAAGTCGTGTATTTCATTAACAGCCAGGTGTCCCCACAGCTCCAGTACAGCTGAAAGATGTGACCACCTGAAGCTCCCTGGGGACAGGGAACACTGAACAACCACTGCATCAAATTGCCTGGCCAAGGGCCCCTTTGGTTTGACACAGAACTGCTTCTTAGAGTTTTATGTTTCTCTGTCAACTGTATTTGCAAATTTGAAACACTTTCCCTCCTTTAAATAAACCTTCTGCTTTCATTTTTAAGTTGGTCTAATGTTCAAAAGCCGTTTCAGTGGGCTGTTCATACGAAGTATGTTCACTTCTCTTCTTCTTCTAACCCAAAGAAAGTATCAGGGCAGAGAAAGCTCACAGCCAACCCCAGGATGGATTTCCCACTGAGATGGCTGTATCTGCTTCAGTGCTGTTATCACAAACACCAAATCTCAGGCAGAAATATTCCCTGGGAAACACACAAGCCTTTGCCACCTTGTCTGGAGCAAACTGTTGAGACTGCCCAAGAGCAGGGACAGTTCCCACTGCTTCCCTCCAGCTTCCCATCAGCCAAGCAGTGCTCATGGCCTAGGCCATGGCCACGGGAATTTCGGTTTCTGGGTTCACAAGGAATTCAGGCTGCCCAAATTTATACCACCAAGAATACTGGGTCCTGTTTTTGGAACCTCAGTACAAGAGGAGAATAAAAAGAGTCAGGGGCTGGAGCAGGAGGCCCTGTGAGGACAAGCTGAGGGCTCATTTAGCTGGGAAGGGAAGGCTGGATGGGAACAGCAAACAGTAAACACAACAGGCTGTGAACAGACCTCAGCTCTTCCCTTCGACGGCGAATCAATTCTTCATCCAGCCGGTGGATACAAGTTCCTTCACTTTTAATTTTCTCAAAATGTTTCTTCACTTCTTCTCTCCATTCAGCCTAGGAAAGCAATTTACTTTTAGCTATTTACAAAGAATTGGGATCTGTAGGTGCACCACAGAAAAACTCTTGGGCAATGTTCTTTGTGTCTGCAGAAAATTACAGCTCTGGGTTGAGAATGTATTTTGGTTAGCTGAATTAATTTGGGTAACAACACTGTAGCACATTTAGTGCCAGCATTTTCAAATGGTACTTACAATATTGTGCTCCAAATAGAGAATTTAAAACATATCTGCATTTTCTAAGAAATATTTTTTTAATTCCTAGAGTTCTTTAAATGTTCTCTCTTTAAGAGAACATCTTCTTTCCTTTTGGCAGTGAAAATAAGTAGAAAGGCTCACGATTTGGAAAGCTCCATGATGATGCCTGTCTAGGGTGATACTCTATTTGCCCCTTGAAGCCCTGGTTCCTGCAGGAGAAGTCTCAGCTTGGGAAAGTTTGGGTAAAAGATTTTCAAACACCCACCAGGTTGCTCTTCCTCAAGAATCAAACTGAAATCATAGATCCAGACTTGCTCTACTCAGTGCATCCTCCAAATCAGATCCTTGGAGCTAATTCCAGCACTCACAGACTCCAGCCTTTCCCCAGTTACCTGGGATTTGAAGTAGGTTTCCTGAGGAGTAGCCAGCACATCAGCAGAGGCGATATCCAGGTGCATCAGCGTCTGCCGGAAGGACGGACGGTTCCGGGGCTTGCTCTGCCTGGAACAAAACAGAAACAGCCAGGGGGGAGGTGAGGGATGGGCACTGCCAGCCTCTGCTGCCCTTCTGGGCAGAGGGATGAGCACTGCCAGCCTCTGCTGCCCTTCTGGGCTGAGGGATGGGCACTGCCAGCCTCTGCTGCCCTTCTGAAAGGGTTTCACTAGATCCTATTCTCTGACCGAGGCAGCTGACAGGTTAGAGCAAAGGAGCTTTTCTGGCTTTTTCTTTTGCTGAATACAGTTGTGCTAGAGGTGGTTTGTGATGACCCATTCTGAAGAAATAAAAGAGGTGTAAAACGTTTAAGACCAGAAAATGAGACTACAGAGTGAAAGATAGGACCAATTTCCATTTCTATCCTAACTTGCCTGTCAAGAAGAAACATACTTTGGTTTGTTGTACCATCAATTTCCAAATTTTGTAATGGGAAGACTCAATCTGGAAGAAATGAAAACTTACATTTAGGTTGCTTCTAAGGGCTAAAGGTCTGTGAGCTGTCACACAGCACATGCCTGAGTATTGCAATGTACTGAACAGCCCTTAGGATCACAGGCAAGTATAAAAACATTCGGATTTTTGAGAAAAAGGACCAGCACTTGAGTTTCAGGACTGAATCCACTTCGCACAGGGCAAGAGCAGCTTCTGGAGCCTCCTCTCCCCTACCAACCACCTCCCTCCACTAGGTGGGGATACAAGTGTTTGCAGGTACTCTGTGGTANGCACTGCCAGCCTCTGCTGCCCTTCTGGGCTGAGGGATGGGCACTGCCAGCCTCTGCTGCCCTTCTGGGGCCAGAGATGGGCACTGCCAGCCTCTGCTGCCCTTCTGGGCTGAGGGATGGGCACTGCCAGCCTCTGCTGCCCTTCTGAAAGGGTTTCACTAGATCCTATTCTCTGACCGAGGCAGCTGACAGGTTAGAGCAAAGGAGCTTTTCTGGCTTTTTCTTTTGCTGAATACAGTTGTGCTAGAGGTGGTTTGTGATGACCCATTCTGAAGAAATAAAAGAGGTGTAAAACGTTTAAGACCAGAAAATGAGACTACAGAGTGAAAGATAGGACCAATTTCCATTTCTATCCTAACTTGCCTGTCAAGAAGAAACATACTTTGGTTTGTTGTACCATCAATTTCCAAATTTTGTAATGGGAAGACTCAATCTGGAAGAAATGAAAACTTACATTTAGGTTGCTTCTAAGGGCTAAAGGTCTGTGAGCTGTCACACAGCACATGCCTGAGTATTGCAATGTACTGAACAGCCCTTAGGATCACAGGCAAGTATAAAAACATTCGGATTTTTGAGAAAAAGGACCAGCACTTGAGTTTCAGGACTGAATCCACTTCGCACAGGGCAAGAGCAGCTTCTGGAGCCTCCTCTCCCCTACCAACCACCTCCCTCCACTAGGTGGGGATACAAGTGTTTGCAGGTACTCTGTGGTACCGAGCTGCACAAGCTGCCACAGCCCGCCTGCTGCAGCTCAGAGTGCACAGCCGCTACGAAAGACCCACACGTGCTCTGGCCTGTTTCCCCTTCGTGCCATGGGGAGGATGGCTGCTGAAACCCATGGAGTGGGAAAATGCTGGAAGACCCTTTACACTGTGTCAAGATGTAATTACAAAGACAAAGCATTAATGAAATCCAAGACAAAGAATTTCAACTCTAATCTGGTACATGGAGGAAACTGACAGCATTTTCCATATCTGAACCTGGAAAATCCAGCTTTGTCTTCCAGACAAAAAACTCACATTTCTCCTTGTCCAGTCCAAAAGTCAGTTGCTTACAAAGGGGTTTCAGAGTGAAAAATCAGTTCCCTTCACTCTGGATGTGGCCTCACGGAATTTTACCCCTACTTTCCTTCCAGCTCCTTTTGTCTTCCCACAGAGCCACCTTTTATCCCCTACTTTGCTACAGCAAAGCAACACCCTCTGTGAAGGCTCCTGAAGATGTCCTGGGGTCCAAGCCTGCTGCCACAAGGAAGCAGAATCCAAAATTACTGCTCTCAGGACAAGTGTGAGAGTATCTAAGAGCCCTCTGCTCCAGGCTCCACACTCACAGGTTTTCACAGGTTTTTTCTCCTGACTTTCACAGGTTTTGCTGGGAGCCAGCCCTAGGTCTGTGCTGTGCAGGGTTCAGGCTCTTACCAGGTTTGCTTCATGAGGATTTTGAAGCCATCTGGGCAGGTGGAAGGGACGGGAAGGTGAAGGCTGTTACTGCCCACTCCCCAAATGATGGCCGAAGAGTCCACATCCTTGTAGGGAATCTCTCCCGTCAGCAGCTCCCACAAAACCACTCCAAATGACCTGACAAAGAAATAAACCAGGATAAATCAAGTTCACACCGGAGCTGTTAACACAAACATTTGGAGCTTGAAAAAAAACATTGGCAAAACAGGGAAATAAGGGTGTCTGGTCTGAAACTGCAAGTAGGTGCAACAGGGGTTTTTAACACACCAGGTAACTCCTCTGCTCCAGCACGGGGCTGAGCATAAAACCACACTGGTTTTCACCCACCCTCTCCTGCTTCTTTGTGAGATTTTAAAGATCCTGAAAGCACATTTTCTGTACAGATTAAGTCTTGCTTCTGTTAAATGAAAACACTCCAAAGTCTACTCTCAGACAGACTCGACTGTTCTTGCTGGTAAGAACAGATGATTGACTACTGCACAGACTGACAACTGTCTTACAGAGACAACACAACAAAGGTTCTGTGGCTTTTTTACATTTTATTTAACTGGTTTTGTTTTATTTTCCCTGACTAAAGGCTCCCTCTGCTGTTACCTGTAGTCCCAGGTAGGAGTTTCTAGGTTTGAGACTCAGCACTACAACTACTGCAACACAGAAATTAGGAAACGAATGCTACTTGCATAACTGTCAGTACCAAAAGCACATGAGGTCTCATCTGATATTCCTTTTGTTCTGAAGAAAGGAAGGATAAAGCAAAAAAAATTAAGAGAACTCAGTCTGGGAAAGAACCTCCGATAAGAACTGAAAGATGTAGGTAAGAAAACTCACTTTGCTTCTCTTCCTTAGTGAAGCGACCAGAAAGAATTAAAACCTTAATTTTTAACAGCAAACATTTGTTTTGTATACAATCATCACCCAATAAAACACCAAAGAAACACCAAACCAGTCAATACAGAGGTAAACAAAATGCTGCTGAGAACCACCACCACTGTTCGTGCACATCAACAACTGGGCTGTGATCCAGGTGAGGCACAACCATCTCCATTCCCAAGGCAGACCTGCCACCTTACTCCATGTCCCATCCCTCTGGGGACACCAACCCTGCCAAGCTGGAGACTGCAGCCAGGTGAAAGGTGAGAAGGGTGTTTCTGTTTCTGGCTTGTACCAATAGCCAGCTGCTTTTATTAAGTACAGAAGAACTTCTAAGAGACAAGCTACCAGGTCTGAACAACCACCAGTCAGGAAACAACTTCATGTGAAAAACACTGCACTTTCAAAGCCCACTGGCTTCAAACCATGTGTAAAAAAACCCCAACAAACAAGCAGAATTTGAATATTTTTTTCCTCAAAATCCATTTTGTGGGCTGCAGGAAAGCAGGGATCCAGGAGGTTGGACAAACTACCAGGGAAAGCTCATCTGGCTTTATCTTTGTTATGACTAAGAACTGACAAAGGATTTTCAAGACTCCTGATAAGATTATAGATTTATTTTTCTGCATGCTGTTAAAGATGAGAGAGAGCAGACATATAAGCAGCTCAGGAACTGTTCTCATTTGTTGGCAGCATTCATGAACATCATTTTAATTTATCTTGAGGGAGGAATGGATGGCAAGGAAGAGTCTGAGCAGTCACCACTGTTGTGAACTCCAGAGGAACTGGCACCAAAGAACAACATCTCCAAGTCACTGAGGGAAGGAGCAAAGGTTTCATTGGACAGGGTGTTCCATGAAATATTCCTGAACAAAAACCACTCTAGAGGACAGAAAGCCAAGGGTGGAAATCCAGCACCACTCGTCCTCACAATCCCGTGATTCAAAGGGAGGGGCTCAGCAGACAAATGCTGGGTGTGTTTTCTTTCCAGAACAACCCAAGTGTTCCTCCCAGAGGAGCCAGCTGTGCTGTGGCCCGGACATCCAAAATAAACACGCAGGACACCGTGGGCACAAGAGCAGCTGCACAACACAGCTCTCCTGTTACACCACCTTCCCTGCAGGAAACCTTGCCCTTCTGGTCAAGCCCAGGCCCAAGCCAGGACTGCAGCAGCAGCTCCTGTCTGACTGCACTGCCCCCTGGACCCGCGGCTTCGTCCGGCAGCTCCCTGCCCTGCCAGGGAAGGAACAGCATCTGAAGCTGAAAAACCACAGGAAGCAAAAGCCCTCCTGGCTGTAAAGCAGGGAGAAGGGCATTTGTCCTGGCTGCTGACATTTAATATGCAGAAATAATGAGGCAGAAACAAAGATGCAGTTCCCTTGAGGGCTCTGAAACCTGTGGAGAGGCTTCCCAAAGGAACTCCAAGGCTGAGCCCTCTCAAGCATTTTCAATAGCACAGAGACTGAACGGATCCTGGTGTTCCTTTGGACAGAGAGCACGTTTCACATGGATGGAAACAGGTTCCAGAACTCTTACAACCTACCCTGGTTTCCTCCCTCTTGGATCTGGGATTGGATTCACTGGGCCGCAGTCCTGGGACTGCACATACAGCAGCCAGCCTGGTATGCAGGAAGCATAACGGGGTGGGGAGCAGAGCAGGGGCCTCCCCACAGCTCCAGTGTGGCCCTGGAGAGGGCCGGAAGTGATGGAAAACCACCCTGGCTGTGGAAGCTGCTGAGGGGGCCCTGAGCACAGCCCTGGGAGAAAGCTCTGGGCTGAATAACAACACAGGGAAGAATTTCTGCATCTGCTTCCTGCAAGACACAGACTGTCTGCACTGAGCCTCAGCTGGAACCTACAGGTCAGCACACAGCCAGCACACCTGTGTCATTCCCTTTCCTTCAGAGCCCACCAAAGCTCAGGGCACCAGGCACGAGGAGAAAGGAACAGCCCACCACAGAGGAAACCATGCACAGGATGAGGAAAGGACATGGAAAGTGCTGGGAAGCCAAGTGACTGAACAGAAGGTCAAAGACTTGACCATGCACACGACTCACCAGATGTCCACCTTCTCGGAGACGGGCTCGTTCCGAATCACCTCCGGGGCCATCCACGCCACCGTCCCAGCAAAGGACATCTTGGTACTTTTATCGCTGAGCTCTTTAGACGTACCAAAATCTGAAATCTTCACTGCATCTGTGTGTGTAACCAAAACACTGGAAAAGGGGGGGAAAAAAAAAAAATCAACATTTTGTGATTTTTCTTGTACCACAACAGCCACTGGAGTAAATCCCTTCTTAATCAACATCACCAGCTGATGAGGCCACACTGCTCACAAGTGCAGTGCAAAAGAAAAGATTTTGCTTTTTCCGCAATAAAAGCTCTCACTCTCTTTTGGGTGGCTGTGCTTTGTGCCTCAAATGCATTTCTGAATGCTATGAGTCAAAAATCAATCTCAATAAAACTGCAAATTAACAAGTAACTGAGGATTCAGAGGCAAAGCTGTACCTTAAACTGTGCTGTAAATCATCTAAAAGCATTATCTTAATGCACTGTCACAGGCTAAAAAAGTGATAAACATCGAGGGAATAAGAATATAAAGAAGTCAGAACATTTTAGTCAGAAAGCAACAGAGAAATGAGGAAGACACATTCCAGGAAACCAGGGAAATAACAGGAGAATAAGAAGGAAAGATAAAATGGCAGGAAGCAACAGAATATCCCACTTTACAGAAAGATGAGGTATCATTAAATCATTAAATATTTCTTGACTGCTATTTATCATGGAAGATGCAGATAAAATTTCCACTCTTGTTAAGCGTCAACAAGTTGCAATAGTTTCACTCTCATTAGTTTTGAGTCAACATGGGGGAAAAAATAGTAGAGCCTTTTGACCAAACTTTAAACTATTTCTCAAGAAAAGGGAAAAATAGACATCCCCACCTGGGGGATGTTTAAGCATCTGAGACTCATTTTGATGACCTGAAGAACCATAACTGGGGTTGAAACAATTTGGCAACTTGAGGAACCCAAACTAAGGGATGTTTAAGCAGCTGAGACTCACTTTGGCGACTTGAGGTCTCGATGGATGATTTTGTGGAGGTGCAGGTAGTTCATGCCACTGGCAATCCCCGTGGACCAGTCCACCAGAAGCCGCGGGGTGACCTTCCTGCCAGCCCGCAGGACCTCGTAGAGCTGCCCGTGGGCACAGTACTCCATGATGATGCAGTAGCACGGGGCCTGCGTGCAAACCCCCCTGTCAAAGAGAACACACAGTGAGGAGCAGCAGACAGACAACTGGCCAGGAAGAGTGACCACCATTTTGTCCCAGACACAGCTGAGCGCCTGGATTGTAAAAACCTTCCCGGAGACCTTGAGCGAACGGCTCTTGCCTGGACAAAGCTCCTGACAAGGGGCACAACCTACTTGAAGGCAATGATGTTGGGATGCTTGAGCTTCCGCAGGTGCTTGATGTCCGTCTCGTTCTGATCCCTCACTTTCTTGATGGCCACCTCCTCGGCCCGGAACTTGCCCAGGAAGACGGCTCCCTGTGCCCCACTGCCCAGCCACTGCAGCTCCGAGATCTCCTCGAACGGCACCTCCCACGTGTCTGGGCACAGGCAGAAAAACGGGACAACAGAAAAGGTCAAGACCATGCAAACTGTCAGACCACACCAGGGCAGCACCTGCCACCTCCCGCACTGCACAGTGGGCTCTCCTGGAGGGAGTACGTGCCATCTTCTCCTGGCACAGCTGAGGCACACACCACACTTGCTCAGCCCCAGCAACCCTTTCAGCCATCCCAGCCACCTCCAGCCCGCTCATTCCCATCCTTCCAGCTGCTTTTTCAGAGCTCACCACCCTGCTAACCACTTGGGTGAGCCACTCCAGCTTGGCAGGCAGCAATTTACCATACCAGAGACCCTGGATTGGCAATTTTGGGAGGAGATCCTCTACCCCGACACTAAACAAAGTGCATAACTCCACTGAAAAGCATAGATCAGGAGAAACATTTAACATTCACAAGTGATATAAAAAATATTGAGGGTCTTTTTCACTCCCTGAAATAAACAAAAATAGGAAATAAAAGTCAGACGTGGCAGGTTGTAAAACACAGAGCAGCAACCACCAAGACAGCCAACACAAAGCACATCGACCACCAGCAGCAGGCACAGAAATAGGTCTCTCCCACACCAACATTGTGTATATCGATGTCAAGCAGGCAAAACAACCCTAAGCAATTCCTTCTCTTCAGTATCCACACACAGTTGTAGGGATAATGCTGGAGTGGTCCAGCGGCACTATATAAACTGCTTCAACAGAGCTGCACCCATCAGAACAGAAACCCCTGTCAGTCACCTTGAAATTACCTTAAATCTCACAAACAGCAGGACAAAAGGCAGGCAATTGTTTATTTACTGTAATTCAATAAAGATCTAAGTTTGGAGGACAAATTATTTAGCAGCAAACCCAACAAGTAACCCACTGATTTCTGAACTAAAAGGAAGTCACACCTGTACAGGTCTCTGTTTCAGAGGACTACAAAGGTGCGTCCTCGTCTCATCCAGATTCTGAGCCATTGGGATGTTCCTGGGGCTGCAGCTGGGATTATGCCAAGGTGTCCATCCTAAATACTGTCATCACTGAAGGGAAACTTGTACATCGCAGCTGTCTGTGGGCTGATCCCAGTCCGAAGCTTTCCCTGGGATCATCCCTGCGACAGGCAGGCAGTGGCTGCTGTCTCCTGCCGAGCGAGCACTCCCCAGGCCCGGCCATGGAAAAGCAGCTCCCCCCGGAGCCAGACCCCAGCACTCCTTCTGCTCACTGAACTAGAAACAAAAACATTGCTCATCCACAGCAGAAACTCCCTCCGCCTTGGCAGGGCAGAGTTCAACCCCAGCACATGTTCCTCCCCAGACACGAGGCTATTTTCCATACTCATGGATCTGCTCACAGCTCTGAACGTAAATTGGCATTTAAGTCTTTGGACATTTAAACACTAGAAGATTTTAAATAAAGAAAATAATTAGATAATTAATAAAATAAATCCATTCATTCATAATTAAATCAAGAAGATCTGTATTTCTATTTAATGCACAAATGCATCACTTCTGAAAGGAGGTGGCAAATACAGGTGATTTTTGTGTGTGTTGATGAACAGTATTTTTATATGGGCAACATAGAAATTATTCTGTTGTACTGAAACAGCTGTTTCTTTCATAGAATCATGGAATGGACTGGGGTGGAAAGGATCTTGAAGCTCATCCAGTGCCACCCCTGCCATGGGCAGGGACACTTCCCACTGTCCCAGGGTGCTCCAAGCCCCGTCCAACCTGGCCTTGGGCACTGCCAGGGATCCAGGGGCAGCCACAGCTGCTCTGGGCACCCTGTGCCAGGGCCTCGCCTCCCTCACAGGGAAGAACTTCTCCCCAGTATCCCATCTAGCCCTGCTCCCCAGCAGTGGGAAGCCATTCCTACTTGTCCAAAGTCTCTTTCCATCTTTACCTGTGGGAAGTCTGTCTTTCCTGTACAGGGCACAGAACACTGACATTCATTTCCATGAAGCGTCTACAGTTTGTGAGCAGTAATGGATCACTGTATCACCTTGGGTTTGCTCTTAATATTCCCTATCAGGTAATACCTTCCTCTAATATTCCCTCTGCAATGGCAAAGGCTGAGAGAGGCTGTAAACAAAGTAAGCAAAAGTTCATGTGGTTCCTCCTACAAAGTCATCTCATGTTTATTTGGGAACACAGATCCTCTCCCATTTGCATCCTGATTGTCAGGGGCACAGTTCAGGAAGAGGTTTCAGTGGAGTGACAGTGAAATATCCCACATCTTCGGGAATGTCAAGAAGAACAAAGAGCCAAACCATAGGTAACATACAGTGCAGTAGTCAGACTCTTCTGGGCCTAAAGAAGCCAGTGGGATACTTCTCCTAAATGAATTAAAGTGTAATAGCAGCAGGAATTGCACAAGAACTTGCGTTTCTGAGGTGATTAAGAACCATTTCAGTAGAATGATGGGAATCTATTTCCCATGGGGAAGAAACGCAGGAGCAGCCTGAGCCATTGAGCCAATCTATTTGGAGGAAGTTTTTCCCAGCACTGGCTGCTCTCCAGCACTGGCACTGTGACAAGAAGCATCTCTGGTTTACACAAACCCCCCCAACACAAGCACCCTCTGACGGGCACCTTGCTCTCCAGGTACATGCAAAAACTCTCACAACGACGGCAAACACACAACCCATGAACAGGAAGGTGAAAGCAGCTCCTGGAGACGGCTTCTTAATCCAAAGGAAATGGCTGGGAAGTGTAATGAGTCCCTAGAGAACACAAACAAGTCTTGCTTTAAAGTGTTGGAGTCCCCACAATCCCAATTAAATAACTGGTAGATGCAAATTAAAGAACTGAGTGTGTCTCCCTGAAAGCACTCACCAATAGCCTTCAGAAATCAGGGTAAACTACTGGAAAAACATAGGAGGGAGGGATTTTATGGGTCAAACCCCAAGTACTTAAACCTCAGATGATCAGCTAGCACCGAACAATACAAAAGGAAACACTCCCTGCAGGAACGACTTCACCAGGCAGTGACTGGCATCACTTGGTCAACCAGCACAGAGCTTGTGGCAGCTCCCAGCTGACCAACACCTGCCCAGCCTGTGTCCTGCAGGGAAGCACAGGCACAGCCCTCTTGGTGACCATTCAGGTGTCAGGAAGGACACTCAAGCAGTAACTTCAACAAGAAGATAATGCAGAATCACGTAAAAGCTGTTCTTATCTCTTCACAGGCAATATGGGCTCAAGGACACGAAACCTATTTGTCTTTTACTACTTGCAACCACAACACCACCACCATGTCCCAAAGAATGGGCCTGCAGGACACCCAAAGCAGGCGGGCAGGGGTACCAGGGAGCAGCAAAAAGTACCATGAAGCACCTGCAGGCAACATAAAATGGTTTGGGTTGGAAGGGATCTTAAAGCCCATCTCCTTCCACCCCCTGCCATGGGCAGGGACACCTCCCACTATCCCAGGCTGCTCCAGCCTGGCCTTGGGCACTGCCAGGGATCCAGGGGCAGCCACAGCTTCTCTGGGCAACCTGTGCCAGGGCCTCCCCACCCTCACAGGGAAGGATTTCTTCCAAACATCTAATCTTAATCTCTCTTCTATTAGTTTAAAACCATTCCCCTTTACCCTATCACTACCTCCCCATGTAAAAAAGTCACTCTCCCTCTTTTTTATAAGCCCTCTATAAGTACTAGAAGGCTGCATGGCTGCAGACCCAAACTGGACTCCTACCCCTGTTGTTGATTCAGCCCAATACAAAGGATTACTCCTGGATGAGGCTTTAAGTAGTTGTCTCATGAAGATGGGGGAAAAAAATCATCTGCACAGATCCATGGCACCAGCCCAAAGCTGTAAAGCAGCTCCCAGGGAAATGAAAAGCCACCACAATCCTCTCCCTGCTGCTGAAAGAGCCCCAGACATTTCCTCAGCCACACAGCACTTGCACAAACACAATCCATGCATCTTCTGTGCTCTTGCTAAAAGACAGCAAAAATAAAAATAATCACATACATCAGTTACTGAACTGCTGGCTTGTATGTAGCTGATGAAATGCACACAAAGATGATTTTCTGGTGGCAAGAAGCAAGAATGAGATCATCTGGAAAAGAGAACATGAATATTCTCACAAAATCCTCAAGTTTCAGCACAGAAGCAGTTTGAAAAGGTTTATCCTTGGGTAACATAAGTGTAGTACTGCCATCAGGGTAACAGATGTCATCAGAGCTAGACAACTGAGCAGCTCCAGAAGAAAAAATAATAATATTTTTTAAAAAATCTTCTTTTCACTCTCCTTTCTAGCAGTGAAGACACTGAAAATGCAGCTCAACCACACAGGCTGCATATAGCTGATCCCAATTAATCCTCAGCCTTACCACATCTGTAGCCAGCTCAAATCTGCCCTTTTAGAAGGGCCTGATGCCAGCAGCAAACTGCAGAGTGCCCCTGGATGCGTGGCTCTGAACATGCTCCCAGCACAGAGACCAGCAAGACACCCTGTGCACAGGAAGGAGCCCTGTGTGCACCCTCCAGCCCCAGCGCTGCTCTCAGCTGCTCCTTTTCATTCGTCAGTGCTTCAATCTTTGCGTTCGGTGACGTCTCTAGAAAAGCGAGCGTCCCCTGTGGGCCACGGACGCACAGATCACACCGAGGTCTCCAGTGCACCTGCTGGCCCAGTTATGTGGGAAACAGGATCTCTGTGTCTCACGGGCAGCTCTCCCAGAGCCACCGGTCCAAGGCTGCAGGGACACGCCAGCACGGGATGGCTCAGAGGCAGCAGTGGGGACAGGTGTGGGACACACAGAGAACTGCTGCGAGCGGCCACCGCCACTCTGCATCTGTGGCCTTTCCTTGGAAATTCTTAGCTTCACTTACAAACGCTGAGCATCCAGCCCAAAAGCACTGTCACACAGACACTGCCCAGTGCCTGCTCTGAATGTCATCCAACTACTCGGAACCTCCTTTGCCTTCCCAAGGGGAACTCCCCAGCCAGACAGCCCCTTCCAAAACTGTCCACCCAGTTTGCAGTCACCCCAGCAGCCTCAATCCCCCAGGGAACTTCCTGTCACTGTTCTTATTTGTAGTCTGAACCACACGTGACACACCGAGTTTACAACATGCAAACCAAACAGAACCAATTGTGCCAGAGAACTTCAAACCAAGCAAACCCTTGCACATGGGGCTGCTGCTCAGGAGGCACCTGGAATGCAGAGGTGCATTTCTTGCTCGCTTATGAACTGGAAATGACTGACCCTAGGAAGCTGATTTCAAGGCAAATTCATCCAACATGTTGTTTAAAAGCTCTGTTCCCTCATACTAGGAGCTGTTCCCCATCCCTCTGGGGTTTAGATTTGAACCACTCAGACAGGTTTCTGACCTTGTATCTTATAATTTGTCAGTGCCAAAAAGCCACTTGATTACTACTGAGTGATGCTCAAAGGAGACTTTGCCCCATGGTACTGCGGTGGCCAGGCTATTCCCATTTCCCATAAGCCTCAACCATTTCACCTCCTTAATTCTAATGACAGCTTGTTCTCTTCCCATCTGCCACCTCCCTCCCCCTGCGCTAGGGGAGAAATCAGACACCAACAGCAGAGCATACTCTGCTCTTTAGCTTTCAGTACCCCCTAAAGATATATATAGAGAAAGATATATAGATATATATGCAGTCAACTGGGATATCACTTATTCCCAAGCTACAGATTTTATATATATTTATACTCACGTACACTTACACATTTACGCTTACACATCTAAATGAAAAAGGTATAAATATTAAAGAACATATTTCTGGAAAGACAAGTCCTAAATTATATTTTAAAGATGAAAATTACTCCTGAATAAAAGGAAATAAAAGTCATTTTGAAAGAGAAGCAATACTCCTGCTACTTGGTGGTCAGCTGGGGACAGCCTTCACCTGCAGGTTCTGAAGTGGGAGTGCCTATGCCAATGTTTTCCATCTGGCATAAAACGCCTCCAGAAATTAACACAGGGATTGTACCATGTACTTCAACCCAACTCCTTCTGATCGCCATGCTCAGTTCAGATTCAGGCCTTGTCACAATGGTCCAAGCCACGGGGCAGAAGGGGCAGTTGATTTTGACGCCATCACGAGCTGCCTTTGCCACACGACGGCTGTTGGCTCTACAGTGCAGGATTTGTCCTTGGAAACCCGTGACAGGGCTGGCCGAGACCAAAACGGCCACGTGGAGAGCTGGGGAAGAGCCCTGGGTTCCTTCCCTCATCTCAGCCCAAAGCAGCGCAGGCGGTTCCCTCTTACCTTGCTGCTGCAGTTTGTAGTCCGTGGAGTAGGCCTTGCCTATGATGTTCCACACGGGCCGCAGGCACCCGAAGAGCCCCTCGAGGAAGCCGCCGCTGCCGCTGCCCGTCCGGTTGAACTGGACCTTCACATCGTCGGCGGCGCCGTTGGTGTCCCCGTCCCCCGGGCTGCGGGTGCCCTGCGGCAGCCCCGGCTCGGGCTCGTCCTGCTCCCGCAGCTGCAGCACGCTGTTCTCGAACTGNTCGGCCGGCAGCGAGCCCCGCTCCCGCACGTCCTCCAGCAGCTCGGGGGACGGGTGGCTCGCGGCAGCGGGGTGCTCGTCGGGGAACCTCCCCAAGTCTTTGTCCTCACAGAACGCTTTGCCGATGGAGTTGGGAGAGGAAGACAGGCTCAGGCGCTCCTGAGTGCTGGCCATGATGCCGTGAGTGTGCATCAAGGAGACGGCCCGAGGGGGTGCTCAGAGCATTTGTACGACACAACTCACATGTGACACGTGGGCCCAGTACCTGAAACAAGAGGAAAAAGAAAAACTTTCAATTTTTTATTTAAGTATTTTTACTACGTGCAGTTTCTCTGAAGTGAGCTGATAATTAACTAGACTTTCCAGACAGCCACTGATACTTGGTAAATAATTACTGCCCTAAAAGAAACAAATAAATGGTTCCAACAGAAACTCCGCTCAGGCAATACTCTCGGTAACCTACTGCAGGAATTGCCCAGTAAACAAACCCACAATTTTAAACAAGAGCCTAAAGGTCCAAACCATGAAAGATTCTTTGCACAGAATTCCCACAGCATTATCAGACTGAAGCTGGCCCCAGCTCAGCTACGATTTGAGTCCCACCACTGTTCCCGGGCCTGGCACAACCCACAAGCTCAGGATCCCATAAAACCCTGGAGACAAGGTGTTAGAGAAACAAAGCCCAGTGATACAGGGCTTGAGTCCACCAAGGCATGGTTTGTAGCTGCTCCCTCAGAGCCCCACCAAGTTATGACTATCCTGGACCTTTGATTGAGCCTTCATCTGCATTGTGGGAAGATATGTTCAATTCTCTAACCACATACACGTCACCCTCGTAATCATGTAAAACTCTGAAGCTTCACAGAACAGCAGACCCTCCTTGCTGATCTCCCACCACTGCTCTCCACTTCTTCCCTGCATGAGCTTCTGGGACGGTGCACATAAAACAAGAGCCGGGATCCCTTTTAAGAAGTGCCCCCATCTCTTGCTCCATGCTCCACTGAGAGGTCCTTTTTCCACAACCCATGGTGGTGCCACCTTCCCACAGAGCCAGGCTGATGGCTGATGGGGGTCATGCTGCCAGAGCTGCTCACGGCAAAAACAGGGGTTTGGGACAGTCCCTTCTGAAACAAGAGGCTCTAACACTGGGCCACAAGTAATTAAGTGAATTCAGCCTGCAACATGGAACAAGGTCCAATTTTAAATTCCATAAGAAGCTGAGAGGGAGGAAAAAAATGGCCTTAACAGAAAGTATTTTGTTAAAAAGTAAGATCAGTTACAGTGGGTGCAAATTTCCAGGCTCTGCAAACAGCCATTGGAAGGGAGAGAGAGGTGGCCAGGTAGGACACAGCCAATGGCAAGGGAACAGCTCAGTGCCCCAACTCCTCAGGATGAGGTCACTGCAGAGAGAGATAAGCCCTTCAGCCTGCAGGATGAAAAGCTCCTGCCCGGGGCTTCAGCCCCTCTCCAGCAGCAAACAGGAACAGCCAGGAACCTGGATTACCTTCCTGTATCCTGCCTGATCACATGGGGTTTGCATAAAAGCTTTATTTAGGTTGTAAACTTTGTTCTTTAAAAGAAAGCAAAACAGCAAGCGAGGCAGAGGTTGCAGCACAGCCCAAACCAGTACAGGAGCTGAATCAGACTCATATGGGAAGCTGGAGAGTTGGTTATTCCCGACCTGCCAGTGACCAGCATTGCAGTGACCAATTCCCCAGGGTGGGAAGCTGCAGTGTGACCTCACAGTACAATTAGCAGTAGTTGTTATATTATCGCAGATTTTGTTATTGATAAGAAAATGCTTCACACCTGAACAGAATTTCAGAAAAACACCAGGCCAAGGCCAACTCAGTGTTCCTGGGCACAGCCCCTGATCATTACCTGAAGCTGGGGAGTGACAAGTGATTGTTTAAACAAGAGCAAAATGCAACCACTGTTCATACACAGAAATCTGCTTTTTGTAATGCAGAGTATTAAGCAATGCAAATAAAACATCAGCCACGTGTCCTGCAAGAAACCCAAATGTAAAGGCCAGAATTTGAGGTAACAGTGTCCTAAAATACCTCAAATTTAAGCCTTGGGAAGTGCATTAAGGATTAAATCAGACTTGGAGGATAAAATAACTTTGCTGTTATGTGACTCTCAAGAGTACACTACTACAGTGTAAGGTTTTGCTTTTACATTTCTATGCTGTTTTCTGCCTCTGGAATGTTTGATTGTGGAGGTTTAACAGGGAATGAACAGCTTTTCACTACACAGCTCAGCCAAGAACAAAGCCCCAGACTCAAGGATATCAGGTCTGTTTTCCCAGATCAAATTGCCTTCTCCAACACTGAAATGTTTCAAATAAAAAAAGCCTTTAGGCACAGTGTCCTGCCACTTTACATGCCCCTGTATGTGCTTCGTGGGGAGAGGAGGCATCTAAAAGTTATGGAATTATTTTCAAACTGGCACGATACAGCCTTATTTAGGCCCTTACATAAGCAGCCTGATTTTCAGAGGTGTAGCAAACTCATTGTTTGGAGAGCATGGAACAGCAGCACTTGTTTTAAAACAACTTCTTATCAAGCCAGCTTGAAGCAAAGTGGTGCAGAAACCCTGGGAAGGGGAGAAGGTGGTTTCTGCCACACCACATCAGTGCTGACTTGTTAGGGAAATGAATTTTTAAAATTCTCTTCTATTGCAGTAAATTCTGCAATGTGCAACCTCTTGCCTTAGCAAAATGTGATTTAATCCAATGAAATTAGATTTGTTTAGACCTCACTATCTCTTCAAACGAGGGAAGAAGAGCATTTCCCAAGTGTTATTGCCATGCCTCCACTATTTTTTTAGTCATAGTACCAAAAGGCTGAGATTTTTCACGTTGAACTCCTCCCAATTAAAGAAAAGGCAAAGAAAAACATTTTCTTGAAAGTTTTTAAGTTTCATTACATCCAGACTGCCATTCAGGATATATTCATAAGGCCATGCAGTGACAGGACAAGGTGGAATGGCCTTCAGCTGAAGGAGGGCAGGTTTAGGTTAGACATTAGGAAGGAATTGTTCCCTGTGAGGGAGGTGAGGCCCTGGCACAGGGTGCCCAGAGCAGCTGTGGCTGCCCCTGGATCCCTGGCAGTGCCCAAGGCCAGGCTGGACGGGGCTGGGAGCAGCCTGGGATGGTGGGAGGTGTCCCTGCCATGGCAGGGGTGGCACTGGGTGATTTTTAAAGTCACTTCCAACCCAAACCAGTCTGGGATCCCATGTCTATGATCTGCACGTGCATCTTTAGCTTTCCCAGGGAAAGGCATAGCCAAGGGCTGTGCTATTTCTACCCGAGCGATGCTCCTGCGGCAGCAGCCTCCCAGTCAAAAGCTGGAAGCTCCGTGTGTAGGAGGACTGTGCATATTTAAGAGACTGAGATTTCACAAAGTGCTGCTGCACACACAGACTTGAAGGCAGACCCTCGGATTTGAACTGTTTCGGTGAGTTCATGCACTCTGCACTAACAAATTTCTCCTCTGTCTGAAGGAGATTCGAGGTTTGGTATAATTTTGTAGGATCACATCTTCTTGTAAATGACTCCATTTCCATGCAAAGTATTTTTTCCAGGCAAAATCCCACTGCCCCCAGACAAAAGAAGCATGAAATCCACCTCTTCTGGGAAGAGTGAGGCTGCACCTCAACATGTCAGACAGCCCAAAATGCTGTTTAAAACTATAGAAAAGTGAGAGTTTACCTGAATCACCTGCCAAGGCATGCTCTCGCCTTGCCTGATATTGTGTCTGTCCCTGGGAACAGGTATCCAGGAAGTGTCCTCACACCCCCGGAGCCACCAAAGCACATGGCAGCCTATACAAGTTCATATTTATATGAGTGTCAACGCAGTGGTCAGGTTTGCAGACACAGCTGAGTTAACCCAATGCCCTGCCTGGACCATTACTGAAGTTCCTCCTTTAAAGTTTCTTCTTTGAAGAGCTGTGCTAAAAATTGAGTGGCAAATCAGACACAGCATTCTGGACACAGCACACAAACCAAACCAAACCAACCAACCAGTCAGTGTGCTGGAAAGGTGGTGTAAGCACAGAGGCCACCACTCGTTCTCCTGCCAGCCCAAATCTCTAGCAACACTAAGTTTGCTTCCTTGAAGGCCATTTCTGTCTTAGCCAGTGAAGGATATTCTCTGCTTGCACTTCCAACATGCAAAGGGAGTTAAAGCAACTGTCTGATCCATGTTTAGGGGCTGACACAGAGCTGCTGGCAGAAACTGTCCAGCTGGTACATGGAACTACCACGGACAGAGGAGATCCCTGCCCAGATCACTATGTACAGCCAAGCCCTGGAGTCCCCTTGCTTTTTCCTGGTACTCAGCGTGATTTCCACCTGGCTACAGTGGGCACAGCAAGGTAACTACACATTTCCTCACTGATAACACAACTGGAATTTATGTGTGTATCATCTCAACTAGTGGCTTGTGACAATGCTTTAAAAATGTTCTAAAATCTAACAAAACCACAGAGAGTGTGTCTGTAAAGCACAGTCATCATGTTCTCCTGCCCCTTGTGACTCTCTCGCAAATTCTACAGGGAATTTTTACAACAGGTTGATGCACAGTCCTCTCCCATCTCTGTACAACTCCAGCACAGGAACAACTGAGAGCTGCTGAACTGGCAAGTCCCAGAGCTTTGGCTGTCACTTCTGACCTTTGGGGTTTGAACCATGTGGTTTTACTACATAGGATTTCAACAGACTTTCTTTTGCTGGTCTCCTGATGAGGAAAATGTTACATGAGTGTGTTAGGATAACTCCTAACACACTTTTTACATTACTCAGAATATAGGCTTGTGTTTTGCATGGTTGCTTTGAAAACAAAAAGTAAAAGCAGATTTATTAATACTGAGTGAGTTACACATCACCAGAAGGCAAACTCGTTGCTTTCAGGAGGGTTGAATTTTCTTTTAAGTTACATTATTACATTAATAAATACAGTACATTTTTATAAGTTACATTATCCGTTTTGTTAGGCAGTAAAAATAGAAACCACACTATGAAGCTTGCCCACATTAACCCAGCCCAGGCTACAGGCAAACCTTTAAGCCAAGATTGGAGTAGCCCAAGGCAAAAGCTTGGGTGTTTTTAAGGCATCAATCTCCTTCTCAAGACATGCTGCTCCTTCAAGGAAGCACATTTCTTCCCATCTCACAGCGACATGAATGCCCAGCCACAACCCAGCCTTATCTTTAAACATTACAATTATATTGACAAAACATAATCAATTTCTGATAAAACAGGTGAAAATTCTTCATCTGTCCCAGCTGAGATTTTCTGCCCCTGTTGTTGCTGCAACAGCTCTGTTTACATTTCTGCATATAAACATTTCTCTACCACAAACAGCACATTTACCTGGGAAAGTGAAGTCTTGTAACACTGGCTTTTTTGTGCTTTACACTGCTCCTTCAGGTTGTCAGATAAACACTACACTACTTCTGCACCTCCAGCAAAATCCTGACTGGAACACACACTTTTACTTCCTCACTCCAATAAATATTTGGATGCCACCTCAACATAAGGCAACTTTCTTTTGCAGACACCATAATCCTCACCTGAGTGATGTGGTAGCAACTGCTTAGGGCTCACAACTATCATAATCATCATCATTTTTAAATGTTAATAGAATATTTTAACATAGCCATGGGCATTAAGCACGTGAGACCACAGGCATGTAACTAGGTTGCATGTAGCCTGTGTTATCACAACAGAAGCTTGACTTCATGATGATTTAATTTAGCCTTTATTCAATATATTCCATCTATCCTAAAAAAAGGGACACATAATTTTTGGAAAAGTGATTTTAGTTGTGATATCCTTTTGTCTGTGGTTGTACCAGCGAGAAAGAGAACCCTGTCTAGCTCTGTGGCCTGAACCCTTTCTGACAATGACAAAAATAGCACCATGTACCAGCCAAGAAATATCCATAATGGCTGAATTCTGGCTCTGTGCAGAGCCAGCTGCAGGTTTGCTTGGCACCTTGCACGTCCCAAGCAGGCCCGGCTGAGGAGGAAGAAGTGGCACCTAGGCTGCAGCAATGGGGTGAAGCCACACCAGCTCAGGAGTTCATCCAGCCCCTTTCCTGCTGCAAGCCAAGGGAAGGGTGTGCAGGCAGCCAGAGCTCCCCCAGCGGTGCCCCCAGCAGTGCCCCCAGCTGCCCTGCTCACAGCACACTGCACACAAAGGACTGCTCCTGTGCAAATGTGTCAAGGAATGGTTTTAACCAGAGCACTTTGGCAAACACTGTGCTGTGGCAGGGAGTTTTGTAGCTTAACTCTGTGCTTTAGAAGGTAACACCAGCTGCTCTTCACTTTGTGTGTGCCTTTAATTCCTTTCTTTCTTCGAACAGCCAGTTGTTCACTGCTTCAGCGACACCTGAACCTATTATCTCCTTAATTCCAGCTGTGACTTTAAAAACTATCCCATCCTCCACTCCAACATCTTTTCTCAAATCTAACAATTCTCACTTGACCTTCTCATTTACCATATGAAACCTGCTCTGAGTCTTTGGTCACCTCTTTTCCATTTCTCCTGTATCACCTTAGAGTTGTAGAACATAGAATCACAGGATCCTTTGAGTTGGAAAAAACCTTAAAATTCATGGGCAGGGACACCTTCCACTAACCCAGTTTGCTCCAAGCCCCATCCAACCTGGCCTTGAACACTTCCAGGGATGAGGCAGCTTCTCTGGGTAGTTGAGGAAGTCAGACCACAGCCAGGATTCCCAAAGAGGACAGAATGCCACAGAAATGCACAAAGGCACAATGATCATTTTGGTTCTTCAGGATGCTGAGCTAACTTCCATGGGTCTCTTACAATCTAAGATCTCATCCTTGAGCAGTAAAAGCTATGTCAGAGCCTAGTTGTGACTGGATGTTAAGATTGAATTGTGTTTAATCAACACTAAATTGAACTGGTGTTTTATCACCCAGATTCACTAGAGCCTTCCAGTACTCCCTGCAGGTGGCCTCCGTAGTTATTACCCTCGACACCTTCCTTGTGCAGTCTCAGAGCCTAAACAGAATATTCCTAAACTATCTGGATAAGGGAAGAAAAGGTGGGAAGAATATGCGTAGTGCCATCTCCAAAGCAGAGAAAAATGCTTCAGCATTACTATCCTTTTATCCCTACTCTTATTCCGTATCATTTAACCAGTGTCTGCCAGCCTGGTGTCTCTGTTATTTAATAGCTGTTTAGTCTCTTTAAGAGTCTCTGGTAAGTGTTCCTGCCAAAATCCCAACAGATTGTATCAACCAGATCCCCTTTCCTAGCATGCTCTTGTCTCCTGCAAAAATATTTAATAGATTTCCAAGGCAGACTTCACCTTAAAAGAACTGGTGACTCTTATCCCCACATGCAATGTGTGCATCTGCCCTGGCTCTCAGCATAGGAATGAATTTCTACCTCCATTTCTACACCATGAGACAAATGTTTCACTAGAACCTCCTTCAGCATAAGGTCACAAATTTGTGGGGGGTGGTGAATCAGTGCTTGATTTGGAAAGAGAAATCAAGCATCCACTTCTTTTATTTTGTCAAAAGGAACAAAAGAGAAAAAAAAGGCAATAAAAATTCATCTTGGTGAAGAAGAGAGACAAAGAGGCCATCCAGCCTCCCGGGAGTGCAGGGAGACCTCTCTCCAGTGGCAGAGAGAGCACGTCCTGCTTCACCTGGCAGCCCTGCCAAGCGCCGGCTGGGAAATAAGCACCTTACGTAACGGCGTATTTTCAGCACTACACACAGAAATGCTGCCCCTATCCTGCAGAAGGTATTTTTGGATCTGCTAAAATGCTACTGTGTTCTTCCAGGGCTTTGCATTCTTCTGCTCAGAAATTGCATAATCTGATGCCATAGGAAATAAGTGGTGTTGCATAATGACTCTCGTACTGGCTGCAGGGACCGGGGACTGCACGTTCCTGCTGGAGAGCAGCCCTGCTCCGAGCCCAGGTGCTTTGGGAGCAGGGGAACCCAGCAGCCACCTGCCTCTGGGCAGCAGGGCAACAAACCAAGGACCATGCAGTTCCTTCACAAAAATCAGCATAAGGCAGTGGCCCATCTGCTGCCTGCTCCCCTCCCCATGGCTGCTGCGTGCCGTGAGCTACGTGCACGCGGGGAACACGGGCAGCCCCACACACCACGTCCTGGCCTCTCACTCACCACTGGCACCCTCCACCACAGGCCCATCCATCTACTGGGAAACTTTCAGCTGGCATAAAGACAGACTAAATGCTGATTAGCCTTTTATACTACAGAATTACTACTGAAATCTGTCTCAGATTGAAATGTACAAAATGACCTTAAGTTACTCTCTTTTCTTTTGCCTTTCCAGCTGTCTCCATAGCAGGAAACAACTTTTCAAAACCAGTCACAGGCTTCAGCCTCTGTTCTCTTCATCTTTCTCAGTTCTCCACTTTCACCTCACTGACAATCCCATGTTATTATCGATCCATATGTTATTATATTACTATATAATTACTATATGTTATTACTATATAATTACTATATGGTATTATATTACTATTACTAAATAACAACAACAGATTTAAGGATTCAAACTGAAATATTTTACAACAACAAACACCAGAAAAATTTCCAGTTTAGTTCACAGAGGCCTTACAGCCTCACTGCCACGTGAAGGCACTAAATGTTCCATTCCTACCAGCGAATGATATCTTGGAACTCCCCCCCCCTCACAGAACTGAAACACCCTATTTTCCTCCAAAGAGTAGCATTAAATTAATTAATGTATGAAAGATCTTTGAGGATGAAGATCAATATCACAGTGCTGCTTTCAGGAATCCAGTGAATGAATCAAAGTCTCACTTTAATTCACGTGAGGTGTCAGACTGGTCTCAGGTAAACTCACTCACTCCCACGCTTGTTTTTATTTTTATAGTAGATATGAATTATTCAACATTTGCAAAGCACATTCAACATGTAAAAGCTACTCACACAAACTTCTCAGCGCTAAGAGCTTATGTGCTTCACACCCAGTATTAAAGTAACTCAACAGCCCTGCACGGAAGTACAATGATTCCTGGGGTAGGTGCAGTGCTCTGGCCCCTGTCACCCCACAGCAGGTCCCAGCCTGGACACACCTGCTGGGAAGGGGAAGGACACTCGAAATCCAGCTGGCAGATCTCGGATGGGAAATGACAGCAGTACTAAGTTGTATTTAGCAACCGTACAAGAGCAAAGAGGATTACTCCTCGACAGAGGCAGCACAATGCCCCGCTCAGGAGCCTCTCGTAAGCCTGTATTAGTAACAGCGCAGGGTTAGAGGTGTGAGCCTGCTCCACTACAGCTTCACGTGCTGGTAACACACAAACAACACATGGGGCTGCATCCCAGAGAAGCTCCTGAGGCCTGGCACAGCTCGTGCCATCCAACCCTGCAGAGACCAGCACTCGGCACAGCCCAGCTGGATCACTCCTGGGCTGCAGCTCATGGCCCAGCACCTGAGGTTCTCCTCAGGCACAGAAGGATGGCGGGGCTGGACTTCCTGTGTTTCAGCAGGAGAGTCACAGCTGTACAGGTGCATTACTGATTTTGGTGTCCTCCAGAAGGTAACAGAGATGGAGGACTGGAAAGGATGAGCATCCCTGGAATGAATAGAATGTCCACACAGAGACCTCCGTTCCTCCAGCCCACCATGCTGGAAAAAGTCCAGCCTCTCACCCCTGCCAGGACCTTCTCCTTCCTTCCCTCACAGCACCTTGGTGCTACGTTACCAACAGCTCCAGAGGGAACAGCACCAACAATCACAGCTTCGCCAGAGGGTTATAAACCACAGACTTTACACAGAGAAATCTGCTCTTCCTCCCGGCCTACACCCAACTGTTGCCAAAGCCTTTGAACCCCCTCCAGCCACCAACTTCTCAGCTGAAGTTGTAGCAGAGAGAGAGCACAGAGCTCAAAGCACACACTGAGTATTTATAGGGGTGGGAGTAACTACACACAGAGCTGCTGCTCCTGGCCCAGCCACAGCTGCCAATTTGGTACTCAGCCCTAAGGAGTCTGTGTTTTGGGGGAAATATTTACCCCCCACTCTCCAGGAGATGAGAGTGATTTGCTGCAATGTCACAAAACAGGAGCCTGCAAAAGCCTAAGCCCCTGCACGGGATGTATTTGCCAAGGAAGGATAAAAAACAAAGTCCCATAAGCTGGACAGGGCTTGGGGAAGTGCCAAACTCCTGAGAGCTTCAGAGGTAACATTTGCCTCAGTTGACTCATTTGGATTCAGTTATGGCTGAGAACTCACTGGAAGTTGTACAAGCAGTGAACCTGCTGCTGCCTTCCTCCACCAGGATCTCAGGTGAGAACTTGGCTAAAAGGCCCAATGCACCTTCCCCTGCCTGCCCTGGCCCCAAGGACCAGAGCTGAAGGGCAACCTGCACTCATTTAAAATCTGTTCACACAAGCCATGCCAGGTTTCTTTTATTTTTGTATTTTTAAAAAAGCTTTATTTAATAACTCTGCCATTTTGAGAAGCCCTACTCTTGAAAACCCACTCCCCACATCTCAACTGCAGACAGCCTGGAACAGGTACCAGGTGGGAACAGCTCCAGTCTAATCAGCCACTATCTCACATTTGCTATAAAAATAGTCCTAAGAAAACAGGACTTACTTAAAACTTTTCTTATCCTGCACTGCATAGAGCAGTTTAAACAACTCCTAATTGTGAAAGGTCTTACCTAGGCCTTTCACAGAGATTTTCATATAAATCATTACTCAATTTTCTGATCCACTGGAGATAAGCCACTTACCTAGTCTTTACAATCGGAGACAAAAGAGGGAGGTTAAAAATGCAACCAAAAAAACCCCAAACATGATTAAACCCAAGTTCACCGATAGCTGAGGAACAGTGGGAGTCCCTACCATATATTCTGTGCTAGAAGTTACTTGCTAATTCCAGGCACAGGGGTCAAAATGAATGCCAGCTATAAATTTAACTATCGGGCAGCAGGGGACAAAGACAAATCTGAATGACAGGACCGTTCTAGATCAAAGACTCAGACTGGAGGCCCCAAAGACAGGAAACAAAACTGGTGTTAGAGCAAAACAAACAAACAAAACCCCCACTACATCAAAACCCGGATTTATTTGTGTTTCTCAGCGGAAGGCTGTCACAGACAGAGGTTCAAAGGGCTGCCTCTCTCTAGAAACAAAACCAGTATACATTCAGGAGCACAACAAAAAGGATAGTGACAAAAACTTTTAAACCCGTGACAACTCTACCCACCCCATTCTAGGGTATCCCAAGGTGTCTGTGGCAGGTACTGTGGAAAGTGCCCACACTTCCAAGCCAGACCGACTGCGTCCCTCTCCTTTCAAACATTTTCATATTTTTTCCCTCAAAATTATTGATCTAAATACAAATACATTCCTTCATCTCCTTCTACAGAACAGATTGCCTACTGCTAAAATCAGTATATCCAAACACATGGGCCTGATGTCATCCTTCTCCAGAGCTACCTAAAATATCCCATTTTTCCTTTACTTAAGGGAGACGTGGTTTGATATGATTAAGCTATCGCAGCACCTAAACCACCCCCCAAAACAAAAATAAAGAGCAGCTCTTCTTTTCATTGGGAGAAAACATGACATCATGCCCATTCAGGTGAGCAGGAATATGACAGATCTTGCCCCAGTGAACAGTATCGTTAACTGCAAAGGTACTCCCAGCTCCCTCGTTTATTAGGAAAATGAGGGGTGAAAATTGTGTTCAGCACATCAGAGACAGCTCAAACTGCTATTTTCAGTAATACAGGAGCAAATGCCTACCCGGCTGATTGAAAGAAAAATGCACCTCCTTCATCCCAGAAATAAAATTAAATTATTTATCACTGTAGCACACAAGAGGAATTGTTTGATTAGCCCACAAGGAAAAAAAAAAAATTACAATTCCCCAAAAGGCAAAAATTACAATTCTGCCTCTTTACACTATCTAGTAATTCTTATGCCATTGCCTGTATATTCCATTTACATCCATTCTCCATTGCCATTCCCTTCCCCTTTAAAAGGGGGACACAAGAAGATAACGTGCAAAATTGCAAGTGAAAAATGTCCAGCACACCGACAGGCAAAGGCCAGGCCAGCTCTCGGATTCATATGCAGTGATGGATAAATTAAGGTTTCATGTTTCCTCTTCCCTTTCTCAGCATCATTTCTTCAGCCCTTTCCCATCACAAATGCAACATCCATCTGTCCTTCCGAAATAAATGGCGAAAGGGGAATGCTGACCATGAAACACCACACACAAACACACACCCCTCACAGAAACACATTTCCCCCTGAATACTCACAAGCATGAAGATTTCCTATGGGATGCTCCATTTTCGCGCTTTAAAAAGATGGAAGGCAAAAAAAAAAAAGGGGGGGGGGGCAGGAAAAAAAGGAAGTGTTGCAAAATAAAAGGAAATTCCACCCACACACAATCCTGCAGCCTGCTGCAAAGAAGCACCGAGCGTGCTGACGTCACGGATTCATGAATGGATGGAGCCCGGGCTGGAT
>WEIT01023801.1:204931-239202 GCA_013389985.1 Dryoscopus gambensis | reverse complement strand
GGTGACAGCCATCTGCCGCGGAGCCCGCCGCCTTCGGCAGTCCGAGGGGCTCATCACTGCCCGGCTGCTTGCGGGATTACGAACCCTGCGGATGATTAAAAATAACTAAATATAAACATGCACCGGGAGGAAGAAGCAGGGGGAACAATAGGAGGCTTGTGTTTGATTAGCGATGCAAAGGCACCAGTAAAATAAAAATAGAAGCGTTAACAAAATCCCACATTCGGCTCCAGTCAAACATTCCCGGCAGCGGGCGGACAAGCTCTCAACCTCAGGAACACCCAGGAACAAAGATCAGAGCAGGCAGAGTTTCACACTCGGGTGCGGAAGGAACGGTGGCCCAGCACCCACGGATGCCAGCCCCCCAGCCATGCCCACTCCAGTTCCAGCCCCAAGCCAATGGAATACACTTCACTGTGCAGACCAGAGGCAAGGACACCCAAATCCTTGGCAGAGTCCTGGTGACCGCCGGCACGAGCAGCGGTGATTCACTTGGATATGGACAGGGAAAGAGCACGAGTTCTGCCCTCTTTCTGTATCTTTGAAACATGAGGGAAGGACCGGAGGGATGAGCATGACAAGGAATGAAGGTCAAGGTTTAAAGGATAACCTGGGCTGCAGGCTCTGCAATTACACCATCTCAGGGTTGACCAGAATTCATCAATTTGGCCTCAAACTCCTTCCGAACAATTTGCAGCCTCAAAAATTATTAACAGACTGAATTTCCATATTTTCACCACACCTTTTCCTAGCCAGTGGGAAGCAATTATGCCAAAACAGGGTGTCCCAAAACTTACTCTGGTGGGGCACATCTCTAAAGAACATCTGAGACAACCCCACCTTTCCTTATGGAAAGTGGGTAACATCCCAAAATAAACCAAGGCTGGATGTAACACCACAGATCTGGGCTGAAAAACCAAGGATTTTGTGCCTACTTGATCTCATGTGAGCCAGCATCACTGATACCAGATTCTGCAGAGGGAGGAGGAGGGCTTGGGTTTTGGACTGTGGTTTCTGAATTGAGATTTATACATCTGGCCAGGGAAAATGAAAAGGAATGCAAATTTCTTATTACCTACTTTTGAGATCAAAGAAACCACGAATTTAGTTTTGCTTTAGAAATATCTCTACTTTAAGAGCTAAAAGTCACCAAAGCACAAGATTTTTGCCCAGACAATGCCACTGCTGCAGCCTGAGCATTTCTGTACCCAAGGGGAAGCAGGAGTGGAGGGATGGAGAGAGATATCTCTTCTCCAGAGGGATCACTTTGTGCCCCCATTTCAGATCCCAGCTGCACCTGCTTTGACTCCCTGCCTTGCCTTCCCCTCCCCTCCAGAGCTCAGCACTCGGCTTTACACCACCACAGGATGGAAACAGCTTCCAGAGTTCCCTGGCATTTTCCAAACAGACAAAAATGTTAATTTACTCTCGTACCCTAAAGGGATCAATTCAAGAACTAGAAGGGGGAGCACAGTAGCACATGCAAGAAGCAGAAGAAAAGGAGAAATCTTGCTATAGAATAAGAAAAGCAGAATAAAAATAGAAAGGAAAATAATTTTCAGAAGTTTCCAAGGGTTAATTGCAGTGACATTTAAAAAAAAAATATCCAGCAGAGAAAGTAAGTGGGAACAAAACCCTGGGAAGACTCCAGGAGAAGAAAAGAGCTTGTGCATAGAATTTCAGATTTTCTTGTCCATGGTGGCTTGGTTCAGTATCCCAACACTCAATTTCACCTACGCCTCAACTGCTCAGGTTAAAATTTTTAAACACAAATTTAATTTAATACAAGGTAATATCTTAATTCATTGTGAAACAAAAACACAACCTACATTGTCCTGAAATTGATAACTGCTACACAATTATGTTGTGTTGCAACCAGGTAAGTACTTACATAGTGCACATTACACAGCTATTTTGATCAGTAACTAAGTTGATCAATATTAGAAAGAGAAGTTATTCTCCTCCTTCTCGCTCAGACACTGGGAAAAGCAGGGAACTCCAGTATCAGATGCCAAATACAATTTGGCTTAGTATTAATGTGAAAATGGGGGGGAAATGTACTATATACAACAAGGGTGTAAGATACTAAAAATCCAAAGTTCTTAAGGGATCATAAGAGTGCCAGTGAAAAGTTGACAGGCAGCAGGATTTCTGAAAGGAATTATGGACAACCAAGTAACTAGACCAGTAGGAGAAATAACAGGCCAAACTGATGGCAATGGGTGCAAAAAGAAAGCTAAAAGTATTTTTTAAAACTAACTATTCACTGTATTTGAAAAATACAAGATAATTAAGTATTTCCAAGCCAATTAATAAGGAATGCTATACAGCATCTGCTAGGCATAACATTTCTAGATGGCACATCCTATTGATTTGAGCCCAGTCCTAAAATAATCATTTAACAAGTTCTCCAGTCCTGTGACCTTCATTTCTGATAAACTGGTGAACAACTAAATTTGCAGAAGACTGGGGATACCAATATTATGCCAATATTCAAAATAGCATACGTGGTTATTTGTAGGCCTTGGCAACTTGGGAAAAAATCCTAAGCCAGCCTTTGACAGGGAAGGATGGTTCTGCTGCCTCGGACCAAAGGCTGAGTTATCCCAGCATCCTGCCTCTGACAGTGGCCCATAACAGCCCCACAGGGAAGCACAAGCCCAAAGCAAATCCTTAACACTTCCCGTGGCATATTCCACTGACAACAGCAGAAAATTAGCAAAGAGATGGGAGTGACTCAAAGGTTAATTTCATAATTATGCAGCAGTAAGGCTGTTAATAAACCTACTCAGCAGACACTTGGAGGTACAAGAGGGACTGCTCTGTGAAAACTTCCTACCTGGGTGAGTAAATAAGTGAAGTGAGACAGCAAATGATTCTCCAACAGGCAAACGTCTGCGTAAATATTTGCATAGATAAGGTGGTGAGAGGGGCATTTCATTGTCACGTTCTAAACACCTGTGAAATCTTGAATCCACTCTTCCCAGCCCTAGGCACACATCCCTTTTGTGAGGGTCCTAACCTTCAGTAGTAAGTGGCTGACAGGATGGAAGGAAAAAATCAGAATCATAGAATCAGATTCTTGTTTGTGCTGTCATTATGTCCAGATCTGACCTAGTGCAGCTCACCTTTCTCTTTTGTAAGAAGCAAAGCCTCTATGTCACAGCCTTCCAAACTTGCTATTTACACAGATTTATGACTAGACCCTATTTGATGCCCCAACATTCCAGAAATACCAGTTACAGGAGACTGGAATATTGTCAAAGAATTGAACACGTAACACAGCAGTATAGGCCAATTTATTTTATTCTTTTTCCTTCTCTTTGTGATTTTATACCTCTCATACACACTCAGAACGCCAAACACAACACAATTTTAAATCAATTGTCTAAATGGCACTTTACTAAGACCAGAAATTAAATTTATGTATTTGTCATATAGGATTTTATCCAGAATGTGCCCAGACCTGGGCCTCTGAGAAGTCCTCCTTGCAGAGGCAGGTGAACAAGACTGTAATTTGACCGGGCCAGCGTTGAGAGCTGAGAAGCGTGACCAGCGGAAAAGAGAAAAAGCCCCCAAGTGGGACACACAGAAAGGTGAGCTGCAATTCCAGTGAGGAGCCCTGTTAGGAAAGGGAGTCTGTCTGCAACAGGACAGCCCTGGTGATTCCAGACCCCGTTCCTGGGTGCCCACAGCCCAGAGCCTGCAGCTGGGAGATGAGTCCCACACAAACCAAGAGGTAAAACAAAGCTGGGGGTAGGTTTTGGTGCCCAGGTTGCCCCTCCCCAGGCAAAAAGGCTGTGCCCAGGACATGGCTCAGAGCCTCTCAGAGCAGAAACCTGAGATCGGCCTCTGCTCTCTGAACAGCAGCTTCAGTGAACCACAAAGAGATCTCTGGGTCTGCTTAAAAATGAAAGCAGGCAGCTGGAAACAGGCACAGACTGACAGATCTGCAATATCCCAAGGGAAAGCTCCCCTTCTCACAAGGGTGTCCCTAAAAGCTACTCAAGAAAACTCACAGACAATTGTACCACCATTGCACAGTCTCCAAAGTACTACCAGCTTCTGTTACCCAAAAGTGAGGTTTCTTACACAAAGCCACCTTCCACGCTGTTGCCTGTAGTGTTTTTGAGTGTGCTCTGCAAGCCATGATGGGTAGGAGCACGTAACAACCACAATGACTTCCTTTAACCTTGTATTGCCTTCAGCAACACTCCGGGAACCAACAATAAATAAAATAAAGACACTAAAGGCACTAAAAGACAATGACCAGGCAAAAAGCATTGTGTGTTTAGGTTGTGAGGTTAGCAAGGATTCTTTTTTTAAAGAGTTTCTGAGTGGTTTCCCCTCCTCTTTCCAGGTGAGCCCTGCCTTTGGGGCTTGAGTCTGTAGTTTTAGGAGGAGACATAACACTGCAATGTTAAGAATATGCACTGATGAGGCTGGGAAAGTTCAAAAAAACTACATTTGCAGACTTTCATCTTGTGAAGGACGGCCACCCAGCTCCTGAGACATAAAGAGAAGCTCTGGAATTCCATCAGGAAGGAAAATGGTGCTGCATAAGAGACATTATAGCTGCTGAAAGGGCAGCTAATGCAGCAAGCGAACAACAGCCTCCCCAGACTGGCAGTGGTGCTGGCCAGCTGGGCAGAGGCCATGAGAGAAAACCAGATCTATTTGTTCAGGGAAACAGGCACAAAATAATATTCCTCCCAGAGAACAGGCTGAAATCAAGTCTTCCATAACAACAATTAACTCTAATAGAGTTCCCAGCAGTGAGAAATACTGAAGAAAAAAAATTTAAGATAAGTGTTCATAAATAGCAGTTACAAGGGACACTTGTAAAGCCAGCTGAGCCACAGTCACTCTTCCTCTGCCAGGTGAGGAACCTGCAAAAAGCAATGAGACCAGACAATGAAGCCTCTGTATTAGTGCCATGTGGAAAGAAAAGTCCTATAATTTATCTTATTGCCACAAAAAGACATGCATAAATGGGAAGCTATTGCAGGGAGGAATTAATGAAACTGAAGAAGTGATTAAAAATGCAGTCCAATTCCCCAAGGTCAAGTGTTGTTCAGAGAAAAAAAAAATTACCTGCATAAATATAGAAACAACTGCTGAGCAGCTGCACTGTAGATAAGGATTGGGGATGGAGAGGATCAGAGACTGAGCACAAATTATAAATATCCAGTTGTCACAAACAAGGCAACTTCTACCCATTGACAGGAACACAAATTCCTGTTCCTCTCAGTTTTGATGAAGCCTTTGGAAAAGTCCACTTTTGGGAAAGACTTGTCAGGAGTGTGAGAAACCACCCCAGCACGACAAGCAAAGGCAGACAGGTCATCAGGTGAGCTCTGAGGGATGGGGGCGTAACTCAGTGAGGCAGCTCAGTCTGGACAGAGTGAAATGAGAAGCTAAGAACGAGATATGATATGTTTCTATTAAATACAGGAACGGATTCTGTGAAGAAAGAGGGAACTCATGCTCCACATCTACAGTGAGTAGAAAAAGCAATGGACTCAAAGTGCAACAAGAAAAAATTACTTAGGCTGTGAGAAGAACTTTTCTAAATAGTAAACAGTGAAGCACCAGCCTAAGGAACTTGTTTCCTCTATTAGGAAGGAAGAAAAAAATTATCTCAGAAAAACTGTCCAGCAATAGTGATATTGCTTTGATGCAAAAGATCAAGATGAACTTTTGGAACCTCTGAGAGATCTTCTGTGAAGATATCAAAGCACTGAAAGCTTTGCAGCAACAGCAGAAGCTGAAAAATTCCTCTGATCTCTTGCAGTGCGAGGTCTCACCAAATTAAATCTTTCTGTCCTTGCGACTCTTATACAAACCCTTCGAGGAGCATTATTCAGATTTTCTACCAAAAAACCTACAAAAACTGCTGAAAGCCCATTAAGATAGCAGAGCTCCAGTCACGAGACTGCCAGAATAAGGCTCTATATTTAGTACCAACAGTTTTCTCTGTAGTACTGTGATAAAGTTCCTTCAAGAAGAGTGCATCAGCTCTATGTAAATATTCTCCAGGCAAACAAAACCTGCTCAGCATCTTCCTCCCAGACTCGTGTCACTCATGAAGCTTTCAGTAGGTTTTGCTTCAGAGCTCACTGGGTTTTTTTCCTGCCAAGAGACTTCTGCTCCCCCAGTGCTCCCTGCAGACCCCAGAAGAGCCCTCTTAATCTGTGTGAGGTATCACGACGCAGAATTACTCACTTCGTGAGTTGTGACAGCATTTTAAATAGTTCCTGTCATGATTAGCAGAATATTGGGGTTTAGAACGCTGAACTTGTCAGCAGCAGGGTTTGGTCCTTGTTTCCAAGCACAATGTTGGACACTGCAGTATGACGGAGAAGGCACCCCAAAGGGGTCACTGCACAGCACCCCAAATGTTTTCTGAATTAAATCACAGAACTAATCTTAAGGGACAGCCAAAAGTTAAACAGACTTCACCCAAGGGGCACATCGAACTTCACCAATATCCTAATACTCCAGCTCAAACCAGCAGCTTTGTATTGCACAGGATTTGCCCATCCAGGGAGAACCAGCACCACATCAGTAAATTCAAGTCATGGCTAAGAGAGGCTGAGTGAGAGCCATGTTCAAAAGCACATCAGCTGAAGCATTAACCCTGGGACCCTGCAGGGCTTCTCGGGAGTGTTTTATAACCTCCAGTCCTCTATAAACGTCACAGTCCCCCTTAGGGCCAGACCTTCCATCCTCAAGCCTCCTCTACTCACCACTATCATACAGAGCACTCCCATATAGAGTGCCTTGTCTATTAACCACAAAAAATCAGATAAATTAGAAGCAGCAATGTCGATGAAGCAACTGATAAATTGTCACTGATGAAGCAAGGACAGGGTGGTTCAAGCAACTAATTGCTTTCACTGAGATGGAACCAGGCTCAAATCAAGGGAGAATTCAATTCTTCAGCAAAATACTTCACCTTAATTATAGCTTGTAACAAGAGACAGCCAGAATCTAAATATATGGATGCTCTGCCTCTACAGCACCCACCAACTCCTCACAGAATGGGTAAAAATTGACAGCTTTTATATTAAGAAACAAATCCCAAAATGTAGCTCCATCTCACATCTTCCTGCAATCCCACTCAGAGGTGGCTCAGGCACATCCTAAAATTACGTATCTGTAGCTTTCTCTGCATGAAGCACCTTTGTACGACAAAGATGACATAAACGAAAAGAAAATGTGTAGAACAAAACCATTTTCAGTCTCCTTGAGTGAAACAACTACATTTTCTTGCATTACACAGATATCCAGCCACTAACTGAAGAAAACTCTAGACAATTTTATAGACAAGAATAAATTATTTTCCAACTAGCATACACAAAGTAAACAAGAAACTATTTTTTACATATTCTTCTACATTTAATTCCCCAAAGCTTACAGAGTTTTTACAGAATTTGCTCCTTTTCAGTTCTTCACAGATAGATACATGTGGTTTGCTAACATACAAGTTTTACCACTTAAGTTTCAATACACGAAATAGATGTAGTTACACTAAAAAATCACATACATGACACAGAATCAAGAGATGATATATTCCTAGGAACAGCAATATCCAAAATGAATCATGAATCTCTGCATTTCTGGAACTTTTCTGGCATCTCTCCAGCTACAACAGCCTGGATTCCTCTGAGAATCTGCATTCTCCAGCCAATCACCAGGGAAATACCATGATAAAGTACTTACAACAATGGAAAATACATCCTAAAGCTATCCCCTCACAACGTCAATACACCTGAATTAATAGATTCAAATGCTTTCAGACTCCCAGTTATACTGGCAAAATGTAAGCACTAAGATTAGCTTCACCTCAGTNTCGGGTCTCTGTGGGTTCAGCACAGAAATGGCTTTGGACACAACATAAAACAAGAAGGTGAACTCAGCTCATCCCTACCTTAGAAAGGGAAGCGTATTTAGAATTTAAGAACATCTGCAGGAGCGAGCACATTATCATTTGAGATCTTTTTGAGTTTCTGACTAGCTACTACAATTCAAATATCAATAACTGCTGATACCTGATCATAGTTCCAGACGCACTGGAAGCCCATGTCCTCCTGGCTCACTGCACATATGCCTCCTCTTCAAGTCACAGAAATCAAGCTGTCCTCGAAAGCTGCACCATGGGTAATGTTTAGGACAGTCCAGCACTGAATTCTTCTCTCTAGAAAGAACAAGAAAGCTCAGAATCCTGCTGAAGTGTATTGAAAAAATGCTCCCAAGATCAACCCAGCACATCCCCTCAGCACATCGTGATGTTACGTGGCACATTCGAAGGCAGCAGAGAACATCCAAAATTAAGAATGCACTTTCAAAAAGAAGCTGGGAGTAGAAAAATACCTCAACATATTTAGTACATCCTTTCTTAGCACAGGCACACACACTATAATCCTTTTATGGTACAATTTTAATCTAAATTAAGCAAGCAGCTCCAGTAAAAGAGCTCAGAGCTTTCCACATTACAAAATTTGATTAGTCTGTAAAATAACGTACGTTAAGGTAATCTATTAATGATATTTTACACTTAATTTTATACCCAAACTCTAAGCTACTTGTTTTTCTAATTTTAAGCAAATTTTAGGAAAAGCATAACTTATTACAGTCCTCCTACGTACATACAACTCACAATATCATTATTCCTGTTACTACCAGAAACATTCAAGGAGAGAAGCAACAACCCCTCCCCCCCAAATTTCACAGGCTGCAAGACTTAAGCCCAGCTCTTCATAAAATTAAAGATAAATCAACACCTTGAAATTACAAAACTTTAATGCAACCACTGAACTACCTGGTCTTAAAAGAGTTTCTCTCTACCCACACATATTGTGTTCCTTATATCCTTCAGACACAACCAAGCTACTACAACACTGAGGAAGAGGATTAGAAATACCCTAGCACCAGTGCCTTGCCAAAATTAAGACTTTAGACAAAAAAAATCCATGTGGCACCATCTGCCTCACATTCTGCACCACAATTCAGCTGCTCTCAAGGCCACTCCCAACGTTTGGGAAGTTCAGCACATTCCTGATTTTCTGCTGAAGTGGGAGCAAGGGCCAACTGTATTTGAGAAAAACACTTAAGTTTTGTTCACCACTGTCATTTCATTTTAGGTCTCTCCTTATCTTTGCTGGTTTGCCACAAAAACAGGACAGATAATTCCACATTCCCAATAAGGAAAAGCTTGTGAGGTCCAGGTTAGGCTCCATTCAGAGGCTCTATCTGGGCAACAGGAGGATGATGATATAGCAATATTCTTGCACAGAAAAGTACCAATTTGCAGCCTCTGTGGCCCCATACCAGCCCTGCATTAACTATTTTAATTACCGAACAATTTCCAAATAACATCTAGACTAAACATGCATGTATTTTAACAGTTTTATTAGACAAACTTTATCGTTTCTACTTCAATATATTAAAAATGTAAATATTTGCCTTTGTTCACAAGGAAATTACATGGTTCTACTAAATCAATGAAAAAAGCCTCAAAAGCCAGTAATTATAATTTTTACCACTATTTTAATGGTGCATGTAAACACAAGGTTTATTTTCTTGCTTAAAAAAACAAATATTGTAAGCAATACTCCAGATGAAACAGTAATAAAGACTGAAATAATCAAAACCACACGAAAATAGGAAAATATGCATTGGAATACCTTATCCTTGTAAACACAATTCACATACATATATAGGAGATAGCAGAGAAAATTGGAGAGATGTTCATAAAAAACATGAGACGCCAGATGCCCAAAGTTGGCCAAATGCCACTGGAATAAATTACTGCATTTTACATGAAAATATACAGCTTTTAAGGACAGGTTTGAAACCACCACTTGATAACTGGCAGCCAAGGTGGGAATGGTTAGTGCCTAAATGGGAAGGAACTTGTGGGGCTGGAGGACTTTCAGCACCAGAGGAGTTCAGCTCTTCCTGCAGTTCCATTTACCACCACCACCTTTCATAGCCTTCGATTGGCTTTAAACACTCGCTTCCCACACCCAACCTGAAAGACTTCCTGCCTCTACAATCCAGTCCAGAAGCCAGCATGGTGTGTGGCAGCTTCAAGCTCTTAAGAATGCATAAAAGCATTACTCACTGGGTAAAAACTGCTAATGTGAACAGGACAGACCCAAAAGCCAAAGGTGTGCAATACAGAAATCGCCCCAGCTGGGAACAGGGTTACAAACACACCTGCTGATTGGATTTTTTTTTTTGCTCTTTAACATAATCATTGTGGACCGAAGAATTCTTTCAATCTAGTATTTCTCATCCTACCAAAATACCAGAAGAATTCTGAGTATTTGGATTCAAGTGCAAACCCCTGCAGATGGATTTTTGTTTAAAGAACTGAACAAACAAAACATTATTTGCTTCAAAATTCTTCTACTTGTGGTGAAAGCCGAGCTGTGCTGAAATCAATAGGACTGTTGGCATTGTTTTCAACTGAGCTGGAATTTCATTTCCTGTGCCCCACTTCAGATCTGCTAAAAACCACTAGAACACAGTTTTGACCTTTCACAACAACATCCATAGCTCAAAATAAAGCGTTTTGTGCAAAATAAATACTTACAGGGCAGGTTACATAAACAGCATGAAAGCAGCAGCTGTGGCTGGTTTCTTCAGAGAGCAAACTTTGCCCCCAGCCTGGCTGCTGTGGATTAATGATGTTTCTGTTCCATGCCCAGGCTCTGAAGCCTTGGGAAGTCCCTATCCCAACTCAGCAAGGTGGGAGGGCTTGTTGTTTTAACTGTTGGCTGATAACAGCTTATCAGCAAGTTTTCAAAGGTTAAGCTCAACACACATGCATGGCAAAAGTGCAAGGAAAGGACAAGGGAAATGTTGAATTAGTGCTCCCTCTCCTCCTGCCCCTGCAGCAAGGGACAAAACTCTCTCATACCCCGCGACCTGCAGCAGTGCCAGCAAAGAAACTTCAACCAAAACTCCTGTTTGACTGAAAACATCCCAGTGCTCAACAGAAGTGCTTTCTTTCAAAGGAGGAGCTTGCTTTGCCTGCTGCGTTCCCACTGGCTGCCACACAGGATGGAAAAGCTAACCAAACTCTTTAAGTTTGGTCCTTAAATGCAAGGCAGTTCTATTACTGCTGCCAAATTTATCACTGACACTAAGCTCCATGACAACTCACTGGAAAACAAAAACAATATAAAATCTTCAATTTAGGGCATGCTATGATTTTTATTTCTATCCCAACCATGTTACTGAACTGTAAAGGGCTGATGCAACCTTAAACCTGAAAAAAAAAAAAGCCCAGTTACAGACTCATTACTAATTCATCCTGGCTGAAGCTGCATACTAGCAGCTGCTGCCTCTCTCAATTAACAGCAAATATTGAACAGTATTGTCATTTAACGGTGTTTACTGCCTGCTGCCCTGTCCACTGCCGCATTTTCAAACGCTCTGGCACAATTTAAAGCATCAACACTAATAAACAGAGCTTAGTTTAACCCCTTAGGTATCAGAGCAGAGCTCACAGCAGAAGTGTTTTACTTGCTTCCTACATTGATTAGGTGCTTGGCAGAAGCTGAAGCCCAGGGACGCAAGGTGCCACCAAAATGGTATTTGTAATTCACAGGCCCACGGGGTGCTTGGCTTCCACAGAGGGCTGAGCACAAGTGTGAAAAATGATGGGAGTAACTCCAGCAGAACAGCTCTTTAGGAATTATTGCCAAAAAGTTGAAACAAAAGAGGAGAAAGAGGAGGAGACCACACATTCAGCCTCTGCTGTTGAAGATTTAGAATAATAAAAACCCAAAACAAATGGGGGGAAAAATAAAAATAAAGATATAGCCATTCTTCAGGGAGAGCATACCAATGCAGTGATTCCTGATGACCCCATCTCTGCATGGGGGAGTCAAAAGGGCCCAAATTTGGGCCTCCCTTCCCTCTGCGGTGCCCACAGCTGCCTTTTAGCAGGGCTGGGTTTGAAGTAAATGATTATACAAACAGTGCAGCCAGTCACAGCAGCTGGAAGTGCAGCACAGCACTTCCACGCTGCCTCCGCAGGTACCTCCGTGCCGTACCTGCTCCGTGCTGTCAGGTTTGCTGGAAGCCACTGCTGTACAAGGGACTGCACAGGTTCCACATTTCATTTCCACGCTGTGTTCCCAGAGCATCAGCAGGAGGGAGCATCTCCAGGCTCTCCTATGAGCCCACTGCCAGCTGGGCCAGGGCCAACATGTGGCTACCAAGGCCGTGGAGAAGGGAGGGGATGCTGAGCCAGCCCAACTCGACTGCAAGGTGCACACTGACAATTTAGGTACCACGGGGAAAGATCAAGCAGCTTCTGTAGTGCGTTTATTATAGGATAATGCCATTCCAGCTGATCCTGAAATTGGGGGAATTCAGTTATTTCTGAGGTACTAGGCCTTTGTTCTACCCCTTCTGCAGAGGGAACAAAGCATGGGAGCTCCAAGGAGTGATGCTCTGAGGGCTTGTCAAATACATGAGGGAATGGCTTGGAAAACTGGGCAGGTAAATGTAGGCCCCGGCTCTGGCCAGCGCTCTCTGTGAACATCCTGTCCTTGGGTCAGCCTCTGGCTGCAAGTCCCCTCATGTTCTCAGGTCCCTCTGCCTGTATCCTGTGCAACCCCAACACCCAGCCTGGTTAGCTGGGAGGATTCCTTCCCTCTAGGTTCTCCCAGCCCCTTTGTGCCCCTGGGGTCGAGGTGCTCAGATATATCAGGTGATATGACTAATACCTGCCATCTGCTCATTGTTACCTTCCCTTTCCTCTCCTGAAGAGGAGTCAGCACTAAAGTGCTTGTTCTACTCGATCTATTTTAGGAGCGTGGGCTTTCAGCATCCATGAAGCACTGCTTTAAGCTAGAAAATTTAAATCAAAGAAGTAGACCATGCTCTGGCAGGGAAAATTGAGCACTAGGTCCTGTAAAAGTCTCTGGCAAGGCTCAGCAACAACCCCTTTTTTTGCAGAAGTTATCTCCACTCCAGCGTGCCCAAGGAACAGAACTATCGCCCAGGTTTTACTCCAGGCCACAGGGCAGGGCAGAGCAGATGAGATCCAGGCCTTGGAAAGCATCCCACTGCTCTCCATGGAGACCAAGTCAGCCAACACAGCTTGGAGCATCAGCAGGCGATGTGCTGCAGCACGGGGTTACTCCCTGCTCGGGAAGTAGGAGTGAGGGGCTCCTACCCAATCACACCACCTGGGAACAGAGCAGGGAGCAGAAACAGGTACCGATAACTCAGGGCACAACTCCGCCTGTCAGACTGGGGGGAACCTCAACTCACAGGGAATATAAAGCATTGCTTCTCCCAACAGCTTCTCCCCGTATGCCATGGTCAAGGGAAAAAAGCAAACTGGGCACGCAAAGGAAAGATGGGGAGAGAGGCCAGTGGAGGATAATTCAATTTCACTGTATTTCTTAGAGGAGCTGTGTCAAAATGCAAAGAAAAAAATAATCATAGTGTAGGAGGCTGAAAGATTTGAGATGGAGCACTGAGGAGTCTCTGGCCCCATAAATGTTTAATTTGAGCAAAGCAGCAGATTAGTAGTAAGCACAGTTCTGCTGCTGTTGCTGAACTGCACACTCCTGCTTTGATTTCTAGATGACACACAGTGAGAACGTAAGTATAAAAATAAAATAGGAGAAAAGCACCAGGGAGATTTTCATACCTGGCACTACAGACAGAGCTGCACAAGCCAGCAACACACTCAGCTCCCTCCCTTCTCTCCGCTCAGGCAGCAGCACGAGGCTGAGCAAGCACACAGGGAGCTCTGGAGTGTTCCCAGCCCTCGAGTTCACAGCTCTGACAGCCCAGCACAGTGCAGGGGATAACAAGAGCTACTGCACCGCACCTGAGGAAGCAGCCGGGGCTGCAGATCGCTCATAAAAGGCACCATGCTGCCTGCTAAGAACTCTGTGGAACTGGAGAACCACAGAAGGAAGATGCACATGGAAACACTGAAGAAAATGAATCCCCAGGCCCCGGGAGCAGTAGAAGGACCCACCTGGAACTGTTCCTCCTGCAAAACTGTCCCAACAAGGACTGATTTTCTCTCTGTGCTCCTTCCCTAACAAATAAAACTTATCAGTAAGGATCATTCTTTCCCCATCACCTCCTTGAGTTATTCCCATCCCACTCAAAACAGTGAGCTCAGATTGGTTAAATAAATCCAGAAGAAAAGTTGCTAGTTGGTGTTTCTTCCTCCCTAAAATGCAAGAGGAGTCTGAAAAAGAAATAAATGCATTCCATGACCCCTGGGAGATCTCCAGCTCCATTCTTCTTCCCTTTCCTGCTCTTTACTTCCCTTAGATTGCCATCTGATCACGATTATCTGCTTCTTTTCCCTCCACTATCAGAGAGAAGCCTACTTCCATTCCCTATTTATATCTTTCTCATCTCAAACTTCACTCTTTTTCCTGCTTCTGTATCCACTTGCTGAAATTCAGACAACTCCCCTGCTGCCTCCACCAGCATATATAGTCTTCCTCCCAGTCTGCAATCCTAAAGAGAAACGTGGCTTCAGTAAAACCAAGCACAGAGGTTCAATTAGACGCAGATTCCACCCCAGCACCATAACTGTTTTATTGGAATTATGTCACTTATCCCAAAGCCAGCTGTGCCCAAGAACTGCCTGGACAAGCTTGGAATGAGAGCAGGAAACCCTTTGGCTTAGCCTTCCTCTTCCTCCCAGTAGGAGAGCCTAATCCAGCTGAGCACACTGGTAAGGTAGGGAATAGTGCACCACAAATGCTCCTGAAATTTGTCCAGCCTCTGGAAAACTTCCACACAACAAGTGAAGGTCATCCATGAGTACAGATTTTCTCTTTTAAAAGCATGAACAGATTCAAAAACATATATACTAGCATTCTTATATTTTGCACTCTCCTCAAGGCTGGGAGTGTATTTGAGAAAGTGACCACGAGATGCAACTCCAACAAGTGGTTTTCTGCTGGTGAAAAAAATTAGGAGGAAACAGAAACCCACAGCAGAGCCCTGATTAACCTCAAAGGACACAACTACTCATTGCAAGTACAGACACATCAGATGTCTCTTTTTCACTGCATTAAGCTGCTGGGGAAAAAACTTGCAATGCCAGGACAGCGCCCTGGACTCTTACACACACCCCTGACACAGGAAGGTATCACCTCTGATAAAGCAGGACCTCAACTGTCATTGCTGGCTGCTCTGGATTTTCAGCTTCCCAAAAGCTGATGTCATGGCACTTCTCCTTGCAAAACAATGACCTTTGCAGGCCTCTGGAGAAAGAAGCCAAGTCCAACACTAAAAAGATATAGATGATAAGGAAAATGCTGGCATGCCCTGCCACTCAAATGACAGAAAACATAAAACATTTACACTGACACATTATGATATGATTCTACTGTACCTGCAACCTCCTGTGACACAACCATGGCATTTTTTCTTATGAGAACTCACTCTTGAATACCCAAGATAGATGGCACTGAGTAAGGGAAGCAGTCCCATCTTTTACCAAGTGCTGGCTGGTGACCTCACCCTCGTATTGTACCAAGAATGCAGAAGAGAGAACACTCCAAGGAAGCAGCTCTTGGACAGACTCACAGAACACCTCAGGATTTCAGCCAGTCATGCTTTGTGCCAGGGAGGCTCCCTCCTTACCAGGAGCAAGGTGACACAGTTACTCCCCAGACCAGGACCCTCTGCTTCAGAAGAAAACACAGACATAATAAATAGCTTGAGCCATTAAAAAAACCCATCAAAACCTTCTTCCAGCCACCACCAGAGCTGTATTTTACATCTTGCTTCTCACTGGAGAGCCAAAAGGAAACTTCCCTCACCTCCAGCTGACAGCAGCAGCTCCATCCCTCCAGGACAGAACCAGCTGTAAATATTGGCTGGAAATATTTATTCGCACTGGGGACTGGCAACTGTCTGTAATTGCTGGCAGCAGGGGGGCCAGGGGAATCTCTCTTGTGCCAAACAGCAGACAAAACAAACCAAAGAAAAAACAATGCCACCTGCATATACTGCAATACCTGAACCTACACAGCATTGATGGGGCTGCGTCTGTGTTGAGGCCGAAGTGAAAAAATGTTAGAACAGCTATACTAAACTAAACTATGAAAGCTGCTTATAAGCAAAATGACTGAAAAGATGCTCTGACCTTTATGCTGTAGATCCAAGGTGAGGAAAGACCACGAGGGTATGTGACCAGAACATCAGAGATGGATCACAGACCTGCAGGCCTGCATGTGGACAGTGGTCCTAGCAAAGATTTTCCCATGAGTATTACAACACTGACACAGTTCACTCCATAAATACAATCTCAGCTTGCTAGAAATGCATTTTTGACTGAGCACAGTAAATAAAATACACACCATGAGCAGAAGACCCAGGTTAATCAATGCTCTGTGTGTGTGTGTGTGTGTGTGTAGTTCAGCCTCATCAATGCAGACTGTAAAATATTTTTCTCCATTTTCTTCAACCAGAAAGTGTTCGGGAGTTCATTTAAGTTTTTCATAAGAAATTCTTTACACAAGCTGATTGATAAACCAGAGTTTGGGAAAAAACAGACAACTATTAGAATTCTACAGTGGGACAGTATTTTCTGCTCCTACCAGGTGTCTGTGTAAGATGGGTTGCAAACCTGAAGGTCAAAGCTACATGCTGACATGGATTTGGTGACTGACACCAGGAAGACCAAGAAAATAGTAAAAGGAGCACCCAGAAAGAAGGCCAAAAGACAATTCAGTATGTCTTGTGAAGACGAGACAAAAGTTTATGCAGGAGGAAATTTCTCGCTGGGATACAAATGTGAACGAATCCCTGAGAAACCACCCAGTTCACCTGCTGAGTACCTGCCAGCCATTCTGTAGGAAGACAAGATGAATTTATAACCTGGTAAATTTAAGGCTGAAGAGATGGAGAGCAGCAGCAGGCGGCCTTTGCTATCAAGGTCTTTGCTATTGCAGCTTCAGTACCTTCCCTTGCTCCAGGCAATCACTTGATCTCACACGATTCCCAGAAAGACCAAATTGTACTTAAGAGGTTGCAACAAAGCTCAGGAAACATTTTCTCTCAAAAGACATCTTGGGAAACTGAAGCAATCAGAATGATGAGGCTTTTTGCTCCTGCCAAGTGCCTGAGGTAACAAAGGTAATCAAAATAAAGGCACAAAATAAGACTCTGACTGTAGATGGTCAGTGTCTAATACACAGATGATATTTCGGGGTTGGATTTTGTGAATATAATCATCTGAGATGACAAGAAGAACAATTTCCTTCAGCACATGAGAGGAGCTCACAGAGAAGAAAAGAACACTTAATGGTCCCTTCTGCCTCTCCTCTGGGTTCACCTTTACTCTCCTCTGTAACAAACAGGTTGATCAAACTTCTTCCTTCCCATGTGCTCCACGGGGAGGGAGGCACTGCAGACACAGGCTCATTGCTCTCAGCAGTTTAAAAGCAAATGTGTTGTGCAGATAATGAATCTCAACTGCACAGGAACATATGTATTTTAACCTGAAAACCACAGAAATTAACCCTGATGTTGCAAAATATCAACCAGGGAGAGTGAAAGAAGGGATTGTATTTTTACCCACGTGTGAGAACAGTTTCGGTTGCTCCAGACACATCATCAGTTCAGAATGGGTAGAAGTATGTTCTCTAGGCCCTGCAACATCTCCTGGAAGCCTGAACACACTGGGCAATCTTCTTGTGGTCATCCCAAAGACAGGCAAAGGGCAGCGCAGCACAATCGAATGAACTGCTCAGGAGTATTGCATTCAACACTGCCTTGGCCGAGGGAATAATGCAATGAGGTATGGAGGGTTCTGAAGCCAGACTGCTGATAGGAGAATAAAGATAAAGCACTATCAGAAATTAGTCCTGAAGATTAATTCTCATGCACAATGCTGAGTTAGCTCCTTGCAAAGAAGAGCAGAGGAGAAGATCTTCTTCTTTAGCAAGGAGCCCATTTCTTCCCACAGGTCGGCTGTTGATTGTCACCCAGGACTAGAAGGCTATCAGCCAGAAAACATAATGGTTCCTGCTCGTGGCTGCTGAGCACAGCCTTCACAGCTGCAGCTGCGTACGGGACTGCTGTCCAACACCACACCTCCTCATTCCTCCCAGTTGTCTTGTTACACTTGCAATCCCAAAAGAGACTAGAAATTCTGCTTCCTGAGTAACTCCCCATGAACCACCACAGGGTGCTGCAGGGAGAAGGTTAAAGGTTCCTCTCACACAATCCCTGTCAAGCTCCTGCTCCTTCAATATTCTGCCCAGAAATGTTACTTCTACTGCTGTGTCACAATCCAACACCTCAAGACATGACAGGAGAGAAACATACCTTAGGAAAAGGTGGGAAAGGTACATTAAAAAAGTACTTGATGTCACTCCTCCAAACATTTAAGTATGAGCTAGACAGTGAACGAGGTTTACTGGAGCCTCTGAGCTGCGGTGCCCTCCCTACTTCCAGCACCGGGGAAGCAAAGCCATGGGATGAGGGTCAAACTCCTGCACAGCCAGTATAGCACAGGTTGGTGGGACTTGGTTGGAGAGACATGACTCAAAATGCCTCAAACATCAGGTTTGAGAGCAGAGAAAAAGCCTTTCCTGACAAACATGCAGGTCAAAGAAAATCCCGTATTCCTTTGACCTCCATGTCTTACTGCAAATATTCATACAGTTTGTGGTTTTTTCTAAAAAAAGCACCAGAAAGAATGAAAATCATTCCCAATGCACCTACATGCAACATTAGTTTATTTTCACTGGTAACTGCTATTCACCCTTCTCCCATTCTAATTTCTGGTCCTCTCCCCTCTCACCACCAAGACTGAGAGCTGACATGTCCCTCACCCTTTCTTCCCCTCTTGTCGAAACCTTATTTCCAGTGCTCTAATAGTTCTTGACTTAACTGGGACAAGGAAAATTATTCTGGGCTTCTCTGTCCTAGCATTTAGTCTATTCTGTATTAACCATCCAGAGCACTGCAAAATCATACTGAAGCCCCAGGCAACCATTCTAACGCTTCCTTAAATTTCTGCCTTAATCAAATTGCCCATTTTTACTGGACACGTCTCTAGCCATACATACATATATAAATATATATATATATGAACTTTTTGTACAAAAATCCTTCAGTGTTAAGACAATTCAGAAAAGCTCATTTAACACCATTCGTTCCAAGAGCTCACAATAAGGTAAATTCCTATCCAATCTTAAAACAGAGCTATTCCTTATGCAAGATGGATTTTTTTGTCCATCCTTTTAAGCAATATGCAAAAGCATTTACCATACTTAAGAACAGAAACTTCAGTAAATATTACACACCAATGAAACGTATAATTGCATCCACTAGTTTAGGCACGGAGCTGAAAGGCCTGGCTTTCAAAAGCTGGCTACACAATGGCTCCCTTGGCCTGTTTTAATCTAAACTATCACATTCAGCCACCCAAGCCAAAGGAGAGGAATTTTTAGGTGCACTGATCTCAAATTCTGACCTTTACTTGGTATCACCTGATGTCCAATATCAACACCATGGCGCCATTAATTTCTTTAAGGGATGCAAATTGGTTTCTGCACAACCCCATTTTTCACAGCAATGTAACTCCAAATCTGGTTTGGCTGATGGCAGCAGCAGTTTGTGAGCAAAACCATGTGCACCTCTGAAGGGATGAGCTCTTTTCAGAGTAAAGCAAAATGCAAACTGCAGTGACCTTACTCCATCACAGAGCTGTGCCATTTCTGGTGGGGAAACAGCAAAAGGAAATTTTCTGTACTGTGCTGTGAGAAAGCAAACCCCTTGCATTTTTCAGATGGCACTTCCCAAGAACTGCCAATCATTTTAAGTACAAGAGACAGCACGCTACATAAATATATTATGACTTTCTAGAGGAGTGCCTCCAGAAAAGCCTTTACTTGGAGACACATAACCTGTTTGGAAACTCTTCTATCAGGCAAAAATCAGGGCTGGTTTCCATTTCCTGGAGTCTGTGCCTGAGACAAGCAACCACAGCTGTCCAGGTTCTCAGTGAACAAAATTCCCATCCACGAGCAAGGCATTAAGCACCAGCTCATTTTGCAGCCTCCACTCTGCCCATCCTGAGGCTGGAAACGGAGAGGGCTGGCTGAGGGCTGGTATCAGCACAGGGCAGAGCAAATAAAGATACCAGCGTATTCACCTCTGAGATAAGGCAGCCAGCAAGCACAGCTGTCTAGGAAATACACAACAGAGAAGGAGGAATGCAAAGTGTAATTAGGAGCTCTGTTAGACCTGAAATGACCTGGACTGAGATACAACATCTCTGGTACTGCTGCAACATTCTGTCGAGCAAACGTTAACTTTTCCCCTTCTTACCTGCCCTCTCAGGAGAAAGCACAACCATTTACAAGCACAAAGCTCCATTTTTCAAGTGCAACAGAAAAATACAAAGTAGCAGCACATGATCAGGTTTTGGGTGGCAAACCACACAGACTCTTCTCTTTCCTAAGTTACAGCTGCAATGGATAACGCAAGGACAAGGGGAAATGGTTTTAAACTAAAAGACAAGAGATTTAGATCACATCTTAAGAAGAAATCCTTCTCTGTGAGGGTGGGCAGGCCCTGGCACAGGGTGCCCAGAGCAGCTGTGGCTGCCCCTGGATCCCTGGCAGTGCCCAAGGCCAGGCTGGATGGGGCTTGGAGCACCCTGGGACAGTAGAAGGTGTCCCTGCCCAGGGCAGGGGGTGGAACGAGAGGATTTTTAAAGTCTCTTCCAACCCAGACCATTCTGGGATTCTCTGAAACCATCCAGTTTATTGTGAGCCCTTTTTCTGCTCCATGTCATGCACCAGTGGCAGGGCCCCCGATTTCAGCCTGCTCAGACTCCACCCAGGTGATGCTCTGGCAGTACCAGCAATGCCAGGAGAAGGGCAGGACAGAGCTCACCAAAGGTGTGTGGTACCCACTCAGAGCCACCACCTCAAATCTCTGTCACAGGGCACTTCAGAGATGGACAAACCCTTGAAGGTGGATGAAATAGCAGCTGAGATTGCCTGCACTTGCCTTCACAGGCTGGGACTTTAATTGGAGCATGCTAGAGTGCATTAATAACAATTTTAGAAAAAAACAATACTGACTTCATTTACTTTTACAAAGCCTTTGCCCTCATCTTCGCCGACTACAAGCGTCAGAGAAAGGTCAGAATCGCTTAATTTGCTTCTGCGCTGGACAAAAAGGCATGAAGAACAGCCAGTAAATTTAGCTTTCTTCATTTGCACTGGGGCTTAAGGAAGGAGAGAAGGAATTTATTACCATCAAATTGACCCCAGCATAATCTGGTTGCTTTTATCATGGTTGTGTAAAGCAAAAAAAAAACCCAGAGATTAAAGTTGAGATTAAAAAAGATGCATCAGCTCAAAGACATTAGTTAGATTTCAAGGGAAGAAAAAATTGTGATAACAGACATCAGAACACAAAAACTGAGCAGCTTTCCAAACACAACTACTCCAAAATAGCAGGCAATGCAATGCTCAGGCACCAGAGAATGGAGACCAAGTCAAGTGGTAAATGAATTAAATAAAAGTGGATTGTGGTCCTTATCAGTAATGCTGAATTCTCCTTTACCTGGAAGCACTGAGCAAACATTATTTTAATAGAAATGTAATTCTGCTTTGAGATGGCAAGTGCAATGTGTTTGAGAAACAATATAATCTTATTTGATAAGGGGACCTGCAGACAAGCAATGCTACCTGACAGATTTACAGTTCCTTTATTGTTACACCTGTATCGACTAATCAGCACCCAAAAGTTACGCATGATCAGAACATAATCAAACATTTTTTTAAATGCATCCACACAATATTTAAATGTAGGATACATATATCTTGAAAACAGCATTGTTTTACTAAGGCAGCTGGAAAAAAAAACATCATGGGGATCTGAAGCAATATCTCCTTTTCCCTCCAGTGTGATTACAGGTTTTTACAGTTTATTCCCTTCACTAAATGTCAGCCTAAAGTGCTCTGCCTAGCAAAAATTATTTTCTTAACTGCAGATCTTAATAAAAGAAAAATGTGCAGTGGTTTTAGTCTGGACACTTTCTAACTAAACTGGGCTACAGATGACTCCTGGCACAGAAAGGTCCCAGACCAGGAATTCCTGAAGTTTTGTTCATGGCAAGTTAATCACAGTGCAGTGCGTGAACAGCTCGCCTCAGGCTGATGCTGATTGTACGCTGTGCCATTAAGGGGATCCATCAGGCCTCAGTGGTGATATCTCACATCCAGTTAAAGCACAACAAACGGTTCCCAACACAGCAGCTGGAACATCCCGGAGAGCTCACGTACATCCAGCAGCCAAGCTGGCAAATCCACTGCTGTAACACTGGCTGTAAATTCAGTGTGGGGTGAACCTTATGGGCCTTCCTATAGGAAACTTGGTGTGTCTCAGGCTCCTCTCGCTGCCTGTGCCACAGCTCAGCAGCACCTATCGAGCTGGAAGGTTATAACATGGAACCCCCAGGATCTCCAGGAAAGAGACAGAACTCCACCATTAGCTGGACTTCCCTAAGCGAATTTGGAGGTGGCTGGGAGGGCTTCCCTTGGGAGAAGGGAATAAGCAAAGCCCCAAAGGAAGTAGCAGTAAACAAAGATGTAACCAGAAGTTGATGCAGCTCTGCCCCACAGCTCTCACCTCCAATAGCCTGGTCAGCTCCCCCAGAACAGTCTCAGCCACCCAGCACAGAAACATTCCCTCTCCCAAAGAAAATAAGGATGGAAACTGGTTCTGGCTGGGCAGCATCACCCAGTTTCTGCCCAAGGTTCAAACTGCCCATATTTTGTCAAGATGCAGACATTGATGGTATATTTTTGTCCTAATGAGACAAGAATTTAATCCACAAACACCAAGGCATTTTCAAATCCCATAAGGCCATTAGTGATGACATACTGGGGCAGACAGGCCAGCAGAGAACTGACCAGGGACCTCTACACCTATCCAAGGTTTTATAGTTAGGAAGGAAGCCTGATACACTCAAATCTACACATGAAAAACAGACACAAATCCAGACTCCAGGCAAAACCCAGTGGTTATCCAGTATCAGAACGTGTGCACACTGCAAGTTATTCTTATGGTGCATGGGTGGGCCAGCGGATAGCATGCCTTTGTCCCTTGCTAGTAGAGCTTCCCAGTGAGCACGAACACTTGAAGCACCCTGTCCCTGTCCCCATGGAAGCTGCAAATCTCCTCCAGGAGATGCACCATGTCATCATACGGTACCCAGAGAGGTTGTGGCTTCCACACCCCTGGAATTGTTCAAGGTCAGGCTGGATGGGGGCCTGAGCAACCTGATCTAGTGAGTGGTGGGGGGGGGTGAAACTGGATGAACTTTAAGGTCCCTTCCGACACCAACCATTCCATGATTCTAGGATTCTACATTCATTCCTGAGGCACCTCTGGCTGCAGCAGCTGCTGGAGAAGCACAGCTCACAGAGCTCCAGCCCTCCCTGCAGCAGCCCAGTCAGAACAAACTGCTGACGGCTCCAGTGACAGCTCTGAACAGGCGTGCTCCGGTGCTCCCACGGGATGCACTTCCTCCCATGCCCTGTCCTGCAGGAGGGATGCAGCCGGAGCAGGCACCACATCCAGCCCACAGGCCACCTGGCAAGATGTCTCTGATCAAGAGCCAAGAACCAGAACTGTTTTACTGGAAATATCTCCAAGTATTTCCCAGCTACTGCTGAAAATCCCTCCCTGAACAAGGCTGGAACGGCTCCTGGCTGCAGGTGCCTCTCCCCAGCTGCACACCGTGAGAAGTCCCCGTGCTGACAGAATCTGCTGGGGTTGTGATAGCAGCTAAGAAAACAGCGAGTAAACAACACACAAGAAATAGGAACAGGTACTCAGAGCAGGAATACCAGCACAGCCTGATATTTACTTAATGACTCATCCTGAGGAGGATGTGTCCCCTTAAGGCTTATGGCCAGCATGAGAACAGGTAATAGGAGAGCATATGAAATCACTGGAGCTCAGCTCCTCCTGACCTCTGAGAACAAAGAAGCCTTAGAACAGCAAAAAATATCCTCTTTTCACTCTCCCTCTTCCCCCTGTTGCACAATATTTCTCCACAGATTAAAGTCACACCTTTTACAGACCAGGGAAGGAGAGAGCAAAAGGCAGAGAAGGTATTTCTGCTCATGCACACAACAGCAAAACACAGACTACACCAGAATAAGTATTTCCCAGTTAGATTCCCTAGCTTTATGGGGTTTCTTGGCAAAGGGTTCACAGATAACATCTGAAGAGGATACCTGGAAAACACAGGCACTTAGGAAAGACAAGAGAGCTATTAGAACTTAGTCACACCTTTTGCTTTGGGGCTTTCAGGTTTCCATCCTTTAATGCAGATCATACCAGAAACCAAAGAGCACCAGTGAATGTGAACAATATTTCTCTCTCCAGCTACAAGACTCTTCTTCCTCAACAAGTAAAATCCTCTGATGCTGCATCCACTTGTACCTGTCAAGTCCTACACTCCTGAGAGGCTCTCACTGCTACCAAATATATAAATGTTCAAGGAACTCACATGGCTAATGAGCTTCAAATCTATAAAAACACATGAAGAGTTCACTGTAGGCTGAACTTCTACGGGGATTTTTTCTTCACATGGAACCATTCATGTACAAAAGGCCTGTGACACTGGTGCTGAAAATTTTCAAGCAATTTCTGTGCAGACAGAATGACAACTGACAACCACCTATTTTTCACCATTTACACTCCACTATTGTCTTTGAGTTCAGAGCTGCTAGTTGGCTCATGCCAAAAAACAAAACAAAACAAATTATTAACAAAGTAGCCATCAAATAAGCAAATCTATTAGCCTAATTTTTAAAAAATCAGAATTAATGCTCCTAAGTAGGCAAACTTAGGCCTACATAGCTCATGGCTTAATTTATATGTTATTTATTAAAGTGAGAGTAAAGTCTAAACCAAGATATTTTAAACCTTAACTGTCTCAGAAATGCTGGTTTTATTTGAATGTTGAGTGCAGGACTTATGTAACATTTCCCATTTTGATTTCTGTTATTAAAGGATTCTAAAACAAAACTGTACGGTCACTGCCTACAGCCCTAAGGGGCTGAGTACAAAAATAACATAAAAGATATTACAAATTCTACAAAATACAATTCTGATTTAATTTCATTCAAGCATTATGTTCTTTACTTTGGGGAAATTGCTTTACCATCTTTGACAGCAAGCACTCTTCTTCAGCTCTTCTGAATACTGAAAATATCATTTGAGGTACAACTGGAACAAAACTTGAAAATGCCTTACGTAATTTAATACACTCACCAAACTAAACCAAAGTTTGTCTTACAAGCTTAACTTCCTCATGCTGCAAATAAAACATCTACATTTTCTCCATTCACCAGAAAATATCCATGTTCCCAATGGCTCGCCTCTTTCACTAAGCACTCCAGCTTTTTCAAAGGCGTCTAAATCGATGGTAACTCATTAGTGGAAAATATTCCCTACTTCCTCCCTATTTCTTCTGGTGATGAAATACACACTTTCACAAGCAAGCTTCCATGGGCTGTGCCAGCCCAGAGAGGCAGTGGCAGGCCAAGCTGGAGTGAGGGTGGATCTGCCTTTGGTGAAGCCCCAAGATATCGGGCAGCTCATCTGTCACATACAAAACGTACTCACCTTCAGGACATGTTATTTTCCGGTAGGAAAGTGTGAAAAGGCTCATTTCGGCAGATGTAATGGTCCATCAGTTTTTGTCCTTAACTCTCTTTGCTCTTCCTCTCAAACTGGTGTTCTGGAGATATAAAAAGAACTTCAATTTAAAATATAGCTCAGATAAACACTAAATTTTTCCTGCTTTTTAGCAAGCCCACTGAAAGGTCACCTGAAACCCATCTGATGGTCCAGTCACTGAATTAGTGCTGTCTTATCTCAAAGGAGGCTGTAAGGAATTATTTCCTCACCCTTGCCACCCTCACTGCTTACACATCTACCATCCACAGAAGCATACTGAGAATTCATCCTGAAGATTGGAAATGGGCAAGGGACTTATTTAAAGTCATACTGGTGCCAGAACTGAGAATTACACTGTGTTATCAAAAGTCCCTTTTCACCTTGCCTGCTACATTTGACATACTGACATATATTTACTACACTCAGGTTTATCTCAGAAACATAAACACTGAACTGTTCTGCTGAATTTTGCTACAGTTCCCTCAAAGACAGATTACCTTCCTTCTCCTCACCAGAGACACTTGGGTCCAACAGTGCAGCACAACCGGGCACTTCTTACCCTGCTTGGGGCTACAAGGACTTGGACACATGATTGCAAAATTAGGCTGAAAAGGCAAAGCGAAAGCACTGGGAGTGTAAATGAGCAAATGCCACATTAGAAGCAATTTCCCTGGCAGTCCCATTTTGCAGCCAAAATAATTAGATCACTAGCAAGAAACATCCCAAGTAGACAAATGGTGTGTTACGAGATTAACCAAGGTCACTTCTCTTACATCCAGCTTTCTAAAAAGATGCCTCTCCCAAAAACTTAACCCTAGGGCTCCATCCAAATTAAAAATTCACTGTTGATGTACATCAATACAAACCAAATCAAAGTATTCCAGAGCCTGCCAAGTGCTGACTGCCCAAGGAAATGCCACATGCCTTCTAAGTGAGAGAAATCTCCATTTGAGAGCCACCTAAACTCTGAGACTGCTGCTGCTGCTGGGTGTACAGAGATAACTGCCAACTCATTAAAATCCCACATTAGAAGTTTATTAAATATGCAAACATTAATGGAGCTGGACTAGCAGCTACTTAGGCAGATAAAATTTCAACGCAGCACATCCCGCAGTTCCTGTTATCAATGGTGTGTCCTTTTGGAAGCGTCTGTGAAAGAGTCACAAAGTTGCTCAAGGCAGTGAAACCCTTCAACTCTTTCAGATTACTCAGGTCACACTCTTAAGGTTCCCACTAGCCTGGAAAAGACTCCTGCTTCCCAATAATTACAGCTCAGTATCTACTGTCTACTTCCACTTTCACACTTTGCTGGAGATGCAAAGTCTCCCCAAGGGTTTTTCCCCTTTGGGAAGTACCTGCAGGGACAAGTCCCACAGCTCATTGCAAGCTCACAGGTATAGAGGTTTTACACATATCCCAAATTCACAGTCCTTGTCAACTTGCTGCCGGAAGAACTACAAAAAGAAGAGCAGAGTGTCATACAGACAACAGGGATTAAAGAAAAGTGGTTAAAAAGCACGGCTCCTGAACTTCAGGTAACTCCACATACACACAGCGTGTGTGTAGAGCTCTGCTTGGAGCTCCTTTCAGCTCTCTCAAACACAAGCATCAGTCCCCCCTGCAAACACCACTCTCAGTACATTTTGCTCCACAAAATGCAGTTTCATCCCCGGCTTACTCTGCAAAGCCCCAGGGCCTGGTGAGTGTCTCGATAAACCTCCAAGTTTTTGCTGTAGAGTGACATCAGACTTGGAAGTGTTCTTCCCTAATGCTATCAGCATAATCTGAGCTAGCCCAAGGGAAAGGAGGACAAGGAATAGCTCTCATCCCACAGAGAATAAACAAGCTCCTAAGAGTCCCTAACGCACCTCCAGGTGACTCTGGCAATAGCCTTGCTCTCTCAGTGGCTTCAAAGAATGTCTGGAAGATTTAATCCTCAAACTATGGAAAAACAAGAGTGGTCTAGCACCTCCTTCTTAGAGATGTGAGGTTTCAGCAAGATGGAAACTAAATCTTAGGGAACAACCCTGGAAAAAGCATGACTTAAAGGGGAAGAAGGGAAATGAAGGAGAATGAAGTGACCTCCAAGGAAAACACTGAGCTCATTGAGCACAAAGAGGCTGAGCAGGTTCTTTACCACCACCTTTCCTGGTTCCAGTGACAGTCTGGAGAAGCGAGGACTGTTCTAACTGTCAGCAACTTCCCAACACCAGCCCATGGATGCAACACTGAACTTTGTGTTTCTTTCTTTCAGTCCCATGGTTATATGGGCCTCTCAAAATAGAAGGTTCAAGATGCCTTGGCCAAGAGAGAATCCACAAAATCCCCCATCCATCACCTGATGCAACACCAGGCATCACATGTTGCAGAACCTTGAGCAGCAGCCAGTTTGAGGTCAGGCACACAATAACCTCCCACTCCATGAACCAGGAAGCCAGGGCTTAGGTTTAGATTTTTTAAAGGAAAACTGAATTATTTTGGAAGTTAAGGCGAAGAGAGACTCCAAGGTAATCTGGGTTCTGAAAAGGGTACTGACCAAATCTCACATGGATTCTGGGGACTGATCTTTGCTGCTTCAGTGTGTTGAGAAACACAGAAAAGCAGCCAGCTCATGGCTGGCCCCGAGGTCAGCTATTCCCTGACAAAGCAAAGGAAAACCCATACAAATCCTTTTACCTCTTAAGAGACATCATGATGACTTTCTGTTGCAGACTGTACATTCTGGCCCTAGACACGGGGAAAAATGACTGTGCAAACATTGCCTAAGGCTCCGTGCACTAGGAAGCTCCTATACAGGTATGTCCTCAGTCAACTGCCCATTTGGTCAGTCCAGAGCTCCTCAACTTGACTGCACTACCCAGAAGCACATCAACAGTTTGGATTATCTCCGCCCAGAGAGCTCCTGCCCGCAGGAACAGGCAATGGATGACTGAACACAAAGATAATACTTGTAGCTTACAGCCAGCAGCCTTGCTCTGTCCACCGGGCTGCAGGAGGAGTCTCTTACCCGGAGAACACACAGACTCCATTAGCCAGCACCAGTATTTCCTCCCGGAACAGACAGGCAAGCACATCGAAACTACAGGACACTGTGCCTTGGGGAATGCAAATAACCCACTGGAGGTAAGGGAGCCAGGGAGGTCACAGTGCTCCGTGTCAGGGGTATGACACACTGGCCTGTGCCCAGGGACACACGAGTCCTTCCAGCAACCCTGGAGCTAAAGCAACTGCTAAACATTCTCCTTTCCAAGGTGGTGTCCCAGTGCCACCAAGCAGCATGGGGAACTTTAGTGTTCAGGTTGTTGTAAGGAAAAGAGGTAGAAAACAAATGATTTTATGAAAACTCAGCCATCCATCTGCCACCTGCTGAGGTCCATGGCACCACTGGCAGGAGACCCCAGCACTCTGTTTTCTCCACCAGAATGGAGGTGTCAGGCTGACCTGAAGCCAGCAGCAGCCCTGGATACACAGCATCAGTGGGAAACTCCTCTTTGAGGGATACCTGAGTAGCCCAGACACAGGGAAGGATAACATTGCAAGGAAATTTCATCTCCCTTAGCACTGAGCCATCCTGCCACAGGCCAAAGGTCACAACTGTAGTGGCACCAGCTAAGAGTGACAATGCAACCTGACAAGACAGGCTGGCACACTGATCCGGAGATATGGATGCTGGGGATAACGCCCTTTACCCACGAGTTGTAGGGCAAATCTGTTGAGCTAAGATAGGAGCAACCAAAACTCACAAGTCTCTGAAATGTGGACAAGGTGTTTCCTGGCAACAGTAGCAAACCAGTGGAGTAAAATGAATGTTTTCTCAGCAATTTGCTGTCGGGTGACCTCGCTAACACCCTTCTGCAGGAGATAAGATCCTCTCTGACAGAACCACCACCAGCAGCTGACCCAGCACAGTGACACCAAGGCCGACACTGCTGCACTCCCCTCTGCTCGGCTCCGAGGTTGCATTCCTGACCACCTTCTCCCCAAGGGAACTCCAAAAATAGCCTTTGCTCACTCAAGGGAGTCCACGCCTGAATAAACCAGGGGCAGAGGCCTTTGTTCACAGCCCACACCACAGCGGCTCGCCCGCTCCAGAGATGGATGCAAGGAGAAATGTAGGCCACACATGCAGAGAAAAAGAGACATCCAGAGTTCAGAGATGCCACAGACCCCACTGGCAGAGTCAGGAAGTGAATGCCCATTAAAACAACCTGCACGTGCTGGGGTACAGCTCAACACAAGCCAGGCAGGCTAAGGGCAAAACACACCTCATCAGAAAGTTAAAAACTTGTGGGCTATGTCCCCCACTAAACTGCCTGATGAATCACTAAAGAAATATCTTTGTGATGTAACTATTCAGACTTACACAAAGAAGCCTTGTAATTAGCTCTCAAAGTAATCCTCTGGCCACCATCTGGAGCTCAGCCTAAACCTTGACCTCAGTCACACCAGACAGCCACACATCCGTGACACACACCTGACAGTGAGTCACACCACTACACTGCAGGCACAAAGTGGAGAAAGTTGACAGGAATGCTAAAAACTCGAGCCGCTTTTTACTCTATAGGTTCTTCAGTTCACACCCGTGGCACTCAAGGAAATGGTTTCAAAAATATAAAGTTAAAAAGCAGGAGTCATCAACCCAATCCTGCATCTAAAACAAAATGTTTCGTCTATCGAAACCTCAGTTTATAGCAAACAAAGTTGACACATGACACACCCAACCTTCTTCCAATAACACAGGAGAAAAATCTTCCTAGAACCAGATTCTGACAGAAAACAGACTTACCACAGATATAAAGTAACTTATTCCCTCAGGTATAAACAGCTCAAAATATTTCACTATTAAAGGATGCCAAAATGCTTTAACCTAAAGCAGCATAGGTGACTGGATGTTCTTTTTTTGCTAAAATCTTCTGATTAGTTTGAAATTCCCATTCCCCACAAGCAAATAAAGTCTAAGATGCCTCTCACCTCTTATAAAGCCTCTTAGCTAGACAAAAATGAGTTTTCTTTAATATACAGCTCTGTGTTGCTTGCTGAGCTCCCCACAGCAAAGCAGTCAAGAACAATACACACCACATCACCAAGAACAAAATTTGTCTTGTCAGTCCCAGAGGAATTCTATTTCCAATGAAGTTTAACAAGCAGATTTTAGACTTTTGTAAAAAAGCCCACAACACAAGGAAAGAGGGATGGAGCAGGTTGAAAGTGCTGAAACAGTTATTGCTCAGTTCATATCTGAGCGCAAATCTCTGCAAGAATGAGAAATGTTTATTTTTTCTAGGGATCACGTGTCTATAAAGCACAAAGAGCCTTCTGTAGTAGGAGCCATGGTCCCAGAGCAGAGACCTCCTGCCAGCTGGGCTCCTGGCACACACAATTCCCTCCAGCTCGAGGGATGGTCACATACAAATAAGAGCAAGATTAGAACAGACCACCAGACTCAGCACCACCAGGGAGACCCCACATTCCAGTCACTTCACCGCAGAGCCACAGACTAGGGCTGTCACCTCTGCCAGGTACAGACGTGGCTGTCTCCTCACATCATGCAAACTCCCAGCCCTGGGCATGGGGACGCTATGGGGGTTTCTGAGCCTCCTCTGGGACCATTCCCCACAGCCAGATTGGCTTCAGCTTGGCAGGGGGTGGTTTAAAGCGATTATCTTTGCCACAACACCTTTCTCCTGGCTGCAGCTTCAGCAGGGATTACCCAAGACCAAAGTCCTACACAAGTCAATATTTAACTTAAGCTCTGCACTGTTGAGATCCACCTGGGATATTGGCTATAGTCACTTATTAAAGCTTATGCTGCCATTTCTAACAAAAAAATAATAACAGGAAAGTTATTTTCTTCATGAGAAGTTGTGAAGAAAAATTCTACAGGGACAGCAGTTAGATCCAGCATAAGTAATTTTAATAAGCAAACTGAAGGAAAATGCTTCCAGGAAAGGAGATCTAAACAGTGGGATGTGTACACTGCAGAGCAGGTTCAAGGCAGGGGCAAGAGCCACACGGAAAAAACCATTTAAAACCAAACCACAGGTCTGGAAATTCAGCATCTGTCCCAGAAGTAGTATTTTAACACTGCAATTAAGCCATTAATCTATGTCACAAAGGCTTATATAAAAGTCTTGCACACTACAAGGAGAAGCATTTATTCTCCACTAATTACCACGAAGTATGAACTGCTGTACTGACACAGGCTTTAAAATAACACAATAAACAAAAGTGATTTTTTCCAGGTTAATTGTTCCTAGTCTTAGTGAGGGTAAGAAAATTGTTTATATTAAAAAAAAAATCTCTGCATGCACCTGATACAAATTTTTGCCAATAGCCTCACCTTTTATCTTTTTGGACAGAGAGCTTTCTGCTCTGAGAAACAGCTGTTAAAATACAATTCAGGCCAAAAGTGAGCAACTGAGAGTAATTCCTTCTTTCCTACATCTGTTTTAATTCTTTATCCACTTGTTCTCTGTGATTTCTTTATTTATTGTTAGCACTCCCACCTTTACATTTAGCAAAAACTGGTTTTGTTCTCTAAACAAGAACATCTGTTGTACCAATGATTCCCGTGGAGTTATGGGTGAAAATCACCACAGACAGCATTCTAAAAATGCCCCAATTCTACATTTCTAACCCTTTACAGGTACCAGTTTGGTCAGCACACAAAAGGAAACTTTTATCAGGAAACAAAAATATTATTTCTACTGGGAAAGGGTGGAAAGAAGAGGCTGAGGATATTAGGAACATCCAGAAATAAGGAGTAGTGCACAGCTTTCATCTCAAAAAAATCCACAACAAAACAACAAACACCACCAAAAGGCCAAACCACAAACACGAGGACTGTCCAGCAAAGTGTAGCCTCAGGGAATACTTTCAGGAGCAGCTTAACTGATTTTAATCCCTGTCACTGCCTAATGGGCGGGCCTGCCTCTCCCTGCTGGATGCACAGGTACAGACACACAGCTCCATGGATTCCACTTCCATACGGTGCTAATTGCTGGTGGGTTTGGCACATGAATCTAGCCCACCACAATACCACTTACACCTGCACTTGAGGAGCAAGGAAAACAGACAAGCAGAGGGCTCCCCTTTCCAGCAGTAATATAATATCACACCCACTCCTGAAATTCCACGCTTCCAGATACATACAGTTACCACAAAAATGCAAGCTTTCACAGCTCAAATGGCTCCTTGGAGCAACCAGATCATGACTCCATTCCGTCTTGGAATGAATGCAGAAAGTATTTACCCTTATTTTTCTTCTCTGCTTTGAGAATGAGATCAGTATATTAAGATCAGCCTACCTCTGAAGTAGTAAAACTACAGGCTAAAAGAACAACTGCAAGTGAAGTCACAGCAAGGTCCCAGCAGTTTCCAGCAGCAAAATTCCCACAGAGCTCAAATGAGAGAGGAGGCAGGTTCCTGTCTGTTTTCTCTAAAGGCTTTATTTTCATTGCACTACACCTGCAAGTGTTACTTACACCCAATCACCACCCATTTAGCAAAAATGAGGCACAGTACAAGATTGTGCCTGAGGAAGCACCCTTTCCTACAAAGAGAAAAGAGGAATGTTTTGGATTGGAAGGGATTTTAAAGCTCACCCCATTCCAGCCCCTGGGCAGGGACACCTCCCACTGCCCCAGGCTGCTCCAAGCCCCGTCCAGCCCGGCCTTGGGCACTGCCAGGGATCGAGCAGCCCCAGCTTCTCTGGGCACCCTGTGCCAGGGCCTGCCCACCCTCACAGGGAGGAATTCCTTCCCAGTATCCCACCTAACCCTGGCCTCTGGCAGTGGGAAGCCGTTCCCCTTATCCTGGCACTACAGTTCCTGCCTTCCCTCATTAACTTAAGGGCTGCACTTCTCTGGGCTAAGCCACGTAGCCCAAGTGAAGCATCCACTAAATCTATCTCATCCACTCTCCCAAACTTCTGCCAGGTGAGAGAAGCATCAAAATTCCTACATTTATTTTTTTTTTTACTGGAGAGGGCACAAAACCATTGGAGCCTGTGCTTTGTTGTTGTCAACAGCCCCCAGACAGGATCAGGACTGACACCACAGGCTTAACTCCGGCGGGATTTGCTCCAGGTTGTCTGCAGACTGACTGAAATGCTTCCTGCGCCCGGAAAGCAGCGATAATCCCCTGGGACTGCTCACCTGCCTCACAACAGGCACCGCCAGCACCTCAGTGGCGGCCGGGGTGCACCTCTGACCGCTCTCTTAAATTGGAAAAAATCCCTCTTTTGTATCAAATACACAAGCGTGAGAGCTCCGCGCCTACAAACAGGAGCGGAGTTTCCTGAGCACCCCGACAGCCCCATTCTCCGAGCACCCCGTGTCCCTCAGCACCCCGCTCCCCGAGCACCCCCGTTACCTGCATACCCCATTCCCTGCGCACCCCCTCACCCGGGCACCGCGCTCCCAGGGCACATCATTCCCTCAGCACCCCGTCAGTCGGACACCGCTCCCTCAGCATCGCGCTCCCTGCGGCCCCCGTTCCCGACGCACCCCGTACCCCTGAGGCCCCTCTTACCC
>WEIT01023801.1:169988-198544 GCA_013389985.1 Dryoscopus gambensis | reverse complement strand
GCTCGGCATGGCGCAGTACGCCAGGGGCTCGGCCGTGGCCGTCATCCGGCTCCGCAACCCGCCGGTCAACGCGCTCAGGTACGGCCGGCAGTCCGCGGGGAGCGCCGGGCCGGGGCTGGGGTCCCCTCGGGAGCGGGTGCGGGATTCTCCGATTTCCTTCCTTTTCCCCTCGTTCCCTCGCTCCGTGCCCCAGTGGGGCTCCGCCCAGTCCCGGGCTGGGGCGGCCGCAGAGAGCCTCAGCCGGGACTCCTACAGCCCTCGGTACCCGCAGAGGCCCGGGCGGCTGCTTCAGAGGTAGCTTGGATCTCGCTTTGCAAACAACTGAGCTGAACTGAGTGCTGAACTTTGCCATAACTTCTGCTCTTTCTTATAAATTCTAGTTGGGGGGTTTCACAGGAGAGGTGCCAGGTTCAGCAAACTGTACTTTCTGTCATCTCCCCTGGAGGATGTTTAAAAATTTTGCCTATTTCTCATCTCCTTCCAGTCTTTAAACATCAAGATACTGCTTCAGCAAGACATAGCACAGCAGCGTTAGCTCAGCCTGGAGTGCCTTCAGCGCTGTTTGGTACAAGTCACTCCTCAGATTTCCTGGTTTGACTGCCTGCCCCACACACTGCTCAGTGCTTGCCTGGCAAATCCCTGCGCTGCCCAAGTGTGCTGGGGGGAGAGGGCAAAGGGCTCTGTGGATATCAGGCGTGCTTCAACAAGCAGAGCTGGGACTGGGATTAAACCCAGCCAGAGCTGTCAGAAAGCAGTTCATTTGCCCTTTAAAAACGATTAAGGAATTGACCTCTAAATACTGATCTTGGTCAAGAAGGGCCTTGTGCAATCTCAAACACAAGCCAGTGAAAAACAAAGTCCAACACTAATCTGTAGGACCCTCTGCAATTTTAGTTTTTCATGTGTCTTGAAAAGGACTTACGTGCTTTTGGCTTTACATTAGGTGTGCATTTTAGTTCCTTTAGTTCTGAGGAGCACGTACACATTTTCTAAGCAGCTGGAGCTGTGCAGTAACAGTGACCACAGCGTCTGTTCAGTCTACACTCACAAGCCAAAAAAACCCCACTGCAGTTGTGCATGACTTATAAATGAGAAAGTTTGTTTAAAAGAAGCTCATAGCGACAAGGAAGAGCATGAAAAGATGAAACCTGCTCTTCCGTAGCAAAGCTACATTGTAGCTGGCAGTGCTCACTCCTGTTGCAACTTGTTTAGAAGTGCAGTAGGAACACTTTCACATGCTCAGGTAATTACCATGAGGAACTTAGAGTGACTTGATGAGTTTAGATGAACCAGACATGTAGGACTCCCAGAACTGCCGGGTGTAAGACATCCTTTGGACCTGCTGTGCCCAAGACCAGTCTTAAGAAAACTTCCAGGCTGTGCTCACAATAAATTTTCGATCCTTACCATGAAAAATACAAAATACAGAGCTAAAGAATCATAGAATCACTGAAGTTGAAAAGACCTTTGAAATCACTGAGTCCAACCATCATGCTTAAGGAACCTTAATTCCCCTCTTTTGAGAAGTCCTGGAGAAAACCCGAAGTAACCTCTGCATTTGAAAGCAACAGCACAACTTCTTCAGGACAGACCTCTGCTTTTCCTGCCCTTTCCTCCTGGCCCTGCAGTGCCCTCAGAGCAAGGTGCAGTTCTGATACCTGTCCAAGGGTGACAGATAATGTGGTTGTGGTCCTGTCCCCCAGCCCCACAGGGAAGAAGGAAGACTCTGGCAGACTTCAGATCCATTAAACTGCAACTTGAGACATGTCTGTAGCCTTTGGTGGCACGGCAGGGTAATACCTGTTTTAAAAGAGATCCATGATTCTCACACCCTTGCCATCGAGTAGTTTTTAGGTGAGATCTGACTGCAGCTAGGAAAGGTAGAGCACACTCTGATCCCTGGGTGCTGCTCCTGCTTCTGCACATTTCTGTACTGGACCACAGGGAGCAGGTTTGCTCCTGCTGTTGGAAATGTTTGGCTGCAGAGGTGATAGCAGGCAGTGAAAGTTACAGACAGGAGCCATGTCCTGCAATCCTGAAAATTTCATTTCACAGCAGGCACAAATGCTTTTTAAGACTGGTGAGCTTTTGCTGCTGTGCTCCAGCCCCCGCTACCTCTCCCCATTATCCATTTCCCCCCTCCTGGGCCATCACACTGGCCATTAGCACTTTAGAAGCCACTGGAGGGGAGGAATTTGCTTTCTCCTGTCTGACACCATCCTCTGCTGCGCAGGTACCTGCAGGGCAGTGCTCTCCTGAGGAATGTGTGCTGACTTGGGAGTCTGGCAGCAAATTTGGTTCCCACACAGACTCCCCTTTAAGCTAAATGCTCTCTCCACCAGCAGAGGTGGCATGTGCCAAATTTGATTTGTTTGGAGGGTTTTTTCCTGGTTTGCAGAAGTTTAGTAGTCAGAGATCTGCATTTATGAGGCCATGTCATTGACAGAAGGGATTTAGATATTCAAAGAATTAGGAGTTTGGGGGAACAGAAAAACAAGACTCACAATAGAAAGAACTGACTACCTCCTCTCAGCAGAGGCGGGCTGCTGGCACTGGGAATTAGAAGGACTTTAAGGAGTATTTCAACATTTGAGCTGACAAGGACAGAAAAGCTCCAGGGAGGATAGGGGAGGGCATGCAGTAGGAGAGCTTATGTGTGGGATTCTATGAAGTGTGACAGCATGACAGGTTTGATTGGGAAAGACTCTCCCTGGCTGCCAGGATTGTCCTTCTGACCCTGATCACCATAAAAATCAGGAGATAAATAAAGGAGATGAGAGAAGCTGCAGTTTCAGACAGGTAGCAATGAGGGGAGAATGTCATTACCCATGTTGGATTGGACTAGCACCTCATCAGGGTGAGATGCAGAGAGAAAATTCTGGGATGAATAAGCATCTGCTCCCTAAAATGTGGAATAGACAGGGGGTCGCAGCAACACTAAAACAACTATTCTAAAACTCCACCCAGAAGATGACACTCTGGCTCTGGCCTTAATTTATGTGCAGGACTGTCCAAACTGCATTAGCAATTTGTCTCACAACAAAGTGTGACAGTAGCTACGACACAGCTGGATCTGACACTGAAGCAAGGGAGAGCAGAGCAGGTGACTCCAGCACACAAGTCCTCAATTTCAAGTAAGGGATTATGTAATACCCAGCAGTTAGTTCAAAGAAAAACACTGCAGGAAGCTATCCAAAGGAAAAGGAGCCTGTGACAGTGGGAGAGCCTGGATTGTTGTTGTTCAGGTTTGGGATTTTCAGGTTTTTAAAGCTTATTAGAAGCTGGGAAAAGTACAAAGGGAAAGGACCAGACCTGCATGTTTTCCATAAACAACTTTTTCCACTGTTGGATTCGAGTCTCACTTTTTAAAATGTGACTAAGTAAATTTCCAGGATTCTTACTTTTTTTTTTTTAAATGGAAGAAATTCACATTCACAAACTCCAGCTAAAATGTGAAATAATTAAGGTAAATAGTAAAACCCTGTTACAAATCAAGCACATCACAGTCACTGCAATGAGTTCCATAAAATAAAAACAACCTGGTGTGGTAACTGCCAATAATGCTCTCTTGCTCTGGTGTGCACCTGCTCTTTAACAGCACCTGTTTCAAGGTTCTGAAACCTAGAACACTGAGTCACCTTGGCAGAATCACTTTTCTTGCAGTCAAAATAATATCCATGGTGGAACTGGCTGCATGGCATGGGATGCAACCTTTGAAAGCATGGAGGGAACTTTTGCATTGTTACTGCTAAATGAATGACAGTGTCACAGTAAGGAAATACTTATGAAAATTACAGTGCCTTTTGTTTCTTTAATGCTCTAGTGGTTTGAAGCTGAGATTCTGCTGAGTATTTTTATAATTCTAGTGTCATATATTTTACTATGATGCTTTAATTGAAAATTACATCTTTTAGTGCCAGTTATAACGTGTGAATGACAAAGCAATGCAGTCTGTGTGTTGGACTTTGACATACCCAAGGCAAACTTATCACTCCATGTTAGGAAAACAAGAAACTGCAAAAAGTCTGATTTTCCTTCCTTTTATCCCACAAAAATTCCCATTGGGAAAAAGTTATATGGAAAGAGAAGAGAGATTTATGCAAGTACCAAGTTAAATTATTCACTGGCATAAGCAGTCCTGTTGGGTTAATAAAGGCGAGGGAGGGATCAAACTGTGATTTTGTGGCAGCCTTGATGACTAGTTTTTATTTTGGCAGTAGGATGTCGCTGTAAGTGCTGGGGGCTTGTAACTGTTTCCCTCCACAGAACCTGAACCTCTGCGTTTGCTGCAGACAGCCCTTCTAGACAGGCATTCTGCATCTGCTGACCACATGCCTGGAACAGACGCAGAAATACTGATTGCTTCTTGCCTGTTCCTGACAGAATTGTGCCATTTGTCTATACAATATTTGCAAATTAGTAACTTCACATTTGTTTGGATCATGGGAGATATTTTTTCTCCCTCTTTGCACCATAGTTTGTAGAGTGTAATGACATTTCCTAATGGCTTTTCCTGCAATCTCCCAGGCCCTGGGTGAGTTTGGTATTGCTGCGGCCTGGCTCTCCACCAATGCACAAACCGAACTCCAAGAGCAGCAAGCACTGGGTGCAGCCTGTGGGTGCTCCTCAAATAGCAGCAACCACAGATATGCCAAGGGTAGCGAGATAAAAACAAAACCATTTTTTTTATTAAAACATATTTCGTGTATAAAATTTGGAAAGGCTTTCATATTCTGCTCTGTGGAGCTACATGCAGTGGAGGAACCTTTACTGACTCACCTCACAGTTTTACTTTGGCATGGCCAAATTATTCTCATTTTGAGTTTCAGCTTTCAGAACCATTACTAACATCAGACTTCAGAGTTGCCTTTGATGTCTGGGTTGGGTAATTGGTACATAACTGGCTGTTCTCTCTCCAAAAATAACACTTCTCCCAGTCTCTGGTTGTCAGGTCTCAGGGCTCCCACTGACTCTTCTATGTAGCACAGCCTTATCCAGGCAGCAGATGGTCTTGGAGACCCTCCTAGACAGCCCCCCCTCAGCCAACAGCCCTGACTGATAGACTGTGCTAATGGTTGTCTTTAATTTTTGTTTTTGAAGGAGGAATATGCAGAGGTTGCCTGGAATTCCTTCACACAGTTGGTGTACAGGGAGCTCCTTGGGCTCCCAGGTTTCCCTTCTCAGACTATGGATTGCCATTTGAATGCTGCAAGCATTGCTCTGTAAAAATGTGTGTAGACAAGAGTACAATGATGTGTTTTTCATCTACTTCACAACAAGCTTCCTTTTTAGATGAAATTCCCTCTAATATATAGAGCAACATGCACAAGCTGAGTACGCCTCAGGCCTTTCTATTAGTTCTGTGTAATTAACACTGCTCCTCTCCACTGGGCATCAGCAGAGCTCTGCTCCCTTTTCCTCAGCACCAAGCTTACACGTGGAGCTGGGCTCAGGGTTTGGAGGAGGTCTAGGAAGGAAAGCTTGGTTTTATAAAGGACTGGGCAAGCCTGGATGATACTTCTTGGATATTCCTCCAGCCTCCAACTGCTTGTGGCTCAGCTTTTCTGAATCAGAGGCATCTCTCCACACAGAATAGTCTCTCATAAACTGTATACTTAAAACTGTGTGTATATCAGTATATTTTAGTATCAAAATCATATATACATAAAATTGGTATTAATATTTCTATTACTAAAGTGTCAATGCTTCTATTCTTACCCACTATTGCTATTGTTACCACCTTCTAAAACAGACTAGGCTCTCCATGTCCATCCATGCAAACACATAAATTAGCTTTAATTAGCTTTAGCAAATGCAAAGTGGACATAGTTGGGTCAGACTTTTTAAATATCTGATTTGAAAAACACTATTTATGCTTCTACAGATCCATTTTGAAATTCTCCATTAATTCTTTGCTGGCCACATTTACTGCTGGTGTCTGCAGAACTACCTGTCCAGATGAGTCAAAACATGTTCTGTGTAGTGTTTCATGCCCAAATTCCCTTTGACAGGATCCCACACCAGTTTAAGTCTGGATTTATGTGCAGATCTTCACAAAGTGAAAGCATTATTAACATCAGCAGAGCCTGTGTCAGGTGTTTGGAAGATAACTTTTTTATCCCTAGAGCTCCTTTCAAAAAGTTCTTATATTGTCAGTGGTTTAGCATTAATTACTTTTAAATTATGCTAAACTGTTTTCTTGAAAATCTGAATGTTTAATTCATAAAGATGTTTTCAAAAGAACATTTCCCTGTGCTACTTGCTGTGGAAACAGCAGTGTCATAGCCCGAAGATGAGTCTCCAGGCAGTGACTGACAGGTCAGCTGTCAGCCTGTTGGGTTTGGGTGCTTGTCCTCGGAGTAAGAGGGAGTCTAAGGACAGGATTCTCCTGGAGAGGCTGTGGCAGCAGCCAGGCATTGGGACAGCCTGTTGGACATGGTGCTCATTTTCACTGGGCTGCTCGGTGTTCATAACACAGACCTCTTGGAAGGGGGGTGTAGTTGACAGTTACTCACTGAATCTCTGTTTTATTTCAGTCTGGCAGTTCTCCAGGCTCTGGAGGATGGGCTGAAGAAAGCAGATGCAGATCCCTCAGTGAAGGCTGTTATGATTTGTGGTGAAAATGGGAAATTCAGTGCAGGTAAGACATTGAACACAGGCTGAGCAAAAGATGAAACACTCTCCACCCATCATATCTGAAGATTCTCTGCCTCATAACACTGCTGACAAAAGTCCTGATTTGGCTGGAAATGGCCACAAGACAGGGTGCTTTGTCTATTTTGCCGTGCCACCACTGACATGGGGCACATGACAAGCTGGACTGTCCAGGCCAGAAATAAGCTGGTCTGTTCATACTGAAATGAGGGACAGCTGCTCAGCTCCTCCTGGTGCTTCCTCAGTCTCTGTAGCTTTGTTTATGTAAAATCTCTGGACCGTTTACTGGTCTAGTGTATGGAATGTACCTGGGGTGGGGCAGTGGCGAATAACAAATCTTCTCCAGTTGAAGAAGCATGGAAAGCTGGCGAATTTCTGTGGAGCTCTACGTTGCTTGTTAGTAGTAACTTGCACTTAACTATTCCAGGCTCAATATTACACCAAGGATGTTTGCAAATTTCTGCTGTGACACTGCGTGATCCTGACAGTTCCTCTGTATTTTTGTACTCAGCCTTCCCCGGAGCTCTGTGAACAGGATCACGGATGCAGCGTTCCTTGAAGTTGGTCCCCAAAGGGGTTGACTCCTGTTAACCACTGTCCTGCCAGCAGCATGCTCTGCAAAGTCTTGGGCATCTGTGAGCAGCTGTGTCCAGTGGCACAGAGGGAAGGATTGTTCCAGTCACCGCCTTGCCCACTAATTCCTCCTAACCTCTTGGTGCTCCCTCAGGAGCTGACATCCGAGGATTTTCCTCTCCGAAGAGACATGGAGCTGCCCTGGGCCCCATCGTGTCTCTCATCGAAAGCAGCGAGAAGCCGGTGGTGGCGGCCATCGAAGGCGTCGCTTTGGGAGGAGGCCTGGAGGTGGCGCTGGGCTGTCACTACCGCATCGCACACGCGAAGGTAACGCACCCCGCGGGCCGGAGGGGCTGCGGAAGGCGCCCGGAGCCAGGTACAGATGGCACCGGCAGAGGGACCGGGTGCCTTTCCCGGGACACTCTGCCAAGAGGAGAGTGGCTTTACAGCTATAGGATGTAACTCTGTGTGCTCAGGCATTCTTCACCTACACCACTACCCTTGACGTCTTTCCTAAGTCTTACTAACTAATTTCAAGTCATTTCTAAATATAAAGTTGATTTGTAACTAGTAGGATAAGGTGGCTGTGTAGAAGCTTCAGTAACCAAATGTTAATTTGCCCTAGGTCTCATTATCTATATTCTGATGCAGACAGCTGTGTCTTACTGACTCATGCAGCGTGACTTTCTCTTATTTATTTTTTCCCCAGCCCTGTGAATTTTGCATTTCTTTCTGCTCATGGCCTAGTTTCTATAGGTAGTTGAAACTCAGCTAGCATGGAGCATTTATGGTTAGATTCCCCATGAGCTCTGTGTCTCCAAGGAGCATTTCGACCAAAAGACAGCTTTAAGAGTCTTCAGAAATGAGCTGGGCTTTTTTCCTTAATCCCCTCCTTCAAGGTTCAGGAGTGCTGAACTACCTTGAGCAGTATCTGTCTCCTTGTAGAGACTCCTCACTGACAGGGCCATCCCCTCAGTTCTGCAGTGAGTCACTTTCTCCGTGGCAGTGTGGGTTGCTGTAACAGCATAAAGAGATATTCCGCATCATCCTCTGTGCTCCCTAAGGTGAGGGCCATGGAATCACAGAATCATTAAAGTTGGAAAAGACCTCCAAGATCACTAAGTCCAACCTTTGACCAATCACCACCATTCTCACTAAACCACATAATGAAGTGCCATGACTACTGGAACTACAAGTAGTGGTCTTAAAGTAACTCAAAATCTCTTGAAAGCTCAATAGAAAATGTGCAAACTATTTTTTAAAGGCAACAAAATCTAGACATGTTTTTTAAGAGAAGACCCCCCATAGACTTCCTGCTGCCCCTGGCTTATCTGCCATGACTCTACCAGATGTCAAATGCACCAAGAGACATTTAAAAGAAGATTAGGGAAGAGTTCAGTGGTGTTCAAAGTCAGGTTAGATGGAGCTCTGAGCAATCTGGTCTAGTGGAAGGTGTCCCTGCCCATGGCAGGTAATGAAACAAGATGGTTTTAAGGTTCCTTCCAACCCCTTACTAAACTTGCAAGAATTAGGGTAGGGAGGTGGCAGTTAAGCCAGCGTGCCCTCCAACAGTTGGTAACAACTACTTGAAAGCATTATTGACACATGTGTCAATCTAGGGAATGCTGTTGGCCCTACAGCTCTCCCCCAGTGCTGTACTAGCACAGAAATCCTCAGAAAGGTCATGTTTTCCTTGTGCATTCGTACCGAAATCCTTGAAATGGTCAAGTGGTTTTTTCTTAAATATTTTATGTAGCAAAATGCAAGGATGAAGTTTCTATGTAGAAATTCTGAGGCTTCCTAGAGAAGCAATGTGACTCACATCTGCTTGTCTTTCTTCTTTTTTGCTCAGTTTGCAATTACCACTCTTTCTAATCAGATTTTTTGTTTCATTTTACTTCATTTTAGGCTCGGATGGGTTTGCCAGAGGTCACCATAGGGTTACTTCCAGGTGCTGAAGGCACTCAGCGACTCCCCAGACTGATTGGAGTACCAGCTGCTCTGGATATGATCACGACAGGTAAGTGCTGTGTCTGTATAGAAGAACATGGCATTGAGTCATACCAGCTTGGTCTAAAAAACAGGAATCTTTTTACCTGTGCAGCTGCTTGGGTTGTAATTCTACTTGCCTCCAACCACGAGGGGCTAATTACCAGCTGCACGAGTCATTTGATCAGATGGAAAAGAACAAAATTGTCCATCAGGCTCCACTGTAGTCACCTTATTTCTCTTTTTATGGCAGGAAAACACATTCCAGCAACCGAAGCACTGAAGCTGGGCTTGATTGATGAAATTGTGGAAGAAAACACCATTGAGGCAGCAGTCCGTTTGGCAAACAAAGTGATTGGTGAGGAACAAATTGTATCAGTGTCAGGAAATAATTGGTGATGTTTCAGGGCTGAAAAGAGTCAGAACAAAGCCCACCAGTTTGTTCCAATTTATATGCTCCATTCTTAAGTTTTGGCATCCATATAAGATAGAATTAATTGCGGAATTTGTTTCCTGTTGTCTGAAGTGAAAAAATCAAATGCTGGAAAGCTGCAGAAATTCAAGTGAGATTTGGAGAACAGATACATATCAAGTCCTCCTGCTTTTTAATTGTATATCCATACTCACATGCTGTTCTGGGATGCTGCATTCCGCAGGTTTTGGGGAGTAAGTTCTCTTTCCGTATATAGTTCTGGATCCAAGCTGGCATTGCATGTATTCTGGTTGCACCATCCATAATGGCTGAGCAAAAATAACTTTCTCCCTGTAGTGGAGGGGCTGGCACATCCTCTGCTCAGTTTAATGATCCATGCTCTGTAAGTGACTCTCTCCCTAATCCTTTCGGTGCCATGTAAAAAAAATGGCCTGTGCAGATGGGGGGGATGGGGAGAGATTTTTTTCCCCATCTTAGAAATAACAGAATCAAAATTCACTGGAGTTAACTTAGGAAGAGGAACATTCCTTGTGCAGAGTGAGGAGCATTGCCTTGAGAGAAAATGGCTTTTTTCCACTACTGACCTCCTCGTACCTTTAGAACCTGACAACTGGATTTCATCTGGGGCTCTGTCACAACGAGATCAATGCAGGAAAGCAGAAAACCCTTCCTGCTTTGATCACACGGCCTTTATAGGCAACACTGTTCCAAGCTGGGGTGCTGGTTTTGCTCCTCCAGTGTTCCTCACTACAGACAAGGCCCCTTCTCCGTGCTACAAGCTGAGGCAGCTTTGTCCTAGATGACAGTGCACCATATTTTAAGGTAATTCAAGGAATGGACTGTTCCTAAATATCAGTGTCTTGTATAGTTCCCCACCCTTTGAGACATACGAGACAGGTGCCAAGGTATTCTTTGGCTGGGTTTTCCACAGCAGATGCCCTTCCGTCTCACTGTATTCATCCTACAGTATTTTAGGGCTTCATTTTCTACTGTAGAATCAATGACATAAGCAGTTCTCTTTTCTCTTTCCTGTATGTCATCAGACTAAATATAATTCTTTAGCAAGAGATGGGTGATGTACTCTACTGCTGCTTCTAAGAAAAACAAAGGTACTTTGCTTCACTGCGTTTGTCTGTTTTGAATGAGAATTCTGTTTCTCCATCTGTTGGGAGAGCAGTGAAATATTACCACTCTTCTAGGCAAATTAACCCAACAAACAGTGCTCGCTGTGATGTACCCTCTGGGCTCTGAATGATGCCTTGCACAAGATCTATATCAGTACTGATGGCAGCAGCAGCAGTGTGTCATGGAATGAGTAATGGATACATTGCTGGAACTGGCAAACCAGAAGACATGCTGGAGTTCAACAAATGCTATGTGCAATTGGGTGAAGTTCAGATATTTGCATGCTTGTTTCTTCCATGACCTAGTGGAAGCAGCAGCTGACAGTTGTGAAAGCCAGCTTGGCCTTAGAGGAGACCCTCAGGAAGGAAGCATTGACCACACTATTTCTCAGGGTAACTTGCTTTCTGGAGCTTATATCCACTACCAACACTGGCAAAATCCTATTCTTTAGCTTCATCTTCTTTGGAAATTTTCACTTCCAATATTTTTTTTTTTTAGTTGTATAAGCATACAAGGATCCTGGCTGAATGTCCAGTAGCCTGTCCCAGTCTTACTCATTATTAGATTTTCAATCTGTTTATTGCTGGTCTGAGTTACCTCAGCAAAAATGAGTAATGTCATTGATGGTGTTTCACATCACTATATATCAACTCCCACAGGACTTAAAAATGCTTTCAGACTCTTTCCAACAGCTTTACTGGCATTTACAGTACATGTTTTAACAGTGAAAACACTGGTGAGCCAGCTAATCTATTTCTTTCCTGCTTGAAAAATTTCTCATTAGACCCCGCAGAAGACCATGACAAGTTTTGATGCACCATTTACCCTCAGGTTATCTAATAATTTGAAAGATTGGTGTACTCAGAGCCTGTATGTTTCTTTTGACTCATTCCTTGCTTTGGCCTTGCCTAAAGTTAATAATTTTCCTGTCATACAAAGGCAAGGCAGCACTTTCATTTTTCTCCATCAAGTACTAACAGGGCTGCAGAAGAGATGACAGTCTTGTATAGCTGGTCTGAAGTTTGTTCACACGGAGTTCTGTTTTCAGTGAATGTTTTTCAGATAATTTTAATAAAACCAAAGACAATCTACCAAAAAATGCCATCACAGAATCGCACTGGCTTTGTGTGGCATGCAGCATTTTGTTTCTGATGAGATTTTTTTCTTAAATAGGAAGCTACAACTGCTGACTTCTTACAGAGCAGTCTGGCTAAATAACTAGTTTTGTCACCACTGGAATTTCTATTCCTGGGAAGGCTGTACTGCAAGATAAGTCTCAAAGAATCAATTCAGAAATAATTTTCTTCTAAAGCTTTCTCAGCACTGGAGCTGCAGTATCTCATGGCAAGAGATCAGTCTCAAATGACTGCCTTACTGTATCAGGGGTCCTTGATTACTGTTGTGATACACAGCTGACAGAGCTGCTTTTATGGCACACTGGGAGAGCATTCTCATCCACACATTTTTATGGATTGTTCCTAATGAAGAACACCTTCAAAAGATGCTCTGAAACAGTAAGTGAGTGTAGGAATACACAGAGGCAATTACTGATTCTGAGTTAGATTTTTTCATTGAAAACCAGTATTTATATATTGCAGATAGGAAGTGAGAATAATTCCCTGACTTCTCCAGGCAAACTGGCCTCTCCAGGCTAAAGGAAACATCTTCACTTCTGAAGGCATTTTTTAAAAGGAATAGACAGGAGCTAAATCCTTGAGGACAAGGAGAACGTCCTTTCATTAAATGTGCTTGACAATCACTGCCGTAATCCAAAGCTGCATTTCAGGCTTTTCCCAGCTGATGGCATCACAAAATTGACAAATGGCTGGAACTGCTGGTGGCAGGCAGCAGCTTGCAGCTCATCCTGCCCGCTTCTTGTTGGCCTGCTCTAGTCTTCCTCAGCTGGAGGAGAAATTGGCTCCTGGCCTCCACACAGCAGACTTTGAAGCTCTCCATATACACCCCTTGTTTTTCAGACCCAATCTGCTGACTGACCTCAGAGCAGAGCAGTACCAATGCCTTGCACCAAAGAGCCAAGGAAAAGCAGAGCAATTTGGAGTAGCTCAAGTCCCCCAGGTATTAATCTGTGTGGAAAGATGATGAGTTTCTGCCTGTAAGCTACTGGGAGTTGCTGCGGAGGAAGCAGTTGTTCCTTCTGAGGCTCATCAAAGCCAGGGGCGGAACAGATGCTGCTGGTGGGTAATTGCATCCTTGAAATGGAGGCTGGAGGAAAGGCTTTCCCTCAGAGCTGCAAGGCCTTTCCATGAGTCATCTCTGCCAAGATGCACAATATCAAGACATTTTAATCTCTCCTCAGGGCTCAAGGTTCTGGCTGACACCTTCCTTAGACAGAGGCCTAGCCAAGTGTTCCTTGGATACAAACAGAGTTTGTGAAAGGTCTGACATAGGTCTGGCAGCCTGAGGGGCAGGGGCCAGGCTCAGCTTTATTCCTCAAAAATTCACAAGCATGAGGAAGAACATTAGGCTTGACCTGTCTCTTGCATGTGCCATCCCATAGTATCCCAAGGGGTTACAACTCTGGGATGATATTTCTTTCTTTAAATAATATAGTATTTGATACTGCATGCATATGTGGTGCATTTGCTGATAAAAATTTTATAGACTTGATCTGCTCTTTGTGCCACCTGGACTACAAACCTGGTAAACAAAGCAGGAGTCTGTGTTAGCTCCTGTGTGTGGATGATGCTTTTTCTGCATCTTTTTCTGCATCAGCACTGATGTCTGACACTGTTCATCATCTTCCTGTTGCTTTGCTTTCAGAAATCAAGCTGCAGGTGTCCCACACTGATCTCTTCTTCCCAGATTTGGATTCTGATTGTTCTTTCCTGATCACAAACACGTCCTTTATTCTTACTAGCATTGCAGAAGCTAAGATACTGCACAGAGGGGCTGTAGAAGACCTGTATAGTTTGCAGCTAAAATAAGAGTTTTATTACAGGACCCTGAGGTTGTTTTGTTTTTAGTCTGAGGAACTGTCTCCCGTCCCCCATGAGTATTTGTGCTTACAGGACTATTTGCTGTCTGGAGACCAAGCTTAAAGGCACCCAGTGGTATTCCTTTTTTACCAGCCCTTTCCACTGGATGTCATATGAAGTCCCTTGATCTGCCCAGTCTTCCAGCCATCAGATGAGCTTTCTGGGACAAGCCTGAGCTTTCCTCTTGTGACGGAATATAACCCATTATTTAAATCCTAAAGAAAGAACTGCAGATAAAGAGCATTTCTGGGTTAAAGACTTAGATTTAGGGGGAAAAATTATTCCAAAATAAAGGATCATTATCCTGACTAAATCCTGCAATACTGGCTGATACAAATTATATCCACTGTCAATGTGAAAACATTTTTATGATTGCTGATTACAAGGGAAGCTACTTACCCAGTGAGTGTTCATCTTTTTTGTGCTCACTAAGAAGCTTAATTAAAAAACCTGAGATCTAAAGACCTTTATTACAAGAAAGCAGTATATTAACTCATCCTGGAAACTTGTATTTCTGTTTCTCCTAAGCATTGCTCAGTCTTGGAGGAAGGGCTAGAATCAGGACACGTTCCTCAAGCAACCATGCCTGCAGTGCTGCCATTATTCCTGCTCTTCAGCATCCTCTGTAGGATTTCCTGAGTCTTCTGCTGGTGCACCGGCACTTCCCCAGCTCAGACATCAGCAAGTGAAAGGGAAGCTGGATGCAATATGCTGCCTTGGAAGGAAGTGTGCCCCTGTGGCACAGCTCATCTAAGAGGCCAGAGCAATGAGACACTGTCCCCAGAGAGCTTCAGCAGAAGGTTCTCAGCCCACCACCTGGCTCTGGTGGCAGTCCTGGCTGCTTCTGGGAACAGCACTAGCAATTCATGCAGTGCCATGCTACAGTTAATGATCTGGATATGGCTGTGATGACAGCAGGGTCTTTGTGAGAATGTTGCAGTCTCAAGGGGATATATCCTGAACTGCTGATCTTGTTCCTCCACGGTCTTTGCTGAGCAAGTTGCCATTAAGAGCAGAGGAACACCTGAGTATGGCCAGGTCTGTACTTACGAAGAAGACAGAGAATTTTGGCATCTGAAACATAACTAAGTTCTCTCAATTAAAATCCTTTCCAGTTATCACCATAGCAACCTCTGCTGTAATGAACTTCACATATTTGTGTGGCTGCTTGATTCATCCCTTGCTGTCACAAACATGAACTCTCCCTTGTTATTCACTTGCTGCCCAACTCATGCTGAGCGAGATCTTCTTTCAGTTAGTCCCAAAGTGAATCGAGGGGCTCCTTCGGTCAGGGAAGAAGTCAGGGTGTGTTTTCCACTCTCTTGTCAATGTCTGGGTCAGGACTCTGGCTGGAATGCCTCTGCTTAAGCGTCAACTGGGTCCTGAATACTAAACAACACTGCAGGAAAACTTCATTACTGAAAGAAAGATCCATATGAACGTGGCAGCTGGGACTGTAGAAGGAAAGAACTGGAAAGTCAGGGCACTCCAAAGTTGAGAAAATGAAGGAGAGAATTACTTCTTTAAAAATGAAGTCTTACTTTTCTTGAAGTCTGAGAAGAGACTTGAAAAATCATAATTGTCAGAGCAAACAGAGATAAGGAGAAATGTCAGATGCTTTCGTTCTAGACCCAGCTCACTGTGCCGTGCAAGCCCTAATGCAGTGGGAGCTGGAGCAGAAGAGGCAGACTGCCTTCCCGGGCCTGTGGAAAAGGGTGGAAGTCTGTAGTCTGGAAAGACTACATCTGAAAAGATGTAGACGCTTTGTTCTGTAACTCCATTTCTCTCCCCACAGGCCAGCCCCTGGGACCCCGCAGGCTCAGCCTGAAGCCAGTTCCCAAGCTGCCCGACATGGAAGCGTTTCTGCGAGAAGCTCTTGTGCAGGTGAAGAAGCGGGCGCGGGGGTGCCTGGCTCCGGAGCTGTGCGTGCAGGCCGTGCGCGCCGCCACCGAGACGCCCTTTGCCGAGGGGGTGCGGCGGGAGCGGGAGCTGTTCCGGCTGCTGCTGAGCTCGGGGCAGGCGCAGGCGCTGCAGTACGCGTTCTTCGCCGAGAGAGCCGTGCACAGGTGGGCAACTCCCGGCGGAGCTTCCTGGAGCAGCGCCGCCCCGCAGCCCGTGCGCACGGCGGCCGTCGTAGGTAAGGGCGGGGAACCGCCGGGGTGGGCGCTGGGCACAGCCGGCAGCTGAGCTGGGAGTCCCCAGCGGCCGCTCGCACCCATCGCACCCACAGATAGTCCACAGCCGCTGGTGAAGATGGCACTGCACTGGGCAGCTCCAAATTCGTATGGCAACTCACTGCCACTAGAGTAGTACCTAAAGCCTCCTCTTCCTTTGGAAGAATAGCTTTCACTTCAGAGGCAGCTTCGTGTGTGGACCATAAGCAGTCTGCTCCCTGCTAAACACCGAGACCTGGCTTTGCTCCGTGCTAGAAGCAGGTCTGTAGGAAATTCTCCTCCTCCTGGTCTAGTTCTGTACTGCATGTGCACCGAGTCACTCAGGGATATATTAATACAAAAATGTTTTGACAGCTGTATTTTAAGAAGATTTCATCTCACTGGGATCCACTCCTGCCATTTTGTAGCCCAGCAAGATAATGCCTTCATTAATTTTTTATAAGAGCAATTTAAATAAAACCTTCGATGTACTGCTGAGATTAAAAAAAAAATATCTTTCAGCTCTAGCTGTTGATAGTAGCACTCAAAAATGGTTAGACAAGTAATGGAGCACTTGGAAAACATCCATTCTGTTTTAAGGAAATCTCACCAGATCAACACTGCTTTTTTCCTGGGTGCTTCTCGGGGCTCTTGAGCTGTCTGACAACTCATTTTAGGCCATAGAGATTTCTTTGGAAGTTCTCTTCATTAGCTGCCATGCAACATTTTTAATAGAAGTGGGTTTTTAAACATTGGTCCACAAACCCTGTGAGAAGGATCTGTGGCTGTTAAAGCATTCAGGTGAAGAGGCATTAATTGTTACCAGATTCATTCTATGACTTGAAGAGCACAGAAGTTTGGACACACACTTTTGTCAGTCCTGCAGTGTGTGCTTTGACAGGAGGGCTCATGTTGGAGTTTGTGGGAATGACCAGGTGACCAGGAGGGACATTCTCTGTTCTGTGCTGCTAAACCATGCCAGAACAACACACTTGCAAAGACCTAATCACAGTGACAGTTCAGCCAGAAGGGCTCTTAGAGCTGAGCTGCCTATTTTGGGGCTGTAACTGAGCTAGAGGGAATTCTAAGGACAAATGCAACCTCTATTTGAAAGTTTCTAGTAGAAACATAATCTGTATTTTACTTCCAAACAGAATTGGCTGGGCTGCATGTCTCTTCTGTTGGCTTAAGTATTTCCCACTCATCTCTGGACAGATTTCTGAATTCTGGTCTGAAATTGTCCCAACCTCACCCCAGGTTTCAGCGTTTTCATAGCTGATTACAGACAATGCTCAAGTTAACTCCTACTCCTGCAGAACAAATAAACTAAGTGCTTTGATACTTCTGCTGCAGAGCATAGTCTGTCACACTCTGGTCATTTTAATGACCCTCAACTTTCCCAAATTTTTCAACACTTCATAAAACGTGCATAGCCAAAGTGGGAACAGCATTCCAGGAGTAATTACATCAAGACCAGGTACCCAAGATGTTTCTTCCTTGCTCCTGCTTAGTATGCCCAGGGTAACAGGCAACCTTCAGTTTAGCCATGTTCAACACATCCAGTTAATTATCTACTGGCAGGGAGCAGCAGCACCCAGGGATGGGGAGCCAGTGGAAATAACAGGGGGCAGAACCACAGAATCCTTGAGGCAAGAAAGCACCTCTGAATGTCATCTTGTCCAACATCTCTGCTCAAATGGGGTCACCTAGAGCCAGTTGCTCAGGACCATGTCCAGACAGCGCTTGAACATCTCCAAGGATGAAGACTCCAGAACTTCTCTAGGAAACCTGTCTCAGTGCTCAGTCAGCTGCACACCAGAAAGAATTGTTTACTTATGTTCAGATGGAGCTCCCATGTTTCAGTTTGTGCCCATGACCTCTGGTTTTATCACCAGGGGCCACTTGGGTCTGGCTCCACCTTCTTTACCAAGCACCTTCCTCTCAGGTGTTTATATATACACAGGTGAGATCCCCCAAGCCTTCTCTGTGCTGAAGTCACAGCTCGCTCAGCCCTCTCTCATGAGACATACTCCAGTCCCTTAATCATCTTATTTGCCTTTCACTGAACTCACTCCAGTCACTCCATAACACCCTTGTACTGGGGAGGCCAGTCTGCAGGCTGAGGGTTGGATCAACAGTGGCCATAGCCAAAATAAGCCACCAGAACTCCTCCAAGGAAGCTTAAGAAGGGGCTATAAGATCAGGTCTGAGCTTAAATGGGGCTCAGAGGCAATGGGCAGTGCAGGTGGGTGGAGGCTCCAGGTGGCTGGTCAGGGACATTAGATCCCATCAGTGTCCTCAAGGCCTTGACACACCCAGACTCCAGCCCTTGCTGGATCACTGCTCTCATTACACAGCCCCTGTATCCCACCAGTAGAGCTTGCTTTGCTTATGCTCGTGTTCATGTCATACTTCATTTCATGTGACATCTCTTATCTTGGAGGTTCTTGATTATCTCCTTTTAACCCTGAATCCCACACCAAAGTGTCACTGCTTTCAATCACTTCTTTCTGCACCTTGTTGTGCTTTTTTTCCTTCCTCTGGAAGGTTTTCCTCCTATTTTGCCTTTTGATATAAGTGAAATTTTGAGTCCATTAGAGACAGGCAGAGAACATGCCAACACAATTGTATTTTTTCTTTCAGGCTACTGTAACAAAAGGTCATTCTCCAGCCAGTACAATACTCTACAGTATTTTGTAACTTCATGTTTTTATCTGAAGTACATCCTTGCAGCACCAGAAATCAAAATCCTAGGGATGATTTTTGAGGGACTGACACCTTTTAAAATACTGCTGCTCATTCATGCAAGTATTGAGTCTACCTAGGTGACCCAAGGTCTCTCCATTTTCACTGCAGAGAGGAGGGCAGTCAGAGAAAGATGCTGCCTCAGTTTAGGCTCCTCAGAAATCATGCAGACCTCGCTTTCCCACAGACAGTGCTGTGCTGTTTCACACACTAAACCTATGTTGCATTATGCTGCTGCTTCCATCTCTTATTGCTGCACTGTGGGAAGCAACTAGGAAGATCATGTTGACTTTTTCATGTTGACTTTTCATTTCATTTGCTTTTGTTGTTCTGAACTCTTGGCTCCCACCTCTTTTCACTTTCTCTGGTTCCTCAATACCCAGAAAGAAGGTTCTTTTCTCTCTGTCCCTTCCAACTGTATCTCCCCACAGCTCCCTGCTTGCCTGGAGTATCACGTTATTTCTGCTTGAAACTGATACCCTGAAACAGAGAAAGAAGCAGCCCCAGCCTGCAGCAGCCCATCACTGCCAATTGCTTTATTATTGTTTTTATCAGAAAAATCAGAACAGTCCTTTGATAATTTTACCAGTCTATAAAGGATTATTTCCATTGCCAGGCATTTTAAGGTCCAAATATTCATTATAGTTCAGAGTTTTTTCCACTGATCAATATTTCTGTAGTGTGTGTGATTGTAAATGATCTGCCTTGTACATATTTCAAGTTCTTTTGTTTTGAAATTTGTTTTTAAAGTCCTTCAATTAATTTTGTATGATTTTTCATATTCTAAGTACCTCACGTGACAGATCAATAATTAAGCATCATTATTCATTCAGCTTGCCCAGCAAATGGATTTGTCATACCCATATTTGGCCTGAAATCACATATGTACAAGTGTAGTTTTGATTGTATGTCAAAGCCTCATTTCACAATAAAAGACCAGGAGCAGGATGGCTGGGCACTGTTCTCGCTCCTGAAGCAGATTTCAGTCTTTTTTGGAAAGATGTGCCTTGGGCATGAAAATAGTCCCCTGCATGGAAGATGAGAATATAGGGTTTTTCCTGGTTTGGGGAAAGGGAGAACACTATTGAGTAAGAAAATGGAGCATACAGCAGAAATTCTGGAGTAGTTCCTCACCGTGTTTCAGTCTGTGTGATCTGAGCTGAGCATGAGACATCTCCCTTCCTCTTTCTTCCACAGCCTTCTACACATGTAAGGCCTAATGATCCCCTACCATTTTTTCTGCTCTAACATATTCTTCCCCAAGATCACTTGGCTTTCTGAATTGCAAAAGAGGAGTCCTCAGAAATGCTTCTTTCCCTGCTAGATGGCCAAAGCTCTCCTTAGTTTTACAGCCCAATTTTAGAAAATATATCCAGGGGAATCACGCTGTGCAAGCTCTAATGTAACAAACCCCTTGGGGCTTTCATTACTCTCTCTGCCAGCTTCGTTAAACATCATTTCATACAGGCTATTGCAGAGTTCTGTAGGAAGTTGAGAGACAGGTTTTCTAGGTCAGAAACAGGCTTGGCAAGCTCATATCTTATCTATAAGCCTGTTCCCGTGGCCTAGAAAGTGCAGTACTACAAGCACGTGTGCCTGCCTCTCCTGGGATGGCGAAAACCTGCATGGAGTACTCATGATGAAAGAAACCAGGGGAATCACCCGGCACCACTGCAGAGCTTCCCTGGGAAAGAAGCTTGGGGAACATCTGCTCACAAAAGAGGTTTTGATTTAGGAAAAGGTGGTGTGTTCATATGGCAGGAGAGCTACTAAGATTTCAGTCACAAGACTGAAGGTGGGAGGATCAGGAGTGAATAAGACCCAGGATGTGTGGAGAGCTTGGAAATTCTAGAGAGAAACCCCAGGCCTCCACTGTGGAAAGGAAGAGACTTCAAGAGGGAGCCATGTGCAACTGCAAACACTTCAGCTTGATGTCTAAAGAGAGCCTGACAGATGGGGCTGGGTTTGGGGAGTGAGTTACCCTCCTGCACCACAGGAAGAAAGCACCTCCTCTAGCTCACCAAAGCCAGGGAAAACCCGTCCCTAATTTTACCTGCTCCTGCATCAAAGGCTCTGGAGAGTGAGCACAGTGGGAGGAGCTACCCATGTTCAGGTTCTTTCAGCCAACAAACCATAGACACTGAATTACCAAGAGCTGATTCATGTTATTCTAGATTTATTTTCAAATTAGTTTTCAGCAGAACTTGATTATGAAGTAGCAAATCTAATTTCCTAGAAAGGAACTTCAGCACTTGCTTGGGAGTGTAATGATGGTTTGTAAGCAGGCTGCCAGCTAGTGATGCCAGTAAAAACTATCTTCTGGTGGCTAAGCAGGGAATGTTTGAAATGTCTTGTGTTCACACAAGCTGAAGGCGGGCAGAACTAAACCAAGAGTGTGTAGCATGCAGGAAAAACATCCTACCTTGTCTGACCTTGGTTGCTGGAACTTGTTTAAATGATGACATCATTTCAGCTCTTCTTTACAAAGCTGCTTTAGACAAAATTTTTAATCCCCTTGTTTCTGTTTATTTGTTTAGCTGACTTTCATTTGTAAACCTGAGATTAAAAAAATCATTTTTACAGAATTATAACAAACCTATACTTTTTCTGCTTGCTGCTTTATTTAGGATATTAATAATCCTTCCATTCAGAGACTTCACACTTTCAAAGCTGATAAAATTGTGCTGACCTTCCCTCACTATTTTGTATTAATTTAGTTGGAAAAGCCTCCACCATGGGAGAGCAGGATCAGTGGTGTGGGTTGTGTGTCACAGGAAAGTGCAGCTTCATTTAATGTCACAGAGGGCAGAGCTGGTGCAAGGGATCAAGCCAGTAATCTCTACACTGGGATTTCTAGGGGTATGAGCTGGAGGTAGCACATTTATGGATCTTGGAGGAAAAAATTACGGTGTGAATGGATTCTCAGTTACAGGAATTCTGGGCAAGAGCTTTAACTGTGTGGTTGGACAAGGAAGACTGACTTTGAGAATTTTCAGAAGTTGGGAATGGCCTGTGTTGGAGGACTTGAAGAGTTCTTGGTGGGCAGAGATGCCTGATATAAAGTGAACAGCAGGCAAAAGGCTACTAATGTGCCAGCGTGATTTAAAAGGAGAGAGAAGATGTTGAAATCTAGATTAAGAATGCTGTGTTAGTCCCATCCTGTTTGACCTGGCACTGAGAGACACACAAGACGTTAGAGACAATACTCAGAGCAGATCAGCATCCAAGTCTTTACAGAAATAGCAGCTGAATTTGTTTTGCTCCAAAGATCACGCAGTGAAGTGCAGAGGGAGAAAAGGAGGGAGACAGAGGAAGCTTGGAAGGATGAGGGAGAAACCAACTCTTTGAACTTTGCTGGTGTCAAAATCTCTGGGGGGTGGGGGGTGTATCTGCTCAATGCCCATAACAAACCATCTCACAGGAACAGCGAGGCACTGATACCCTCAGGGTGAAGCTTGCTTTGAACCTGCCTGCAGAAGGTGGTAAAAGGGTTGCAGCTGTAACTCAGAGCTTCTCTCTTTGATCCCCTGGTTCTCACTCCTCAGTGATCCTGGTTTCCATAGGTATAAAACTTTGCAGAGAGAAGACATGAATCACATGGTCTGTGCACACTGGGTAAATCCCACTGGAATTTTGTAAACTTGTGAGGATACTAACTTGCCTTTGTGCTACCTCTTTTCAAACATTTAGGCTCACTGAAAGAGCAAATTCACCTTCCTTTTTCCCAGTCTTCAATATCTGTTTTCTATGTGAGCACTACTTGTTTTCCAGAGGCCTCCACTTTTTATCCTGGAGACACAAAGGAAATGCTACTGTCAAGAGATTAATTTTCTATTTATAGTCTTTGATTCTATCTCACTTTTATCCCTAGGGCTGGGAACAATGGGCCGAGGCATTGTGACTTCTCTGGTTAAGGCCAACATACCTGTGGTAGCCCTGGAGCAGGATCTGGAGTATCTGAACAAGGGAAGAAAAGCTGTGATGCTCCTTTTGGAACGTGAGGCTATGAAAATGGAGGGGGGTGCCCAGACCCTGGATTTCCATAACCCTGCACGTCTCCAGTTCACTGTGGACTTTGATCTGTTGCATGATGTAGACCTAGTCATCGAGGCTGTATTTGAGAACATGGCACTAAAGAAGGAAATATTCCACAAGCTGTCGAAGATCTGCAAGCCAGGGGCCTTGCTGTGTACAAACACATCAGCCCTGAACATCGACGAAATAGCTTCTGCCACAAGCCGCCCACAGCAGGTCATTGGCACCCACTTCTTCTCCCCTGCCCACGTGATGAGGCTGCTGGAAATCATCTATGGCCGCCACACGTCCCCCACCGCCATCGCCACTGCTATGCAGCTGGCCAAAACCCTGAAAAAAGTTGGAGTGGTGGTAGGGAATTGTTTTGGGTTTGTCGGGAACCGCATGATGTTTCCGTACATACAACAGGCAGTTTTCCTTTTAGAGGAAGGAAGCAGGCCAGAAGCGGTAGATCAGGTTCTTGAAGATTTTGGGTTTAAGATAGGCCCTTTCCGCATGTCTGACCTTGCCGGGCTGGATGTGGGCTGGAGGTCTCGGAAGGACCAGGGCCTGACTGGGCCATCCCTCCCCGCGGGCACGCCGGCCCGGCAGCGGCACGGCCAGCGCTACAGCCCCCTGCCAGACCTCCTGTGCGAGCAGGGCCGCTTCGGCCAGAAAACTGGCCAAGGCTGGTACCAGTACGAGAAGGCCGGGGGCAGGACAGCCACGCCAGACCCGTGGCTCCACCACTTCCTGTCCCAGTACAGAGACACCCATGGCATCAAGACCCGCTTTATAGACCAGGAGGAAATCCTGGAGCGGTGTTTGTTCTCCCTCATCAACGAGGGGTTTGCCATCCTGGCTGAGGGAATAGCATCAGGCCCAGAGCACCTGGATGTCATCTACATCAATGGCTACGGGTGGCCGAAGCACACGGGCGGCCCCATGTTCTACGCCTCCACTGTGGGGCTCCCCCGCGTGCTGGCTAAACTGCAGAAATACTCCGAGGCCCACCCTGACGTTCCTGGGCTACGGCCCAGTGCCTTTCTGAAAAAGCTGGTGGCTGTGGGGACCCCCCCCCTCAAGGAGTGGATGTCCTACCTCAGCCAGCAGAGCCCCAAGCTGTGATTCCTCTGATGGAGGCTGATCTCATGAAACCAGTGCTTCAATTGCACTGTCTCTTCCAATCTAACCCGAAGTGCTACAGGCCCATAAACAAAGTCACGGGCCTTCCTGGGCCTTTGCAGGGAATAACTTTGGCCGATGATTGATCTCAGCCCCCTACCTGCTGCAGGTCTCCACTACCTTCATCCATCCTTCTCTCTCAGCCCCAGCCTCACCCACTGTCTTCCCACACTGCTGTGTAAAGGCCCATCTCATTCTGCACTGCCTGCAGATCATCACAGCTGTACTCCTCTTCCAGTCTGCCTTTGGGGAAGGCAGGGAGCAGCATTTACAGCCCACAATGCAGATCATGGCTGGAGCTAAGAAAATTATGATCACAGTTCACCCAAAACCTGCCAGATCTACCAAATCCTGTCTTCAGTCTATTTCCCAGTTTGTTTTAGTTCTTTCCTGCGCAGCCACCTCTCCTCAATTCCCTGGCTCTTCTGCAGCCAGCCAACTGGAACCTGCTCCCTTCCTGCTCCTGGGGGACAGATGGCACAAGGGTGCAGCACCTTTCAGAGGTAAAGTCAAATGAAGTGGAGAGAGCAGGTCTGGGCAGAGAGCAAGGGGCAGTCCCTTGCTGTCCCCTGGTACTGTCTCCTCCCTGCTGCAGAGGAGGCTCTAATAAATGCCAGAAAAGCCACAAATACCTCAACCTGACTAACCTGCCCTGTGGTGTTGGCTCGCAACTGGCTTTCTGCATCCAGACTCAATCCTCTGTTGCCATTATCCCCACCTGGCTTTGTCCAAGCAGAAACATCTTCTGGCATCTCTTCAGTGTGGGAATGTGTTGCCATCACTCCCCACATCTTGCTTGACTACAGCTACCAGGTCTTGGGACTCAACAGGCTGTAATTGACCAGCTTGAAACATGGCCTGGCACTGACTGGGTTTTCACATGGGCAGAGGGTGCACTGAGAAGGGCATGGCACAGAGCTGTGCAGGCAGGGATGCTGCTGCAGGCAGGCAGGGAGGTGGCAGATCTCTAGCAAAGGGCAGAGCAGAGGAAGAGGGAGCCAAACTAGCTCCAGACTTGATGCTTTGGATCAAAATCTCCCAATTCACATGTCTAGTGAATGTATCGTCCAGTCTGGTGTGAGGAATAGGGTGGTCTGTATTCCCTTCTCAGGAACATGGAATGTTTAACTTTTGATTTTACCCTAATAAAACTGCTTTGATGATCTAATGACAGATTATATGGTGTCACGTGGGATAGCAGAAAAAAGCAAATGTGCTTGGTTTTTGTTTTTTCCCCATTGTTTCTTTACGTGGTGGAATGAGATAATTTTCCTGTTTCTGGAGGAGTTTGTGTCTGAAAAGGCTGCATGCCTCTTTTTTCTAAATATGTTTTATTTTGCCCTTTGTCTACTCCTGTCCACCAGTGGGTGAGGGAGCAAAACTGAGGGCAGGAAACCCTTCAGGAGTTACAAGCCAGTCCAGGTGCCTGGTGCCAGGGAGGATTTTTCTTCAGGATGGAGAAGGAGTCACTCTAGGCCCAGCAAACTGGGGCCGTTCGCCCCAAATCACTCTTGTGCCATAGCTGAGAGCAATCCAGCTTGGCTCAAAGGTGAAGCACTACTTCCATGCGAGCAGGCTCTGTGTGACACGTTACAAAACAGCCCTGGCTGTGCTGGTGGCTGGCCTGTCATCCCCAGGACAGCTCTGGACATGATGCCCTGCCCAGGCTCACCTCCCCTCTCCTGTGCCTCATGCCGTGGTGTTCACCCGCACTGGGGATCGGTTGGGAAAGGGCAATTTCCTTGCAGCAGGATGCTGCAGAGCAGAGGATATGCCCTTCCTCTGGAGCAGCAGTTTTTTCCTAGGATATAGAGACCCTGGGGCCGAATCGCTTCTCGTCACCTGCAGCACCTGTGTGCTGGTGCCTTTGATGGGCCCGTTTCCTCATCAGGAACTGCTGAGAACAGAGGTTGTTCACACCAGGAATGTCTCTCCTGCCAGAAGTTCATTTGTAAATTCGCATCGACCAAAGCAGCCCAGCATCGATCGTTCTGCCTGCCCGACGCCCCAGCAGCCGGCGGTNGCGCGCCGAAGGGCGGCCTCAGCTCCTCGGCCCCGCGGGGCAGCCGCCCGCGCTCGGCAGCCTGATCCAAAGCCCTTGGTGCCTGCTGACAAGCAGCCCAAGCAGCAACCACCAGCCTGTTCTGTGAGCCTCTTTGGTGAGTTGTTAACAGCCTTGCACAGTCCCCATCAGCTCAAATATGCAGTGATGCCAGAAATATGCCCATGAGTGAAATGTTTCTTCATGTAACAGGAGAGAACACAGCCGTGCGCAGAGGAGAACTCGATAACTGCTTGGTACAGAATTAGTTTTCCCACCTGTCTTTTTAAACCAGTTAACCATTTTCATTCAGTGAGAAAGTGTATGTTAAAAATGTTTTCCAGGTAAAACAATCCCTACAGGTGAGGAATGTCCCCAGCTCTGCACGCTTGCTGCATGTCTGACCATTCCAAGCTACCCGTGAGCCGAGGTTATTCAGTTCTCCTGCACGGTGAGGCCGTGGCTACACACAATGCGAGCTGGCTCCAGTCCATCCCTAATCTTTAGGCCCTGCTTGTGCTTTCATGTGGTGTCTGGCTGCATGGCTGCGCTTTCTGCACAGCGGGGTACTCGCTTTCAGTCTGAGGAGATTCAGTGTCGGCCCTGTGAGCACCCGTGGCCTCTCGCATGCAGCTGCAGGATTGTTACACATCTTTAATTAAGTCGGTGAACTCTGCCAGTGCAGCAGATGCCTCCATTAACTGCTCAGCCACAGGCATTGTGCGAAACAGTAGCGAGTGGGAGGGCACCAAAGGGAAGGATTGCCTTAGCTTTGATCAGAGTCCCTGCAGCACTGGCCCTTCAAAGGCAGGCGGAGAGCTCCCTGCCTTAGGCTGCTCAGAAATGCTGTCCTGCAGTGCGTGCCCAAATTGGATGGCGTGCTTGGGTCTTGCCAGAAGCACCTACCCCTCTTTCTGTAACCCACAGTTCACCTTCCTTCTTTATTTCTTTTGAACAGAAAGTGATCTGACAGCCCAGGCTGGTCTGAGAGCACTTCTGGAGGTGGGACAGTCCTGGAGAGGAAGGACTTTGTGCCAGCAGATAGAAGTGTCAGTTCTCCTTGGGCTAGGGTTCTCGTGGGAGCTGAGCTGCATCCCTCATTTGCTGCTGGTGGGCTCCAGGGAACATACGGACATCAGGACAGTGTCAAAGAAACACCTGGATTTGCAATCAGTTTCTCCTCTGCTTGCAAACAGCTGAGCAAGGTCCTAAATATTTGCAGACTTCAGTGGGATTTCGGCAAAACAAAGGCAGATAAGTCTCCAGGAGTGTCAGAATACTCTCTTCCCAGTGTAATAAACACTGGAGACATTTAGAATGTGAAGGTCTCCCACTCCTGGTGATCAGTGCCAAGGGAGGCTCAGAGCCCCTGCTCAGTGCAATGGAGCACATATCCCCTGCCCAGATAGGCTGAGTTTAATCGTGTAGCCATTCCAGACCCAAAGAGGTGAGGGCACAGCTGGGACACAGTCACGTGGCACTGAGGTGCTGCAGGAGGGGACCATGCATGAGCAGGAAGGGCCAGCAGCACTGCAGAGAGCAGGTCTGTGCTGCAAGTCAGAGATCACAGTCAGAGGTAATTGAAAGCCTCAGTGCAACTCTGCGCTCTGCAGTTATGACCCATGTCCCTTGGTCTGACCCATAAAGTGTGGAGCTGATCACAGCCAGACACCAGCAGCTTGGCTGTTCTTAAGCCCTTCTTGTTGGCAAGAAGCAAATCGTTCTCTCAGCACACCCTTAGGAGGGTGTACAGGATGGGGACACCTCTGGGATCTGTCCAAGGACAGAGCCCATATGAACTGTCTGGAAATATTCTGGAGAACACAAAAAAATAAGTATGTTTTGACTGTTTCTGACATAGAGCTATTGGGTATTGTACAAAGATACGGGACTATGAAAATGACCATTTGATTTCTCTTCTAACAGAAAGCTGACTTCAACTCCCAGTGCTGAGGAGAGCAGCAATAAAACTGCAATTTTGTTTCAAACATAGCAGGGAAACAAGTTCACCACCACACTTAGGAAACAAATAATATAGCCACCGCTCAAGATAAATCCAAACTTTAATTTTGGCCTAAAGATATGGTTGTTGGAAAATAACAATACACTTTCATATCTTTATTAACCAAAATTATATCTACTGATTATTTTACAAAATGAAAGACAAAGTTTATCAGGGTTTTTAAAATCACTGTGTGCTTAGAAAGAAATGGGTTTCTGAATTAGATTAAGTAGCATGAAGAAAGAAAACCAACTAAAACCTGCCTGTGCCGCGGGCCACGTGTGCAAGCAGCTCAGTGTCCTGCTCCGCTGGCTCTGGCCCTGCAGGGGTGATCTGTGTCCACCTGTCTCACAGAACAGCAAAGAGCTGCACACTTGGAGCTCCCCAGATCGCTTGTAATCGAGGCTGCTTGCCTGCTGCCCAAGCTCCCCGGAGGCTGCTGTCCAGTGCCAAGGTGCCCGGATCCCATTTATCGAGCCCAGTGGTGTCTGGAGAGGAGCGCCACACGGCCGGGGGAGTGCTCGGGGGAGTCTGGCAGCCGGCCCACAGCCCTGCCGGGAGCCGGGCTGACCCGCCCGGGGCGCTCGGGCCCCTGCAAGCGCCTTTGGAAAGCAGTGAAATCTCACAGCGAGCCAAAGCTGCCGGC
>WEIT01023801.1:77394-169641 GCA_013389985.1 Dryoscopus gambensis | reverse complement strand
CGGCGAAGAGCGAGAAGCTGGACGAGGCTCAGGCGCTCGCCCGCAGCTGCGCGGGCAGACCCGACTTCCAGCCCTGCGACGGGCTCTCGCTCTGCGCCACCCACAGCCACGGCCGCTGCTTCCGCCTGCACTGGTGCTGCCACCTGGGATGGTGCCACTGTGAGTGAGGGGACAAGGGGGCGGGCGGGGGGCGCGCGGTCCCGGCCGTCCCGAATGTCCTGTCGGTCCCGGCGTGCTGCCTCACCGCCCGTCCCGTTCTGTCCGTTCCGTTCTGTCCGTCCCGTCCCGTCCCGTCCCGTGGCCGGGAACAGCCCTCTCCCGGACCTGTCCGTGCCGAGGCGGCCCCAGTGGGACCCTGACCTCGGGCGCTGCTCCCGGAGCGGCGGTAGCAGCGATGCCCGTAGAGTTCTCTCGGGGCCTGGGATCCCAGTGCCCCTCACCCCTGTGAGCCGGCCAGAGGGTGGGCTGTGGCATTGGCTGGGCACTGCTGTCCTTCGCACCAGCCACTTCATTCTCGGTGCTAATGGTTTCCTTTTTACAGGCATAAACCCCTTTGAGCAGAGAGGTAACTGCTTTAGGCTATATATAGCATATAGCTTCAAAATCCAGTGTTGAGCCAACTGTGGTGAAAAGGCGCCCAACGACTTTAATATAGATATTCAAGATCCTGATGTATCTAATCATGGAGGCTGAGATTGAACTGTGGATGTCCAAACATAGTTTGATGAATAATTAATCACGTAGAGCCATGAAGAGCAGGCTTTCCCAGCAGTGTGTTGATGCGAGGTCAGGAAATGATGATGGAGCCATGTAGTTGGGTCATGTTGTGTTCTGGAGATCTTAAAGCCTGGATGGTCAAGGTTAACACTGGACCCTTATGTGAGGGCTACTTGGTGCTGCTGAAGGTGTCCCTGGACTCCTGACATCCCATTCTCCTTTTCAATCCATTTCCATTTCCATCTCTCCTTGTAATTTAGTCTCCTACACGGATTCCCCTTCACATGCACTTTTTGCAAATTTGGTTTCACGGGGAAAAGGGTTGCCCAAAAAGCCACCTTTTGTTTGAATGCAAGGTTCTATATCAATTAAATATGAATTTCAGGAATTTTGCCTTGATTTGGGGTTCATTTGAAAGCAGTTCAGAACGAAAGGTTTTCTTGTATCTGTGCCCTGAGTACTGTGTGGCACAACTGGCTGTGTGAGAAGGTGCCACAGTACCTGCTGCACAGGGACAGGGATGTCTCACTGGCGTTTCATCGATGCCACAACAGCCCTCAAATTATGACCTAGATTCTTCCCAACATTTCCCTGGTTTCAGTTCTTTGTGGTCACCATCAAGATACATAAGCTTATGAGCGCTCTGGAGTACAGGATCAGGACTCAAAGTGGTGCTCATAAACTGGGGATGTTACCCAAAATCATCTGGCAATGGTCCTGGCATGGAAGTCAAACATGGAGCTGGGAACACCTGAAGAAGCGACATTGCAGAGAGGGATCTGGGGATTAGGATGGATCACAAACTGCCTGTGCGTCAGCAGCAGGAGGGCTGTGTGGCAGAAAAGCCAAACCCAGAACCCCAGCCTTTGCTTTGGGATGCATTACCAGGAGCATGGCAAGTGTGCAATTTAATTAGTCTCTTCAGCTCAGTGATGAGGAAACCAGGCTGATGGGCTGAGCTTTGAGTGTTGCACTTTATAGAGCTGTAGGAGAATTGGGGAGGAGATCACGGAGATCAGCTTAGAAAATATGCTTTACAAGGGGGTGCAAAAGAAAGGGTTGTTTGTGCTGTAAAAGGCTGAGGGAGGGAGAAAGGAAGGGAGGAAGGAGGGAGGGATGATGAGCTTTGCAAAGTGTAAGGTAGCCTTGCAGAGAAGCTGTTTGAGTCCTCCTCTGCACAGATGTGGCAGATAACTAGGTATCTCTTACCTGTGACAAGGAGAGTTTAGGTTTGGATATTGGAAAACGTCATAACTAGAAAGAGAAATGAAGCAGGGGAACAGAGTACTTGAGAAGGTGAGGAGTCATGGTCCTTCAGGGAAGGCTTAGACTGGTGTCTCTTGGGCATTACATGGAGCTGCTTTCCTCTTGGAAAGACCACTTGAGATCCTGTCCAACCCTTTGCTTCTGTGTGGCAATTGTAAGATTTAAAAATAGTTATAGCATTTGCAAGAAGTACAGACTTCCTTCTCAATTCGTCTTTTATGGCTAAGGGAACATTAAGATACCTTTGCCTCATGAAACTAGGATTTTAAATGGAAGATTTTAAAGGAAGTCACACACTTCATTGCCTTGTTTAATCTTCTGAAAGCCATGGAGAAGCGCGCTCCCTTCTCGCCCCTCATTTCCTAATGCAAATTTCAGAGGATTCAAAGGATCTCTTTGTATCCTGCTCCTGTGGAATGAGTTTAGTTGGACTTAAAAGGGGTAAGAATGAGGTCTGTAATGGGAAATAGTATAGAGGTCAGAGATGTAATTAAACAGCATTGGGAGTTATCTTCCATAAACGCAGTGCTGTAATACCGACTTGGGAATCCTCAGAGGGTTCTTGAAAGTGCTTCTCTATGACTCTTAAGAGCTGTATTGGGGTACAGGAAGCTCTACATCAATTAAAAAGGCCATTGAAGTATTATTTTCCATCAGTGGCCAAGGTCCTGGAGAATGTCAACTCAGTTAAAGTGCTCTTACACTGAGAAATTACAAAAACTCACCATGCCATGATGAGGAGATTGCCTCCTCGCGTATTCAGGATCACATCTGCTTACTTCAGTGACTGGAGCAATTTAGCGTTGCAGAGCCACTTGGCTATGGAAGGAATAACTGAGAAAGAACCCAGTCTGAATTCCCCAAAGCCATTGTGGCTGGCATGCTCAGAAGTGAGCAGTACCGTAGGCACTCTTTACCTCGGATGTTTCTCTGTCTGAAAAATGGCAATAATAACTGGCAGGGAGACTGTTCAGTGTATGCAAACAGCTGAGAGCCTCAGCTGCCCTGGGTGCCTGTATGATTTCTGTGTCTAAGCCTGGAGTTTCTTTTAGGTCCTTTTCAGTCTGTTTCAGGCTTGGTGGGGAGCAGGTTTCCCTGTGGGGTGTTTTTCTAACGCGCTCCCGTGCCTGGGGAGCTCTGAACCCAGGTACAGCTTCCTTCAGAGGTGCATGAAAAACGTGCGGGACAGGTGCGCCTAGGGAGGCTGGGTTGGGAGGGTGCTGGGCTGCCTCGGGAGTCGCTGGAGCCGTCGGGCTCTGCCCGGGAGCGCAGGAACACCTCGTCCCTGCTGCCGTAGCTGTCCACAACACCATCCCCTGGCCGCTGCCGGGAGGCTGTGCCGCCTCCAGTCTCCACGTGGAAGCACGATGAGGGCTCCAACTCCGGAGTCCTTTTCCCAGCAGCGAAAAAGGCGTTGGCCCAGGAGGTGTTTTTGACTTCAGCCCCTGTGTTTGTCCCACATTTCTCCTGCTGCTCTGTGCCCTGTCTGCATTCCCTTTGCCAGGGTGGCAGCCCTCTGTTCACCTTCCTCCACTCCCCTCTGGCAGCCTTGTGAGGTTTTGTTTATTAGGTGCAGGCTGAGAGCCTTAAATTACTCCGATCTACTTTTTCCAGAGCCAGAGAAAACACGCCAGAGGCAGGTCTGCAGCAAGGTGCCTGCCTCCCTTTCCTCACCTCGGGATTTCCACTGCAGCTGTGATTTGCACTGATGCTGGCTGTGAGGCTGCTGGCTTTGAGGCTGCTGGCTTTGAGGTTTGGTACCTGCTTATGTCAGAAGGGATCAGGTCCTCGGGGTCGCATCTGTCCTGACCTGACAGCAGGACTTCGACTGCAGTTCTGCCCATTTTACTTGCTAAGAATTAACTGTGAGAGAAGGCATCAAGCTTGATACAATTAAGAGCATTCTCTTGCAACTGGGTTCATTTGTAATCTGAATATCTTGCATTCTGTTAAACACCCTGCAAACCTCTTGGTACATTATGCTGCAATTATCAATAATACATGATGAATCGTAGTTCCACAGCAGTTGCATCAATAGACAGTAATTGTGCCACCTTGAATTAGCCTTTCTATGCTTTTTTCCTCCCCTGATTCAGCATCAAAAGAACAAGCTTTTAGCTCTTTAAAGCTTCTTGCATATCTTGTATTGAAAAGTAAATGCAGCAAATACATTTCAGTTCCACCACTTTTACAATTTCAGCTGTTTGGACCCTTTACAAGAAAACAAACCAAGCGTGGGGAAAGCATGAGATCTCCATTGGGTGGCCAGGAAGGGAACTAAGTTGCCAAGCTCAGGCAAGGAACAAAATCGTGGGAGCAGGAAAAGTTTTAAAAAATACACCTGCTCCCCCACCCTTGCAGTTTGCTAGGTTGGGGTTAGCACTCGTGCCTTGGATTAGCTTCCCGCCTCCTGGCATGCATCACAGTTTATGGCACTGTTAGGCTGGAGTTTGCAGCCAGACCTGGCAGGTTCTGCATGAGGTCAGGCAGGCCTGGCAACAGATCCAAGGAACTGTCATTTTTCAGCCAAGTGGAGAAAATGGGTTTGTGTGATGGGTGGCATGCCACAAAGGGCACGTGTTTTCTGGGTGGTTTTGGGGAGAAGGGCTTCTTCAAGTTTGGCCATGCCAGCAGTATTCTGGGTATGTAGAACTAGAGTATATTTACATTTGTTGTTCACCTGAACAGGCAGCTCAGGGTTTCTCTTGGCTCTCAGAGCTCCATTGCTTGCTCACGGTGTCTGAGGGCACGCAGCAGAGGCACAGTCCACGTGGTTGGGGTCTCACTGATCCCAGCTGTGCGCTGGCCGGGGGAGGGAGTTATCCCTTATCCATTGCCCACAGCTGCAGCCAGGGAATGGCAAATCAGCACAGTCACTGCACCTGGGTGTGCTCTGAGCAGATACTGCTGCTCACATTCTTCTCTGGTTGAATCACTAGTGGTTTTCTTTTATAACATTTTAAAATGAAAACATTTGTTGCCTGTCACACAAAGCTGGTGAAAGTTCTCTGTCGAGGCCGTCCTCGATTAAACCTCTTCCAGGGAGAACGATGTGGTGTGTGTCCATGGCAGCTCCTGCCTGCTCTGTGGCAGGGACACACCTGGCCCAGGTGCAGGCATTTTTCCCTGCCACACAGTGATGTGTGCAGCATTCAGTGGCTCTGTGCACATCAGCAGCAGTTGCAAGGTGTCTCTCCCCCTCTCCAGCAACAGAAGCCATCAGCAGGGGCTCTGACAATCTCCCAAGCCCATGCAATTATTCAGACCCCAGTCTGCCTGTGGGAACTGTGAGCAGGGAATCAGTGAGGCAGCCCTGCTTTCCTGTGACAGAGCTGGTAAGTGAGTTGAGATGGTGTGGGGAAGAATTTAGGTGCACCCTGATAGGGCTTGGGGGGGTCTGAAGAGGAGCTGTGCCTGCCTGCAGCCAGCATCTGTTGATCCCTGCGTGTTAGAGGAGCAGCCACAGCCCTGGGGTGCTCTGCAGCACAGCATACACCATCCATCTCCAAAAGCCTTGCTCTTGTTCCAGTGGGTTTTCCTTATCTTGGTTTTTGGTGGCTGCAAAACTTGTTTCCACATCCAGGAGGGAGCAGAAGGGCAGTAGTGCTCCGGTGCTCTGTGTGTGCCCCTGTCTGCAGGTGGTGATGTGGACTGGAGCTCACTGGAAGCAGCCAGCCTGGCAGTGGTGATGGCAACTTGAATTCCCAGCAGTACTGTCTACAGGGCAAACTACATCCTGATGACTGATTTGTTGGATAAACAGCGAAAGGGAGTTGTAACATGCTTATGTTTGAAATTCTGAGCATTTGGAGGAGCTCATATATTTTTCTTCATGGAAAACTGTCTAAAGCAGATGGAGCAATGGGGCTAGGAGCTCTAGGGCTGGGAATTCCCAGAAAACACAGCTTGGCCTAGAGGGAGAATGACCACAAATCCTGGGAGAAATAGGCGTTTTTAATTTACTTTGGCTGTGAAAAGGATTTGAACATTCATCCTGTTAAGTCCATGTATCCGGACAGAATGTTTGTGCACAGAGCAAGGCATTATGCTGAGTGCCAGGCAGGGGCTGCAGAAAGGTGGATGTTGCAGCTTGTAATGGGAAAAGACTTTTAATGAGGATTTGTTGCCTGTGGCTGTGCAAGATCTTCTCTTCACCTGTATTTTGAAGAACTCTGATATTCCAGCTTTGTTTCACTAAGCTGTACACAAGCTTAGTGAAAGAATGTCAGCTTAATATATTCTGAAGTGTTGCTCTTAGGGAAAACACTGCCAGTTTTTATGGGTGCACCATCCCAGACCTGGATGGCATTCTCTTCCTCAGGTTTTAGTTATAATCTGGAAATCACAGTATGAATGTACCATTGCTAAGAGAACCCATGTGTTGATTCACTGAACCCTGTGGGAATGTCAGCGCCTCTGGAAGAACCTGCTGGCATTCATTTTGAGTCCTTACTATAACATTTAGAGACATGCATGTTCTATTATTGTTAACAAAGGCCCAGATATCACTTAACAGAATTAGACCACAGGAAAATCTCTGAATTCAGGCTACTTGCTCAGTGTGTCTCGTAGGACTAACTCTTGTACAGCTCATTGATTGAACAGAAGTCACTGCACTTCTTTCTCCAGAAGTCTGAGAAAAAGGGACCTGTGTACCAAAACACTTCTTGCCAGCCAAAAACTCTTCATCATGCATGACTATGAGGCTGTTCTGTAATCTCTCTGTCCACCTGAGAGGCGTAATTCATGAAAGATTACATCTGCTTGCCCCAAGTTCAGTGATCTGCTGGTAAGAGCCTCTGAGAGTGGCAGATAACTGACACTCTTCCTCTGTGGCTGCTTGAAGGGTTAAGTGCTGGTTTTGTGAAGCCTGAAAGGACAAGGCTGGGTATGTTTCCTACCAGAATCAAGTATCTCTAAAGAAAAATTCATTAATCTTGTGTCTTGTCAGCTGGTGGGGTTGTCTGTGAATTCAGGGTGTCCTGACACCTGCATGGTGAGGGCTGGGCCGGTGCTCCTGCTCAGAGGGCTTCCTGCTGGTGAGAGGCTGCTGGCACTTTTCTCACTGCAGAGGAACAGCCTAAAGATAAAATCTGCATGGAGCTCAGTGCCTGTGGCGAGCATGTGGCTTCCTTCCTGGACTCTGCAGGTGAGGGAATCTGTTTGCCAGCTTGAATCTACGAGCCCACTTAAAAGCCAGTGCCCTATGCAAAAGTGCATGCTGTCACATCGTCCTCCCTCTTGTGGCTCTTGATGGATGTTTCATGGGTCTTAAATGGCAGCCTGTGGTCATAGCCTTGCATTGTCCCGTGAGACTGAGTCACAAGATTGTCCTCGCTGTGACTTCCCTCCTGCAGGTCGGCAGAGTTGACACTGCTCATGCTGGAAGCACTGAAGAGGCCTCTCAGGTGCTTGGCACAGGACCTCCAATTTCCTGGCAGCACCTGTGTGCTCATCAGGAACATGTTTTGTCACCGCTCGTGTTGCTGCAACCAGCAGAGCCGGGCTTGTCGAGCAGGGGCATCTTGGGGTGTTCTTATGTAATGGCTCTCGATTTAACCAGTGCTGCCGTGCGCTTCGTGACTCACTGCCAGCCTTGGTAACTTACTTCTGCACACTGGTGAGGCTCTACTAGAAAACCATGTTTATATAAAGGATTAAAAGCAAAATGCTTTACTCACAAACAGTGTAAGATGTTCCCCAATGAGAGCTGTGACAGTGTGGGCTTAGCTGCTGATGGATGGCACAAGCTTCTACTAATGCAGAAGCTGGTTGACAGTAGATTGGGTTCCAGGTAGAGCATCTCTCTGCATATAAAGTGACCCTGGTTTAATGTGTTGTGGTTTTTCTCTCAGCGCCTCCATGAATTTATCTGCCCACAAGATACAGAGTATGTTTTCATAATGGCTTTGATTCTTCCACTAATCAATTTTTATGTAGTGACTGATCACAGAACTCAAGAAGTGCAGTTTGTGCAATTTGGAGATGTTTTTGCCAATAGTTGAGTGTATTCACAGAGATGGAAGTAAAAACCTGCTGGGAAAGTGAAAACTGATTGCTTGGCAACTGAGCCTTGTTTTTAACATAGCCATACTTTAATTTAGGCCACGTAACAGTTGGAATTTATACATAACCTATGTTGTAAAACAATTTCAGCAAGAGGCATGCATTTATATTCTTGTTCTCACTGGTGGCTGCAGAGCTCGAGAGCCCACACGTCTGCTCTTGAGGCTGCTTCTTTGGTTGTGTACTTGCACCCAGCCCTGTGCCAGGCTCTGTCTGTTCCTCTCCCTACCACGTGATGCTGGTGCTGGTGCACACCTGCAGCTGTTCCAGGCAGGGTGCTTGGCTGTTCCACGTTGTGTGGCTGCCTGGTTGGATTTTAGTGCTTTCCGGAGCCTGAGCCCCACTCCAGCTGTTTGCACTCACTCACTCACTCACTCACTCACTCACTCACTCCCTCCCCGTCCCTGGTGAAAGGTTGGGACAGCATCAGGTGTGCCAGGGTGGACTGACCAGCTCTTGCAGCCTTCCTGTAGCCCACCAGCATTAGCCCAGCTGTAGGCAGGGCAGGTGGAAGGGGACACTCACCTTTTGGTTTGTTTTTCCTCCCTGTGCCACCAGAGCTTGATGTGCTGGCACAGAAGCCATTCTCCAGCTGGTCCTGTGGGACCTTGACTGTGTGGATGTGAAGCCGAGGGCGATGCTGTCACCTCTGCCAGCCCTGGCTCACCCTGCCACAGCAGAGAGCTGTGTGCTCCCGGCTGTGCTGCCCAGCTGCTCTGAGTCACTTGCCTGCAGTGGCACTGTGTGACGCAATGGCTCGATCTGATACCCACCTGCTCCACCTCCAGTGGTGGTACTTGGGCTTCTATTTGTTCATGCAGAGCGTTGCTGGATCCCACGCCCCTCCAAGGGGAGTGTTGGTCCCCATACTTGCATTCCTCAGCTCCACGTGGTGACATGTTTTGGGTGTGAGCAGGGAGAGCACTCCTTTAAATTCCCCAGAAATGGGTTCTCTAGAGGCTTGTGATAGAAACAGCTTGGTTTGAATGGCGTGTGAATGGAGATGTGCCTATGGCACCAGGAACGGCACTGGGATGAGAGTTAAAAGAGTGTGTTGGGAATAGGGACCCTGTTCCCAGCACTGAAGAACGCGTTGTTGTCCAGCCTGAAGGCTCCTGCGCCTGCATGGCCACTGCACAGATGATGTGCCAGCAGGAGGTCCTGGGCTCTGGCCACAGGAAGGGAGCAGCACAGGTACAGCACGTGCCATGGGCCACTGTTACTCCTGTCAGCCACCAGGAAAACACTGTGGCCACAAAGATGTGTCTATTCCAAGCTGCAAAACCCAACCTCCTGCCCCAGGTGTCCCCTGTGGGTGCAGAGTGCAGGTCTTTGGAGAGGACTTTTCCTTCAAGGGCCTGGTGAGCTGTTTTGCTTATTTGAGAATTCCCAAGAAAGCATTCCATCGTATGCAGAGGCTCCGGGTGCCCCCCTGCAGCACATACCACACGCCTGGAAGACAACTGGCTCTTGTGTCTCCAGTGCCTTTGATTTCCAGGCAGTGCCATGGTTTTCTGGGTAGTTTGACACGGAGCTGTGCTCATGTTGGTTTATTTCCATATCAGTACACTGACTGGCTGCATGGAAACCATGGGCTGCTGAAGCTTGAGCAGATGGTGCACAGGGATGGGGTTGTAGAATAAATATTTAGCACTAAGCCATTTTTTGATATTTTCTCTACTGAATTTTAAAAATATCTAGTGTAACTTGGGGGATAAAATTTCTCAGGGGAACATCTAAGAAGTGGCTGTTCTGGCCATTGGGGGTGGGTTTGGAAGGGATGCTGGAAGATGAATATCCTTTGATTCAGAGCTTGGGTAGTGTTGCCCAGCTGCTGTGCTGGTGGAGGTAACCAGGGCTATGCCGTGCTTTCCGTGCCTGTGCTTCCGTGTTTTTGGAACCCAGCATGGAGCTGGGGTTAGTAGCACCTGTGGCATGGGTGACATTCTCCAGGTCCTGAAAGGAAAGAGCTCCTCCAGAACGCACACGTGGTGTGTGCTGCTGCTCGCTGCCTCTTTGGGTGTTGGTACTCTGTTCCCTTACAAGGGTTAGTGAGCAAATACAGCCCCTTTCAGAGGGTTTATGGCTGCTTGGAACATCACTCAAACCTTCAGGGTTGCTTTTTCTTTAAGTCCAGTAAATCCATGTAAGCAATGAGAGGAAAGAGCAGGGATGATGGAGAAAGCTCCAGGGTCTGTTTGCATTTAAGCGTTACCTGCTCTTAAGCTGATGTACACAGAAACTCCTCAAAGGCTTAGACAGCTCACAGCATGTACTGTCATGATCCTTTTTGTATTTAAAACAGATCAAGACAAAAGGGCATTAAAATACAAATTTGATGGGAAAAGCTTTCTGATTTTTTCCCCCTCTGTGTTGGTTTCCTATGAAAAGCGTGGAGTCAGGGGCTGGCACAGCTGTCTGGCTGTACAGCAGGGAGGGAACACCTCTCCTCCTGAGGAGAGAGCTGGCAGCTGTATGGAACTGCTCCTGGGCAGCCACTGCCAAAACTTCGCTGGACTGTCTTCCCTGTGCTTGGATGGGGCCTGGAATGGGATGGACTCAGTAGTGCTCGGATGGAGGTGCTGCTGTGAGAAGGAGCCCTTTGCATTGACACATTTCTGTTAGGGCAGAGCCTGCCAGCCCTTCCTGCTGCACTTCCAGCCTGCTCAGGTCCTGGTGCGTGGCTTCTTTTTCTGTTGTTCCTTTGCTGAGTTGATTTGTGCCCTTGGAGTCTCTTCTGTGATCCCTTACTGGGCCTTCTAGTTCTGCCAGAATTCCTGCAGGTATGTGGAATGTTCTTCAAAGTTGTTTGGGCAAAGTGCAAGGCAGAAATATCACTTGCACTGAGGTGCTGCATATTGTTATCTACAAGTCTTCTTCAAAGTGGACAATCATTTCAGTTATGCCTTATTATAACCACCAATGGCCCAGTGCAGCTCTACTTGAGCCCGTAAATCTGGCAGTGCCTCAGTGTCCTGGAATGTCTTCCATTCCACATCTGACATTCACCATGCAGCCCATGATATTCTGCTGGATATGACATGAAATCTATTCCATACATCGCAAAGAAATGCAGTCTGGATGAGCAGTGGGGTTTTTCACTTGTGCCATCTGTAAATGTGCTCCAGGTTTCTCCTTCCATTTGTTCTCACCCCTCTGGAAAAGTTAGTAGTGTGCTCCAAGTGTAGTTTGGAGTTGTGATAGTCCTCAGCGAGTATTTATGAGTAGGGCAACCTTTGTTTGCCAGGGTTTGTTGTTCCAAGCTGTGCATGTAACTGGAGAGAGGAGGAGAAGGAAGGCCAGAGCAGTCGTTTTTTCCACTGCTCAGCTGGTAGGGCTGGCAGGCAGCAACCCCGGGCAGGTGCTCAGCCCACCACCACACTGCCCGATGGAATTCTACTCTGCTGGGCACTCGGCAGCAACAGGCGTGGTGGGCACCTCCAGCAGGCTGAGGATGCTCAGTGCCCTCCATAAACCTGTCCAGGGTGTGCAGCGAGCTTTGCTTTGGTCTGTGAAGGAGGAAACCCTCCCCTGCCCCGAGGTTCTTCTGTGCCAGCGGTGAATCCACACCTGGTTCCCTCCTGTGCCCTCAGGCTGGGCTGGCGAACCTGTGCCACCCACTGCCCTGGGGGACCCTGGAAAGCCAGGTGGGTGTGAAAACCTTTGTGCTGTCCTGGGGCCGCTGTGCCAGGCGGGCAGCGCTGCAGCCCGGAGCTGCGCCCGCCTGCCAGGCAGCTGCCGCGGGCGGCAGAGCGCTGCGCGTCCCCCGGCGCCTCCCAACAGCCAGAGCCGGCTCTCCTGCCACACCCAGGACATGTGCAGCAAGTGCCGCCGGAAGGGCGCTTGGTTGTTCTCCATCTCCTGCTGGGAGGAAAGCCGGTGCTCGAGAAGCTCATCTCCAAGGTTTCCACACACGGAACAGCTGTGCAGGGAGCTCTCCTTGGAATAATGTGGAAACCCTCCAAGGCAGCGCTGTCTCCTGTCACACATGCATTATGAATGCTCCCTTTGCCTTCTCTCCTTCAGAGCTGTATGGTATTTAATTAGAGGGTTTTTATGTTCTTCACAGTGGGACCAATTCCCCTCCCCTGCAAGCTGAATTTTTTGGCAGGGTTGTGAGTGGCAATAGGAAAGTCTGGCACAGCTGGAGTGAGAATCCCATTGGACTTCACAAGGGGCGTGGCAGGTGCATGTTCAGGCAGCACCACATCACCAGTGCTTAGGGAGCAGCTCCCTGCTGGTGAACAGGACATCTCCCTCTGCACCCCTCACTGGGGGCCTGTGGCAGCCAGGGACTGTGCCCTGGGGTCACAGCTCCAGCCCCTCTGGATCATCCACCACAGCCAAAGGCATGGAGATTCCGCTGGCATCAGAGCCAGTTTACCTTCAGCCCACCTCTGCTTGGGACTTCCACAAGTGCTCAGCCCACACGAGAGCAGTTCCTAAGCTGAGCCAGGTTATGTTCAATAGCTTGCAAGTAGCAGGTCTTCGTTAACCTTGCTGATTTTTGGAGATAGATGAGCTGGCAGATGGAAGGCTGTAGAAATATTTGTTCCAGCAGCTGCAGGGGGAAGAATACATATGAAAAAAAGCTTTTATCTTTCAGTTAATAGATGTCTAAATGCCTTGCATGTGAACAAATATCCGTGGTACGTATTGCTGACTTAGACTCATAAGATCCACAGCTTTCTGTTACCATTTTCTGAAGTGCAGTGCAATCCATGGTGTTATTTATTAGAACAAAGTCCTCCAAAGTAGCATTTTGAGAGGGTAAAACTGTAGAATTTGTTATGAGAAACCTCCCTCCTGAAAGCCGGACTTTTTTTTTTTCCAATATGCCATGAGTGTTAGAGGTAAACCAGAATGCTAGGATGGAGGGATGAGGAAAAGAAAATTTTCCAGCAGCACCTCTGTTTATTTCATGGTTATTTTGTATTAGCCACGGAAATTGCTGCTGTTTTGTGTCTGTTTGGTGAGGATGCATGCAGACTGCCCAATTAGCAAAAAATCAGAGAGACATGACCTCGTGGCTTGTTTCTCAAGGCTTGGTTTGGGGTTTTGGAAGGAGGAGGCTCTATAATAGAGCTTCCAGTCAATCAGCCACATCGTTCTGGTTATTAGTGCCACAAACGTAAAAAATTGTCAAGTTGCCTGAGTTTGCTGGAGATGTGCAGGTGATGATAGAGCTCCCTGCTCTGCTGGATCCTGCCTTAGCTTGCTGGCAGGCTCACTGGAGGCACGGAGCCAAGGCTTTGGGGAACAGCATCCATCCAATTTGGCAATAGAAATCCTATTCCTGTGCACAGAGCAACAGGGAGATGAGCACTGCCCAGCACTCACTTCCTTGGACATATTTGAATAGTTGTTCTGCAGTTGAGTATTGGCTGTAGCGTGTGCCAGGTCCCTGAGGATTTGGTTTGTGTGCTGGCACAAGGGCCAGCTGAAGAAACGGAGAAACAATCGTCCCTTTCTCGTTGTGCACAGGCTGCTGTCACTGCGAGGGGTCAGACAGAGGAGCAGTGTTGGTGGGGGACAGTGCCCCGAGCATGGAGCAGGCTCAGGGGGACAAATGGGGAAGTGTAGCCTGTAGACCGATTTCTGAGGCCTCTCATTTCATCCTCTCACCTGTCAGGCAGTGCCTGTCATGGACAACCAAGACTTACCACGGCAGTCATTCTGGCAGGGCCTGATTTCACACAGTTGCTGTTTCCAGGAGAGGAGCAGGCTCTTGGTTCCCCTGAGCCCTTTTGCCACGGTGGTGGAAGTGCAGAGCCAGAACCGCGACACCTCTTCACAGCAGTTCTTAAAGTGCACAAGAACTTCCCAAACTTCTGCAAATGCAGAAAATTTCTTTTCACAGGATTTGGAGTTTGTGTTTGCGTTTGACGTGTGCAGTATTTTTCCTTCACCGCCTTCCGCACAGGCAGTGGTGGGGAAGTGACCCAGGGAACAACTTGGGAGGAGGTGTCTCGTGTGAGATCTGTGTTTGTGCAGAACACTGTCATTTCCAGGAGCGTTCATCAGCACAGTGCAGTCACAGAGTTCTTCAGCTGACTTGGAATAAATAGGCAGTAAGTCCTGAGCTAGTGTATTAAATGGGATGGATCAGAATAGGTGCTGAAAGAACTGTTTTATCACAGACTGTTGCCAGCTGTTCAGAGTCAGAAAAATATTGCTGTTGATTTCCATGGGTATTTGATCAGATTGAGATGGATTATAAGAGAATTTGGGGACTTGTGCTTCTAGGGGCATTTCTAGTGAAAAAGCCAGCCCTGGCAATCCTGCAAGCTGCAGGAGCAGAGGCCAATCTTATTTCTAATTCCTACATTTATTTTTCATAGGCTGCATCCTGGCTGATGTTTCCATGCATAATGTAGGGTGAGGGGTGGTAACCGCTCACCGAGGCCTTGTCCATGGTCCAGTCTGACAGTCCCAGTTCTGAGCACCTGATCATGTTTTGAAACAAGTTTAATCTGTCTAAAATGGCCTCTAAAAACAGCTAAGACTTGACAAACTTGTAGCAGAACTCTAAAGAAACATAGAAATCAGTTAATGTAGAAAATCCTCTTTGTTGCCTGTCGGCCGATTCCTGCTTTACCCTGGCACAGCTTGTCCTTGGAACGTGAGGAGGGTTCCAGCCCCCGTGAGGTCACACAGACAGGCTCCGAAATCCTGTGCTCAGGGATCTTTGCTCCTGCCCTGGCATCAGTGCCAGCGGGGCAGCCCTGAGGCACGCGGGGAGCTGCCGTGTGCAGCTGCAGTGCAGAAACGACCAGCTGAGCTCCCAGCCACTCCTCGGCTGCCCCTCTTCTTCCTTTCCCAAAAGGGGAAAAACAAACACCAAAAAAGTCAAACAAAGGAGGCTTTGCTTTACCATTCCATGCCCCTGCTGTAAGCTTCCTTGGCTTAAATCCGTTACATTCTATCCCCAACATCCGTCAGCCTTTTGCCAGCATGTGGCAGCTGTTTTAAGTGAAAAAACAAGAGTCCTGTTATACAGATGCCTTTTTTCTTCATCCTGATAAAATCTTCACTGGACCCTTCCTTGGACTCTTCAAATAGAGGCAGCACAGAATAGAGTTAAAGAAACGTTTTTCTCCACTATCTGGTTTTATTTTATCATTGGTTGTCAAAGGAGCCCACACGGAAGCACTCCAAATCTATGGATAAATAGAGCATCGTGGTTTCAGGCAAGGGCAGGCTGCACTTCAGTTTCCATGAGCTGAATTTATCAGACACTATCCCAGCCAGCAGCACAGTAATCATCAGCTGTGGGGCTTTGCGAGGCAGTGGCATATTTAATGTTCACTAATTTCACAGAAGGATTTCTGGGAAGTAGCAGATGGCAGGAAGCCGTGGGCTGCTGCTGTGGCTGTGAGGGTGAGGAGCTTCCTAGGGAAGTTCTGTCCACAAGATTTGAGAAACCTCCAAGGGACCCCATCGCTCAGAGACCGCGAGAACCAAGGATCTGTGCTGGAGGAGTGAGAGCTGTGCTCTGCCTGTGGCTGGGGCATGCAGCTGCTGGATGCCAGCACTCGTTCCTCTGAGTCACAGCAGGTTTAGGAACTACACCATGGTAAAGAGATGGCAAGTGGAGGGGATGGCTTTGTGTTTTCTGTCATCCAGCCATAAGCAGACAGAGGAAAAGCTTGATTTGTTGTCAGCGAGCTTTCCCCGTGGCTCTGTTAACAATTACCATTTCACAGATCGTAGAGAGAAAACACTGGATGAGGTATTCGAGGGGAGCTGGTCAAAGCTCTTCACACACTTCCCTCTGCTGCCAGCTCTGTGTGCGCTCTCCTCCCATGGCACACGGGTGGGCTTTTCCCTCGTCGCGCCGGGAGCCTCTCCCACGCTCCAGAGCTCTTCCTTTGGCTCCGTGGCCTTTCTGCTGTGCTCCCTGTCCTTGGGCTACGGGGGTTGGAAGTCGCAGCCGACTTTCACACGAGCCGTTTCTATTCCAACAGCACAGCGGGGTGGGAAAAGCCTTCCCGGTGACGTCCCGGAGCTGGCAGAGCACAGGCTGTGCGTGGGCCCCCGAGCGCCGACACAGCTCTTCCCAGGCCTGGGAGGAATCCCCAGCCTCAGCAGGGATTCTCTGCTGCGGAGAGGCTTTGCAGGGGGAGCGGGCCCTTCCTGGGGCTTGCAACAACCTGGCCGGGGGGAGGTGTCCCTGCCCACGGCAGGGCAATCGGAACTCCGTGATCTTTAAGGTCCCTCCCAATGCGAGCCATTCTGCGATGTTCCAGAGGAAGGGGTAGTTCAGGGGAAAAGGCTGCACCTACCTGTGAGCTGGAAACACGCCAGCACTCAGCCTTCCTTAATGCAGGAGCTTTCTGCCCCTCACCTGGAGAGCTCCAAGCACCCGCACAGCCCCTCCGTGCTTTGGTGCATTGGCTGCCTGTGCAAAGCAGGATCTGCAGCGCGTGCAGCAAAACCCTTCCGACAGCCCCACTGCTCACAGGGCTTCTGGAAATCTGTGCTTTCCCAGCGGATGAGCCCTTGGGGAGACATAAATCTTTCAGAGGCTTCATGCAAATAAAATGCAGCATTTTACAGTCTTAGGCATAGCCTCGGGTTTCTCAGTTTTTCCTGACATAGTCCCAATTTTCTGCTCTCTTATTTATTTCTTTTAGTGAAGATGTTCAGTTCACACTTTGTTCTGCTCAATATAACCAACATAATCCTATTTTCTTACTACTTAACCAGATAATCAAGATGTCAAAAGCACTTCTATAGCTTGGAAATTCCCTTATTTTCTGCCTTAAAATTCTAATTGTAGTCATGTATGAACTCCTGGTTTATAATATGAAAAAACACGATTTAGTCCCCAGAAACAACATGGAAACACGTGCAAGGAGACTCATTGGAATAATAATAATAATATAGTAAAATTTTGATCATTGTAGCAAAGATGGAAGCTAGAACTTACATGACGTGTTCAGTGGTGGGGGGAAAAGGCTCTGAGAATGTTGTCTGTTTCCTTTCTCTTACAAAGCGGGGGGAAGGGCAGAGTTGGCATCTTTCCCACTTCATGGCTATGGAGTTGTGCCCCTGGAGTAAATTCTCCAGAATAAGTCATGTCCTACAGCTGTCCTCGAGGCAGGGGCAGGGAGAGGAGCAGCACTGGGGTACAAGAGGTTGTGCTTACCTGCAGCATGAGGTGTCAGAGGATCCATACCTGGAGAGGCCATGAGAGAAGCAGTGGCTGCTGCCAGCAGGGAACTGTCGGTTGTGTCTGAGGGTGTCAACGCCATCGCTTCGGTTCTAACTCAAAGACAACCACCTTTAATCGTTGCTCCTCTGTGTCCCCACAGGTAAATACGTCTACCAGCCCATGACACCCGTGGAGCAGCTCCCCAGCACCGAGATCCCCATCCGCCCCCGGGAGTCCCCCAACACCATCCAGATCTCGGTGTCGCTCACCGAGCACTTCCTCAAGTTCGCTCCCGCGTTCCAGCCGCCGCTGCCGCCCGAGGCGCCGCAGTTCTGCACCATCGCCGACCTGTTCATCGACAACTACCGCGTCAAGTGCATCAACGGCAAGATGTGCTACGTGCAGCGCCAGCCGCCCGCCCCGCACAGGGCCAGGCCCGACGAGGGCTCCGTCCGCAATGCCTTAATCACAAAGGAGAGCAATACACCAAAAACAGAGCACTGCTCGTCCCCCTCCAGCTCCGAGGACTCCGGCATCAATGCGGTGGGGGTTCACTACGTGGAGTCATGTGACGAGGACACGGAGGGGGTGGCCGAGCTGAGCTCAGAGGAAGATTACAGCCCGGATAGCAGCTGGGAGCCGGACGAATGCCCGCTCCTGTCGCCCTCGCAGTGCGAGATGGAAGTGATTGAGACGATAGAAACCACTGTGTAACCACGCAAGTCGGCATTGGCTCAGTCCACTTCCTTCTCAGCAATGTTGCTTTTGTAGTATTTCTATTTTCTGTTTTTCTGACAATCCCTTTTTTCCAGTGCACTTGATATTTCAGATTCCTGTCATGGGAGCGCGGTCACAGGACTTACATATGGTGAACTAGCAGCAGCCTGAGCAATTTTAACACGTTCTCAGCCTGATCAGCTCTCCCACGTCTGCACGTAAGGTAGTGACAAATCTTAAGACTTTTCTAGCAGAAATAGGCCCTTTTGTTGGTCTGGGTTACCCCACACAACTTCTCACACGACAGTGTGCCACTCGAGATGTTTCCACCCCTCGGGTTGTTGGCAGGGAGCCCTCAGAGCACGGGGGGTGCAAGCCTGGAGCAGCAAACCGAGGTGCCCTTACTCTTTCTCAGACAGCTACATGAGGCTCCTCCCATCTCTGTCTGTCCTGGCGCCTTGTCCGGCCTCTTCCCTGGTGCTGGTGCAACCCTTGTCCGAGGCTGTCGGCACCACGCTTCCAGCAGGTTGGAATGGCAGGCTAAAGAATGCACAAAGTGCCTCCAGCTTTTCTCCAGGCTATGCACCGAGCAGCTGCTGAGGTAGGCTAGACTCTGAAATCCCCTGAGAAGGCAGGTCTTGCTCTGGAGGGGGATGAGTTGCCTGAATCCAGCTGGTCCCTTTTCTCTGCCTGGATCTTGGGAAAGGGGTCTGGCTTTTGCAGGTGGGCAGAAAGGGGAGCAGGCAGAGGTGGGGCATGGCCATCTAACCAATACCACACTGGACTGGGGAATACCAGGACAGGCGAAGGAAGCGACTACCTCCGAACACCCACCCTCGGCTCCGCCTCTGCCTCCTCCTGGGCTCTTTGGTGCCGGGCACTCAGGACCAAATGGCCTCAGAGCCTGCATTTGCCTGAAGAATAACAAAGTTTAAACAAACAGAATTTTACCAGCCACACCACTGTGTTGGCAGAGCTTGGGGACAGCGTGGAGATGCCCCTGGGGGGTGGCCCACGGGCTCGGAGGCATGTGAGCTTCTTAAAATCCAGCCTAAGGTCATCCTAGTGGAGAGAGGAGGCTTTGGCTCCTGCTCCCCGTCGCTCCCACTCCAGGAGCGGGTTCAGAGCAGGGGTCCCTCACCCAGCTGGTAGCGGAGCTGTCTCACAGGAGGTTCGGTTTCAGCCCTGCTTAAAGGAAACAAAAATGTCGCTCTCAGATTCCAGCCAGCTCCACGGAGCTGGAGCCAGTAACTCCCTTGTTCCCGCAGCGCTACCGCCGTTCCTTGCGTAGTTGCTGTTTGCGTTTCAGAAGTCCCTGGTGAATCCAAGGCTGTATAAACGTGTACAGTTAGTGACTGATCCTAGATTATAGTCTGTGGTAGAGGATGGCTCATCTCTCACTGTATCCTGACAATGTATTCCCAATTTTATACACTTTGTAATCAGTATCTTTAGAAGATGTTTAGGCAACAGTGTGTGTCTGTGCACATGCACGTGTCTAGGAGTTTCCATGGGTGGATATAAAGTAATGCTGTACTTTTTAGACTCTTTCAGACAAAAATAATAGGTTTTATAGTTTTGATGACTTACATAAAAATGTGCAATGCTTGTGAAACAAGGAACTTGGGCCATTGCATGAACGGATACATTCTCACAAGGCACCCGAAAATACTGTTTTTCTGAGGGCATTTAAACAAAGGCTGTAGTAAAACTAAATAGGATTTATTTCATTTTTAAGGGCGGGGTTGTCTTTCTTGGCTAACTACGGTTTCTAACAACATTTTGGTGTCTTTGGACCATTCGGACACATTCCATAGGTAGAAGGAAACATTATGTATAAACCTACAGCATTTATTCATATTTAACCTTTCAATTGTAACCTGAGTCGAGAGCTGAAGGAGCTCACTCTCGTGCCTGGCCTGTCTGAGCTTTCCTCCCAGAAGGGAGGTGGCTCTTCCTCCCCTGGGAATGGCCTCTCCTTCCCAGGCAGGATGGGTGGGCTGGCACATCAGGGCCTTCCCCAAGGGCAGGGTGCTCCTCACCAGCTCTCCCTGGGGCACCAAGGGCAGGGAAGGTGAGCAGGACCCCCTGCCCGGCACAGCTCACCTTGTTTGCAGGCAAGCAGGAGCCACAGCCCTGCCTGGGCACCGGCTGGGAGCGCGGTGACCTCGGGGGTGCTGCTGGCAGAGACTCCGCAGGGCCCACAGCATCCATTCTTTCTTAACTGTAAGTAATTAGCAATACCCACAAGCTGTGAGTGTCTCCTACCCAGGATTTGTTCAGATGTCTTAAGCACAATAAGCTGCCTCTTCCTTCGGTTGTTCCTGGAAAACGTCGGCAGCGCTCTGGGGAGCGCCGGGGCTGCTGGTGAGGGCAGGGCCGGGCCCAGCCGCGGGGATCTCCTGCTCCATCACACACCCGCCTCGGGATCGGGACGCTCCCTCGGGAACGGGGCTCCTCCTTTGCACAAACACGTGGCCGTGCTGTCGCAGCTGTGCCCTGGGCTGGCTGCTCCCCCTGCCAGGGAGAGGTGTGTGTATATTTCCTCTTGAATAAAATACTGAACAACTGGCCTTCCGCTTGTCCTAACTGCGAGTGTGCTTTCCCTGCTAGAGAGAAACATTCCGGGACTTCCAGTGAAGGAAGGGCTGCTCACGGCTTCAGATGGCAGCCCCTGGCACGCCCCCAGAGCCAGGCAGAGGAAGGGAATAACCAGGGGGAGCACACCAGGCCCTGGCAAGTGCTGGGGCTGGTGGGCAGCCTCATGGCCCAGCTCTGCCTCACCTGGAAAGAGCTGCCCCAGCTGATGTGTGGCCAAATGCAGCTCCCTGACTTACCCGTGCCCAGGTGTGGCTGCAGGCTGGGCACATCCCAGGGTAGTTCTGTTCATGGGCAGGAGGTGAGCACCCAGGGCACCTGAGGCCCCAGGGCACTGCTCCTGCCCAGGTGAATTCTGCACAATACCTGGTGCTTCCAAGTTCCTTGGAGGCAGCCGTGCTGCCCCGTATTCCTGCCATTCCGTGAGCCCTGCACAGATCAGCCACTGGAGTTCTCTGTGCAGGCAGAGGAACACCCACCTGGTGCTGTGCTCTGGGAGCAGCTGGAACCCCAAGTGCACCCCAGAACACCCAAGTGCCAGTGCCAAAGTGAGCAGGGAGAAGTGTGTGTGACAGCACAGAAACCCCACCAACACTGGGTTGCAGTGCTGAGAGCAAAGTGCTAAAGGTTCTGTGACCATCAGTGCCCTTCACACCCACTCTCTATCCCTTGCAGCCCCCAAGGGCCTGAGGCACCTCTTTTACACACACTCCTCCCACCCCCAACACAGGTACGAAGAGGTGAGAGGGGAGCTTTGAGCTTCACCCACAGGCACAAGATGTATCTTTCTCTTACCAGCAGCCCACTCACAGAAGTGCAGAAGTCACACAGGAAAGTTCAACCAAGGGCCTCTTTAATGGGTTGGCAGAACACAGCGTGTGCAGGAAGGTTTGCTCACACAGGTGTCTTTTCCTGCATTCTTCAGCCTTCTCCAGGTTTGCTCATTCCATGCCCTCAGATCCCACGGCTGCTGCCATGAGACAGCAGGGCCAGGCCTTGCCAGAACAGCTGCTTTTGGCAGAACACAGAACTCAGGTGTGGCCCGCAGCCACAGAACCAGCACAGCAAGGGGTCACAGGGGCTCTGGGCACAGGACAGGCTCCTCCAGTGGGGCAGAGCTGACTCGGTTACTGGGAGAAGTTCCTGCTGCTGCCACGAGCCCCCGGGTGAGCACAGGCAGCCCTCCCTGTGCCTCAGCACACTGCGGTTTGTCCCGGAGTTCCAGCTTCCAGCCCAGCTGCCCCACGGCTGCCGAAGCAGAGCTGGGACATCGCCCAGCAGTGCCCAGCAGTGCCCAGCAGTGCCCAGTGAGGCTCAGCACAGCGGGTTCTGGGGAAGGCGGTGTGGGGGGAAAATCCCACGTTGTGGTGGGAAGGCTGCCCAGCAGCAGGCCCGGAGAGCAGCCGGGGCAGGAGCGCTACTCCTCAGCCAGCGGAGGGGGCGTCAGGTGCAGCTGGAAGTTCTCGTTCTGGAAGACGCTGCTGGCGGCCGGGTCCCCGTGGGAAACGCTGAGCAGCCCGTGCTTGTCACCGCCGCCGTGGCCCCCGCGCGCCAGCTCCGTCAGCAGAGCCAGCTGCAAGGAAAAGCCCCCGCTCACCCCGGGAACACTCCTGCAGGGTACAGAGAGCCCAGGGCATCACTGTGCCCCCGCTGCAGTGAGAGACACCTTACCCCAGGTACACGGCACGGCATGGAGAGACCCTACAGAGCTCCGTGCAGGACACCAGTCCTCAACTGAACAACGCTCCAGGGGTCTTTAGGTTGTTTTAAAGTCACATCATTGAAAAAGAAACCCAGAAAGAACTGAAAGTGCCGACAACCACAGCCAAAACAGGCAAGAGGCACAAGGAAAGTGCCAGGGACAGAGGGAACTGTGCTCTCCTTGGGACAGCATGGGCACAGGAGGGAGTGTTCCGAGCGACTGCGGGTGCTGCAGTGTCCAGAGGGGAGCTTAGTTACAAATCCACAAAGGATCACCCCACGGACACTTGTCAGGCCCAGCCCCAAAGCCAGAGGCATTCCCATGGTTTCCCTGCCAGGGAATTCCCCAGCGTGGATGCCTTGCAGTGTGCCACAGCCAAGTGCCAGCACTAGACCAAACCCCAGAGAAAATCCAGAGCCCTCGCTGCCAGTGCCAGTGTCTGGCTTGGCAACGTGAAAAATGCCCATCACCAGTTTAAAAGCAGAAGGAAGATGGGGGATACGTACTCGGGAGGTGCCTCGGTTGAGTCGGCAGAGCTGGTCAAAAGCTTGGATTTGCTGAGGATCCAACACGGACTCTGAACTCATCTGAGAAAGAGTGAGAAAGTTACAGAAACCACACGGAGCCAGGTGTCAGCTTCCTACACACAAATTAATTCCTGGGCCAGGAGCAGTCAGTCCACAGCCTGTTTGGGAGGCCTTTTTAGCCATCTGTCCCTTGGCGTGAAGCCAAGGTGCATGTGCAACCCAGGTTTGGGGGGAAAAAAAATTAATCCTGTGCTCGCCCAAAGGACAGTTACACCCCTGCATCCAGAGCGAGTTATTGCTGGGCTCTGTCCCTGATGGCACAGTCTGATGGTACTGGGATACCTCTGAGAGGAAAAAAGACATGGGAAACCTCCCTCACAGGTAGCTGGGAAGAGAAGCTATGCGGCCAAGCAGCTTCTCCAGGCTCCTTCCCAGGAGGCAGCAGCAGCTCCTCCCAGCCCTGCCCCGAGTCCCGGCCCCGCCCAGCCCGACACCGCGAGGGGACACGGGCTGTGTGTGCTGCTACCCCAGCCATGACTCTGCCAGTGACTATTAACAACTACCGGCATCCTATAATGGCATCCTGAGGGCCCTTCTCTTGTCCTCTAGTGGGGTGTCACAGACTGAAAGCAGGGAAATGAGGGCTGCAAAGGGGGAGGCAAGGTGAGTCACCCAGCAGTGGCAGCCACGTCCCCGAGACCGTGGCACTGCCCAGCTGTGGGGTTCAAGGCCAAGTGTCCCCTGGCAGTGAGGGGCAGCTGCAGGTGCAGGCAAAGAGAGGGCCCAGAGCTGCACCAAGAGCACTAAGGCAGAGAGGGCTGCACACACTCAAACTGCTGTAAACGGCACCATTTGCATATCCCAGGGAGAGATGACAAAGCATCACAGATTCTTGTAGGTTTGTTCCATTTATCACACCACAGTGTTTCTATTTTGAATGTTTCTGCTCATATTGCAAAGCAAAAGCATCATCAAGAAACCCCAACAGGAGCCAGGAGAACAGCCTCCCTCATGAGCAGCAGGCTGGCATCTGTCGTCTCTGGGGATCTATTTTTAAGGGAACATTCAAATATTTTCTCCAAAATACATTTCCCAGGGGCTACTAACCAAAAATGCTACAGTCCTGCCAGTGGGTACTGACTGAAGCTGCACTGACTTTAAGCTCTTTGGCAATGGGAGATGCACTGAGCCCCCCACGGGTTTCCTGAAGCCTGGAGAGTTCTGAGACCATCCCAAAGCCACGCACATCTTGCCTTGGATCATCAGTCTGGGAAGAAAGAAATGTCCTGAGTGCAGATCACTTAGGCTGGAAACATTTGCCAAACTCTCTCCTTCCCCCCCAGGATATTCTCTGTAGTGTAAATAACTATTTGCTGACTGCCAGTCAGGGAGCCAGATGTCCCCATTCCCTGCACACCCGGCACAGGCTTTGAGCTGGGAGCCTGGGACAGGCAGGGTCAGGGATGCACAGCCAGCAGCTTGTACCGGTGCTTCCCAGGGACACACAGGTCATCCTCACTTGGAAAACACAAAAAGCAAGGAAAAGCTGCCCTCCACAGTTGCTGTGGCCACAGGCATTCAAGGACAAGGAAAATGCAATATAATTGGCCTCCCCTCTCCTGCTCTCTCCCTACCACGCGTACGTAACTATCAATCAGACTGTTCCCAGGCTGATGAGCTGAAATATTGCAGGCAATTCTTTCTGTTGTCATGGAAACAACTGCTGTCAGGCCTTTTCCTTTTTCAACCGTGTCACTAAAGGCGTGTTTCCCTTCAGGAGCCACGGGAGGCTCCCAGGGTCCAGCAGCAGCACTCAGGTGTCAGTGGAAGGCGCTGGGATCACCCCACAGCACAGCCTCTGTCTCCAGGGCTGGCTGGCTCAGGGATGGAGTCTTCATCACCTCCAACCCACTTGCAGCCACATCCCCACATCCCCACACCCCCTGTGAAAGGCCTCAGACGAGACACAGAACCCCAGAGAGGCAATTCATCTCCTGAGGATCTGGGCCATGAGGAAGGAAAAAGGCTTCTTTCATTTTCCAGCTCTCTTAGATCCCACCAGTAACGCTAATCTCCACATTTTTCTTGCACGTATTCCACCCCCTCTGGTAGTCACCACACAGCCCTCCCAAGCCTGCAATTATCTTTAATTTAACAGCTACAAATTCCATCATCAGCCGGTGCCTAAGCAAAGCAGATCCCAACAGTCTGAGCCGCGGCACTGTCCACAGTCACGCCAAGAGACCCATGCCAGAGCTGCCCCTCAGCCGTTCCTTCCACACAAGATACTGCTGCATCAGTTACAGCTTCAGAGCACCCCACTGCCCCAGGGGCCGCTCCCTTAACACAGGGACATGCAGCCAGAAGTCCTGGGGAAGGTTTTGGGATTCCTAGGAACAAAGGCAACCCTCACCATGTTCCCATTTACAGAGCTGAGCCCACAGGCAGTGGACACCAAGCCCACCCTTGGCCTTCCTCCCCTCCTTCACCATGGCTCATCAGCCTTATAAACAAGTACCCAAATTCAGGGTAAGCCCAGCCAATTAATGTTAAACAAAGTAAATCTGCCTGTCTTCTATCGGATAAGGCCCTACTGTTCTCAGGGTGCTCCCAGGAGCCTGGAACAATCAACCAAAGAGAGAGCAAGGCAGGCTGTGACCCAAAGTCACTAGAATGACACTGACACTACAGAGCTGTTAAGGAATTCAGGGAAACCTCAGGACCGTGCTCTGAGAGCAGCAGTGTCCTGCTGCTGCTGCCAAGCTCTGCAGAGCCCTGCCCAGGGAGGCTCTGAGACAGGCTCCGCCCGGCCCACGGCTCACAGGGAACAGCCTGGCAGGTCCTGGGCAAACCTGCCCTGCGACAGCCCCAGAGCCTCCAGAGCCTCACCTGTGGTAGCACACAGGGGCCAGTGCCCGGCAGCGGGTGAGCCCTGCCCGCTCCCCGTCAGGGGCAGCCAACAGCCCCAGCTGCCCGGGGCAGGGCAGCCTCCCCAGCACAGCCAGTCTGTCACCACAGCCCTGGCCTCTCACTCCTCGGCAGCACCAGGGGAAAGGCGGATGTCTCTTATTTCCAGCTGAACTTAGCTGAACTTGAGGAGCAAACCTCCCACTCAGGGCCTGGGAGAGCACAGGTTTGTTTGTGCTCTGACAGAGTCACAGCTGCAGCCACGTGAGACTGCGGTGATGGGGAGAGGAGGGCACTGTCTGTGTTAGACAGGCAAGCACACAGGCACGTCCCTGTGCTCCCACACACGCTCTGGGCAGCTGCTCCTGCCTACACCAGGCACTGCTGGGATACTCCCTTGGACTTCTGCTGATGCCTTCAGCCAAAGGAGCAATAACACTGCTCAGGGTTCACTGGACAAACACAACCCCCCCACATCCTCACTGGGCACCACGGCCCAGCAGACAGGGTGTCCATTTCCCATCCAGCAGGCTCCGAGGGAAGCATGGCAGCACATGGATTAAACATTAAACATGATGCCCAACGGGTCTGTGCTTGGGTTGAGCTCAGCACCTGCACCTGAGAGTTCAGAGGCCTCATGCAGGGAGTTCCTTTCCTAGAGATAAGCCAAGAGGCTGCGGAACAGATCCCACAGGGCCAACCACGGAAGGCTGAGGAGGTGCAGCGTTCTCTCAAGGGGCAGGAGTTGGGTAGAGAAAAGAAAGGTGATCACACAATGTCCCAAGTTGGAGGGACCCATGAGGATCACTGAATCCAACCCCTGGCCCTGCACAGACACCACAACAATCCTCCCCATGCCTGGAGCTCTGGCAGCCTCAGGGCCGTGCCCATTCCCTGGGGAGCCTGGGCAGTGCCCAGCACCCTCTGGGAGAAGAACATTTTCCTGATATCCAACCTAAACCTTCCCTGACACAGCTCCAGCCATTCCCTCAAGTCCTGTGTAGAAGACACACAGAAGAGGGAAGAAGTCCTACTTGGTGTAAGGGTTAGTGACCTCTCCTGCCAGAGGCTTGTCAGTAATGTGATCCCAAACCTTACAGGAAACCCAAGGGAACACCTCTTTTATCTGTCCCCTTCATCTCTCCTGACCCCTGGGAGCAGCCTGGCACTGCTGTGTACCCAGGAGTTTCAGAATGTGCCCAGCCCAGCTCTGGCCCTGGGAGCTCAGCTGCAGCTGCCCAAACCTCTCTGTGCCCAAGGCACACACAGACCACACAACATTGTTCTCCTTGTGCCATGGACTGTGAGGGGTCATGGGAACTGCAGCTTCCCCTGACGGGATTTACCAAACACTGATGCTCCCCTGCTTTCCTGAAAGCCGCCGCCCAGAACAGCCACTGCTCCCTTGGCTACAGCCAGCGCTACGGGCACAGCCAAAATCCCCTCTCCTGCCCTCCCACCGAGGGACTACAAACAGCCAAAGCCTCGGCTTGCCTTTATTTTGCTCCCCTCCTTCAGAGGGACATCAAAGGCAGGAGCCAGCTGCACCCTTAGCCTTGGGCCAGTTGGTTATTTCCCAGCTTGGATCACAGAGGGGGCAGCCACCGCCCCCAGGCCGAGGAACAGCTCCCCTGGGACATGCCCCTGCTCCCCGGCCCCTCTGTGAAGGCAGTGACCTCCTGCCCTTCCCTGGTGCTGGGCTGGATCCCAATGGACACCTCCTGGGCTGTGGGGCACGGGCTCAGCTCATGGAACCACTGCCAGCAGGGACTGCTGCAGTTTATGGCAGCATCCACAGGTTGCTGCAGCCCAGCAGCTGCCACTGCATTTCAATGAGTCTGTTCTGCACATCCTCCCAGACAGCGATGTTTTATTAAAAGGGAGGAAATTTTCATCAAACTGTAGGAATAGTTTCTTAGAAATTGAGATGTAAAGTCAAGCTAAGATTCCCCACTGCAATTTTGCCATCTTTGCTTTTAACCGGGCCATGACTCTTCCCCAGGTGATCTCTGTCTCACTGCTCCTGGCTCCAGGCAGTTTGGAATCAACGGTCCCCGCTCCCTGTCAGCCTCTCACGGGTCCCAGAGTGCCAGACTTTGGACTGTAGGCAGTGGAAGCAGCATTCTGCCAGGCTGCACATTGCTCTGAAGGAAGGCCAGGGGACACAATTACAATTCACTCTTACAAATTACACAGTTACAAAAAACCCCACAAAATAACAAAACTAACCCACTCCTCCAGTATGAGAAGCCCAAGAAAACAGTCACATTTTGATTTAAAAGCTGCTAAAGGATAATTTTGGTTTTCAAATCAGTCTTTTTCAATTTGTTTTGTTTTCAGGTTTACCTTTGGTGCCAGTCCTCCTCTACCCACTCACAAAGACACCTGCGCTCAGTATTCTTCTTACTAGATCACTTGTGTTTCCATTACAAGCGATCTTTAACAGATTTTCTGTGTCTCCAGTTCCTTCCTCACATGGATTTCCTGCGTACTGCTGAAGTGAAGGAATCCACCTCCAAAGCTGAAGGACTGGATACTGGCTCAGTTAATTTGTACATGGGAACATTCTCCACAGGAGAATGCCCACTCTTGGAACTGTATAAAACACTAATTATCTCTGCAGTGTTACTGGGGGGATCACATCTGGATATTTTCAAAGTTACAAACCCCTTCGAAGTTTTTTATACTGCTGCAGACAAGTTAATAACTGATGGTCACTGTCACCCCAGAAACAGTAACATTGGCTCAAGCTCTAAAGTAAGTTTTGGTGAAAAAACCCATCCTAAACCTTCACTGTTGCCCCACAGAAAGCACATGGTGCAGAGGGACCTTTAAGGTCATGTGAGGGAAGTGGTACCAGCCCCTCACACGTGGGAGTTGTTCCCGAGGCTCAGGAAGGCTGTCACAGGGAGGGACACTGGAAAGCTGCAGGACAGAGCCCAAAGGTAGAACCTGACAAACTGGATTAACTATGGATCAAGTCCATTGTCCGTCCTGGCGTGACTTGACAGGATTAAACTCCTGAATAAAACATATTTGCCATCTGGACAGCTCCAACAACAGCATGCTCAGAACTCCTCGGACATGGAATAACCAGAGCATGGCAGTTCAGGGGCTCATGGCAGGAGTTACGGCCCAGGAGCCAAGACTTCTCCTCTCCCTGATCCCCAGTGCACAGGCTGGCAGAATAAATGGAAAACACGAGCTAGCTCAGTGAAATGAGGCAAATGAGTTTTGGGATTAGTGACTGATAGCTCTGGAGCCTTTCCTGCAGGTATCTGGGCAGGGGCCCAGCTGCTGAGCCCTCACCCCCCACGCCTCAGTGAGCTCCAAGGACCACAACACAAACACACAGCTGTGCAAGTGGATTAGAGACCCACCATAAAATCAAGCTCCCATTTCTTTTAACTCTCATTTAGGGTGTGCTCTAAGGTAGGGAGGGCAGGACACATGATCCTCGAGCCCCAGAGGTAATTACCCCGGGAAGCCAGCGAGGCTCAGGGTAACATAGAAAGCACAAACTTTTGGTAGCAGAACCAGAGGAAAGAAAATCCCCTGTGCCCTTCTCTCTGTTCCCCTTGGCTGGGGCAGAGTGTGCCAAGCCCTCATCCCAGCCAGGCTCCACTTAAATCCATGCTGTCACTGATCCCATAACGGGTCAGTGCTGGCTTGTGGCATCTCTCCACCTCCCCAGTTTCAGGGAATGGCCCCAGCATCACAGAGAGCACAGGGGCAGAGGAAGCACTGTCTGTTGGGCTGTCGTTTCACATGCACATCTCAGCCACACTGCACGATGCAAACTGACAGCCTTTGCCTGGGCAGGGCAGAATTAGTGCTGTGAAATGCACTCCAGATGCTCAGTGGCATTTCTCAGTATGACTCTACTCCTAATTCGAGGCTTCCTAAAAAAATAAATACCTCAACTGAAGAGCTCCCTATAGAAAAAAAAACTCAAACCAAAACCCAGAAAAACCCATATTAGATTTTGCCAAGAGAGAAGCTAAGCTTTCAGGGTCTTCAGAAGGGCTGCAGGGAAACACCCTCCCCACAGATCTCTGTGCAGAAGGGCCTGGAAGCTCCAGATCTGACTCTCGGGGTCCAGGGAGGGCAGGGCTGGAAGCACAACAGTGTTAGCAGCACCTCTCTCGGGATTTCATGCTCACAAACACCAGCTGTGGAGGCCAGAGCAGCTTGTCCAGCCCAGAGCTCTGTGTCTGGCTGGGGCCAGCAGAGTTAAGAGAGGACACAGAGAAGCCCCATCTCACCCAGTTTGCATTCCCAGCATTTCCCCAGCACAGAAAGTCTGCTCTGTAACTCAGCCCACACCCGGTCAGAGGAATCATTCCCTCTGAGGGTTAATTAACGCTGCTGAGCAGGGATTGTTCAGCCAACAAACTTCCTGCAGGAGCTGGAGACTCTCCAGTCTATTGCCAAGCCTAAATACACTCAGCTTTTTTAAGATGTGACTGTGCAACAGTTTGATCACATGCAAGTACAACAGTTAAATATTGTAATTTAGATACGTGAGGAACATCACAGCCTTGGAGAGGACCTGGGACACAGGGCAGAGGAGCTGGGGGCCTGAGGAGCGCTCTGCTGAAGCCAGGCCAAGCTCTGCTGGGCCGGGCTGTGTGTGTGGAGCAGGAAGCCATGACTTCCCTGCCAGGAGCACGTGACAGCAGCAGGGAAGCAGCAGCAGCAGCAGGGCAGCATCCCGCACTGGGATGGCCCGGGATGGATGCTTTCCAGCTAGCACTGGATGATCCATGCTGTAACCCTTCTTCCCCATCCAGTCTCTCCACATCTCCCTTTGAGTCCTGAGTCCCAGCCAGCCCCTCACTTTCATCAGTTAAATAAAAGGAAGCATCGTCTCCTCCTTACCCCAACCACTGCCACGGCATGTGGAGCATTTTCCCCTTCTTTCTCTACAAGGGTAAGTCAGATTGATGTCAAAGGGGAGCCACAGGGCCTCCTTGACTGTCTGCCCGCCTATGACAAACCCAGGGATAACCCAATTATAAAGCACTGGAATCAAGTGTCAGGCACTCGAATGCTGAATGCAGTTTTAGTACTTAATTCTGCCTTTAGTTTTTAAACTACACCCGGGCCTGTCACCCCCATTTACACCCACTCCTTTGGGGCAGGAGTGCAGAGGGTGAGATGTGGGGCTGCTGAACCTTCCCAGCCTTAGACCCAGGGCCCACATCCCACTGCAGCAGCACAGGACACACACTGCTCAGCCTGGCTGGACCACAGTCAATCTCCAAGCTCCTGGGAGAGCTTTGGTGCTGTCCAAACCAAACACTAACACAGCCTGACTGCAGAGACTGCATGGTGCTCCACACAGGCCTGCGAGATTCCCTTTCCCCACGTCTCCCCCAGGCAGGAAGCCTCTCCTGTGAGTGCAGCAGCTGACTAAGGCCCTTAGCCAGCTTCTGATGGGGATGGGTTTGGCAGGATGTGGAATCATCTGCTAGAACAAAACCAAAGTACTACTATAAAAACGTACTCCAAGATGGAATTATTTTGGTTCCAGGAGTGAAAACACGGCTCTGTGCACATCTGTACAGTGACAAACACATTAAGTACCCCGAGGCAGCTGGGGACAAACCCCCACCCAGGGGCCACTGGAACGTGCAGCAGCAGAGCTCAGCTGCCCACATGCAACACCCCTAAAGACAACCCAGCAAAGCACCTGCCATGGGGGCTTACCCTCCACAGCACCAGCCCAGGGAAAAGACAGCTCCACATGTATTTGGGGCTGTACTTCAGGTTGAATTAGGGATGATGAAACTTTCAGTGCACAAATACTGACAATAAATACAAATTAATTCTCTGTTCTCTCACTCAAATCCAGCTGCATCAATCTTGGTTACCCGCAAGCTTCTTAAAACATTGTGCAAGCACTTAGTGAGTCAAATCAATCAATCCCAGACCTTTTATCCAGAGCCAGATTATCTGCTAGGAAGGTGGAACAGAGGCTCTACAATCCAGCCACAAGGAATGTGCTAGTGCTTTTAATCTAAGTTTTATATAAAACCCGCCTAAAAATAATTTGACAGCAATTGTCCACACAATCAGCTGCAAGCACCCAGCTGCCCCTCACACCAGCTCCTAGACCTTCTGGATGAACAAACTTCCATGACTTCCAGAGTTGTACCCCCACCAAAACAAACTAGCCTTCAGAAAAGCGTCCAATTAGCTGCAGAGAGTGTTTGACAGGTACTGATCAGGGGCTTGTCTGGAAGCACAGATGGACAGAGAACAAAGTGATGATGAAAGTTTACCTGAAGAGAAACCACCTCACAAGCCTTACCTGTGCCAGGGATGCTGCAGTCCCTTTTTTCAGCTCGGAGAAGTTCTCACTCAGCTTCCCTCTCTTGTTGCTTGAGTTGCACTTGTAGCACATCCACCTCGTGAGGCCCTTGGTGAGCACCCCGCACTCCTTACTCAGCAGGCACAGCGAGTGGTACAAGTGGCCACAGCTGGGAAGAGAGGGAGTCAGTGCTGGGAAGCAGGGCAGCACCTCCTGAGCTCTGCACGGTGCAGGGGAAGGGGCTGGCCAGGGGGAAAAGGCTGTATCTGGGAATACAGATCTGCAGTGTTATCCTCACCCTTCCGCTGATTTCCAGACTCACAGAATCAGCACTGGATGCCCATTTGCTGATACAGCTACAGACCATAACGTCAAGGTAACAATGATTTCACCTAATTTTACAGATACCTGGGCACAGACAGGACATGGGAGATGGCGGGGCTGTGGCAGATCCAAGATGCACAAATACACAGATGAGCCCCGGGTGCTGCAGTGCCCGAAGTGCACTGCTGGGAGAGGGGACGGAAAGCTGACAGCCAGCTCCTGGAACCGGGAGGCAATTCCTCCCCGCCAGGCAGAGCTGGCTGCATGCAAAGCAGGCTCTGATGGGTGGGATTAGCCAGCCCTCTCACCATGCAAAGCAGCAGGGAGATGTGCTCCCAGGAATACAGATCGTTACTCAAGAGAGCCAACCAGTAGATTTGTTTCCCCTTTTAAAACTATCAACATGATCACAGCTGCAAACCCACCCCTTAACTTTACCTGAAAACAATGATTTCATCAGCAGTTTCTTGCCTCCTTTTGTACTGCTGGAGACAGATGCAGCAGTAATCCTGCTTTGGGGTAAGGCCTCTGGTGACAGAGGCTCTCAGGTTACACAGGGACCAGTGGAGATCGTGGTTTAAAAGGTTCGTGGTTGTTTCTAGGAGGGTCTGTGAGGAAGACAACACACAGAGTAGGTCAGTCTGTCACCTCCAGACTGCAGAAACTCCCTGCCGACCAGTTCTTCACAACAAGCAGCTTAGCAGCTCACTAAGAGCAGAAACAACCCAATAAAATCACTTTTCCTCCTATGCTTTCTATCCACTGACCTCAAAACACTTATCCTTTCATCACATGTTAATGGAGCAATTCCTCTGCACTCTCAAATAGACAAGCCCTGTATTGACTTTTACCCAAGAGCATTAAGAGAGGCATGGCAGGCTCATTTTGTCATCTTCCACACCAAACCTCCTTTTTTTCCCCCTTCCCCTACCTGGCAAGCTACTGCTTACATCCCCATTTCAGGAGAAATGTGCTAATAAAAATCAAAGCTCAAATGCACTATGGCAATTAAAGTCTTAAAAAAACCCTGAACCACTCATCTGCTTGTCCTTCCCACTGGATGCCCTTTTCAAAGAGCCCGAAGAACCACCCCGGGTTTCCAGCCCCAGGGGCTCTGCTCCCTGGCCCATCCGTGCTCCACAGCAGCAGCTGCAAAGGCTGCACCAGAAGGTCCCATCTGGACACTCAGCCTGTCCCAGAGCTGCCAGGCAGGGACAGGGGCAGGAGCTGCCCACGCCTCCTGCAAGCACCCAAACACAGATAAAGGCTCCTGGTGTTCAGCCTCCACAGCAAAGTTATTTCCCATTGTGTTTCTGCATTGGCTGCCGGTGCCCAGGGGCCTGCCCTGAGCAGCAGCTGGGATGGCACTGCCACGTGAGGGAGGACAGGGGCTTGGAGGAGCACTGTGCATCCTGTCCAGGGGGAAAGGAGTTTCAGAACATTGCTGAAGTGTGGAGACTGCCTGGGATTTGGGACTGGACTGAGAAAAGAAGGACTGAGATTACAAGGAAATCGCATCAGGTCACAAAGGAAGTGCAGCATTACCACTGGGAAGTGTAAAAACAGCCTAATTTAAAAACCTGTTATTTAAAACTGCATATAAAGACAAAACATATCAGCTTTGTGCCTTCGAATCCCTAACTGCAGGATGAGCTGGAGAAAAAGCAGATGTTTATCCTTCTGGTACATTTAACACAGAACTGAGCTGCAGAGGTGTTCACCATGTACCTGTCAGTCCCTTCACTTGCAATCTGTGAGCAAAACAAACTCCCTCCCCACCCCCCAGTCGCACAGGAATCACTCACATGTCCATTGACTTTGCCCTGCAGACAGAAATGACAAATGAGAGAGAGCAATAGACCAGGCAGCTAAAATAATGCTGCATGCAGCAGTGGGCAGAACAGAAACATGGGCAACTTACTTGTTCATAGTTGAAAGTGTCCAGCATTCCCAGGACAAGCCCTTGAATTTCTCCAAGTTTCCCTTTCCCATAAACTGGATCCTGTATGAAGAAATGCAAAGCTGCAGTTGAATCACAGGATATGACCATTCTGATTCTTTTTAGGTATTTTTTTTCTCTGGATTGGAACTGCGAACAGAAGCTACGACTGCAGAGTTAAATATGCTGCACATGCACAGGGACAGCAGAATAATCCCATGTACTGATGGGAAAATCAGTAACTAGCGGAACTCAGTAGATGACAACATCAATATAAATTAGTGTGCCTGGGTCGAAACTGGAAACTCCATTCAGGAGCTGCAGGAGCTGACTGGAGAGTGCATTTGAGGAATATTGAAGGGAACAGCATGGCCAGCCAGCTCCCAGCCCCCTCACTGCCCCGTGCTCTCGCCCAGCCAGGGGTGCCTCACCCCCCGGCTCATCCCACAGCCCTCAGCTGCAGGCTGGAAGGGCACAGCCCAGTCAGTGCCGAGCCCACATCCCAGCGGGCAGAGGGAGCAGGGCCCTGGCGCTCTCCTGGTGCTGCAGGGCCAATTTCCACGTGCCCTGAGCAGCTTTACTGCCATGTCCCAGCAGCACAAGCACAGGGCTGTGGTACAGGTCATCAGCCTGCGCATCTCCCCCTTCCTCTGGCCTGCTCCAGCCCAAACATCCCTGCACAGCCACCCTGGCACCCCCTGAAACATCGCTCTGTGCAGGAAGCTGAGGGAAGCTGTCCGGTGGGATGGGCAGGACATTGCCAAAAACAGGCCAGCAAGATGTGGAGAGGAAACTAACCCAGAGGGTAGAAAAATGGTGGGGACACAATGGAAACAGGAACAGGAGTGGGATAAACAAGCTCTGGATAAGACAAATGAGAGAAGGAGTAGGAGCAAGGCTGATTCCATGCTGGGACTGGGCAAGGAGAATCGAGAGTGAAGAAGCCAACTGACAAAGACAACTGAAGCAGCAGGGAAGCTACGCTGCAAGACACCCTGAGGGATCACCACAGCTGCAGAAAGCAAGTCAAGGAACTCTCGAACAGCCCTCATGGGCAATGTGACAGGCAGAAACACCAACGTTCAAACCTAAACAAAAGCAGCCCTGAGTAACAGCACTGAGTCAAAACCGGCTGTGGATTTGGAGCATGCTGGATGAAGCATGAAGTGCTGGATGTGCTGCACAGGCTCCTTTTCTGCTGGGTGAACAGCACAGCCTGAACACCCCGGGGCTCCCTTCTGCCTGCACCATGGAACAGCACAGCACAGGAAGTGCATTGCACTGAGTCACTGCAGGGATTAGGGACGCCACGGGACTTCCAGAGCAGGAATGCAACCCCGAGCACAGAGCAGTTAGGCAGGCAGCCAGCAGCTCCTCTTCTAAAGCCCTCAAGTACATGGCCAACAGCTCACTCACAAACTGTCCAGATCCCACCATTTCCACACAGCACCTAAAGCTTCCTAAGCTGCAAGTGGATACTCTCAAAGCCACTGGTTTCCTGTCTGGACACACAATGGAGGAAGAGGAGATGTGAAGAAGAGAGAAGAATAAAGACCCACCTGCAGCCTTGCAGAGGGAGAACACAAGTCTGAGGGCTTTCAGTTGCTGTCTTTTCCTCAAGCCATGCTTGATGAGCTCTCAAAATAACAGCAGGTAGGAAGAAAATGGACTTTCTTCCTACCAGAGGAGGCCTGTGCCCTGGCAAAGCCTCACCCCCAGCCTGGCAGCCCAGTGCCGTGAGCCCGTGGCCATCCCCTGCCGGAGCCATCCGATGGGATGGGCTGGAGCTGCCTGCCTGCCCCCAGCACCACACCCACAGCTCCCAGGTCACCTCTCTAGACACTTACAATGCTCCCAAATTGCAGCTTCACAAAATTTCCAGTCACAAAAGCCTCATGGGATCAATTACTTTAATGGAGGAATATCTTTCATTAATTCCACCTTAGAAAACTGGTCTCGAGTTGGAGTTCAGGCATGCTCCAGACATGGATGTGCCATCCCATGCAGTGGAACAGATCCCAGCAGCTGCTCCCCAGGCTGGTGCTGCCCTGGGAACGTGGCATCAGCACAAGGAGCCAGAGCCAAACTGGCTGCCCGGGGCTGCCACCAACAAACAGATGGGGAAGAGCTGGCAGGGATCCACACACAGCCCAGAGGTGCTCCTGCAGCCCTTTCAGCCAGCTCTGTCTCTTCCATTTCCCATTTCTTCCCGGGTCCAGGAAATAGCACTTGCTTTGCTACCAGTGCTAATAAATGCACTCTGCAAACACATTCACTTCAGCTTCTCCCCTCTGCAAGGGGCCAGAGCAACCACTGCACACACAACTAATCCCAGTGCTGAACTTCCAGACTAGGAAAAAAAACCAGCCAAAGCCCTAAGGATGAACGGAAAAAATACAAGGTGAGGCTTTCTGGATCTTTCTGCTTCCACTCTGGGACAGTTTTTAGAGAATCCTTCCTTCCTCTCTTTGGGGTCTCTACAGGTAGCAGTTGCATTTCTGGCTTCTCCAGTACTCCATTTTGTAGGAGGCATCAGCTGCATCTGCTTACAAAGCATTCATGAAGGATTACAGCTTTGTTAGGGAATTAACACTCAACCTCAGCCCTCTTCAGAGAGCACTCACATCCTTAATAACATGGAATTTTTCTAAATGCTCAAGAGGATTCCTCTGGTATCTCTCCTAATGCGGTTAGTTCAGACTTCCCAGTTAATACGTAACTCTCCAACACTATAAAGGATGAGCTGGAGCAAATCTATCAATTGTTATTTACATGACTTTGGTTAGATAAGGCTGAGCCCCAGGTGCTGGGAAAGGCAGGTGCCAGGAGCCTGCCTGTTCTCTGGGAAAGCTGCAGGTCCGGCCCCAGCCCTTGCAAGGTGCCCTTTGGCCAAGCACTTTGGTTGCAAAGTTAACATTTGCATAAGGTATAATCTGTAAGCAGTTAAGCCCAGAAGAGGAAGAAAAACAGTCTGCTAAAATTGGAATACTCTAATTCCTTTTCAGAAAAGGCAAGATAATCTACCTCAGTTTACTGATGTTATCTACCTTCCAACAAACCCCTCAGTGAATTCCTGGCAGCTGTGCCACCTCCCAGCCTGCAGCTCCAGCACGTCTATGCTCTACCACCAGGCCCTGAGCGCTGCTGGAAGAGCATTTGAGGGCCCTGTCAGACAAACACCACTTGTAATTCTGCATTTGATTGAAATATTTGGAGGGCTTGGGAAAGGCTGTATGTACTCCAGGGCCCAGAAAGGCTGGTTTCACTACTTCCTTGTGGTCACAGTTAAGGTGGCACATCAGTAACACATTGAAGCGCCCTGCACAGAGTTCAGAGCCAAGACAGAAGGGTTTGGAATTTTACCTGGCTTCAAAGAGCAGCTACACAGCTCTGCAAAAGGAACACCCAGCCAGGGCTAACAACACAGGGATTTTCCTGTCTGGGAAAGCATCACCTGTGCTTGCCATGTTGTGATTCTTCCCTGTAGGGCACTTAGATGGCATTCCCAGGTAACCCAAGGAAGCAGATGATTGGGAGGCAAAAAATCCAGTGTTCTCTGCTGCCTAGCTCCAAGGGAGTTTTATTCCTGATTCCCAGCAGAGCCAGGGTTCAGAAACCCTGAACATTTGAGCTGCGCACTCATGACAAGGCCACAGAGTTAGACCTGCTCATGACCATCCCAACACCAGCTTCCAGCTGGATTCAAAGCAATGTTCTCCCAAGGGCCAAGCTGTGCATCCAAATAAACTCCACCGAAACCTCCCACAGGCACCCTCTGCAAGCCCTGGAGCAAGAATTTAACAAAACACAGCCACAAGCCCACAGGCAACAGTGAGCTGGAGCAGTGCAGCGCCAGGAGCCCAGGAATAAGGGTTGGTGTGAAGACAGAGTGAATGGAAATGCGGGGTTAAGGGCAAGAGCACATGGTTCAATGGAGGCTCTGTCTTGTAACAAAGGACGCTGTCCCCAGAGGAGGTGCCAAGCACTGAAGGCAGCACACTGGTGAGACCCAGCACAGACAAGCTCTCAGAAGAGCCCATCTCCTAATGAGGAGGGTAAGAAGTTGGGAGAGGCTTAAGTGAGCTTCAGAGGTAAAAATCCACCTCTAAACAGCCAGCAATTTTTGAAGGACACAGCTGAGCTGTTGGCAGCAGTCAGAGGATCCCCAGGATGCAGCCAGGGGCTCACACCCTCTCTGCTGCCCACAAACAAGCCAGGTCACAGCACTCCACACACCTCAGGGGTTTGCAAACACACGGGTGTGAGTGAAATCTATAGAAAAATAAGTGTTAAGAGGCAAAGTCAACTTAGACATCCTATAAATCAACACCACCTCCCCTTCCACTGGATCTTCTCTTGATCTTTACGGTGTTATTTTCCCCACACCTGTTTTTGAGCTACAAGGTACCAATTACTGCCCCATTTTATGAACTTCTGATACTAATGCTCTTTACCTGGAATTCAGTCCTTTTCTCTGCATTTTAAGAAGTCATCATTTCTTGCTCTCGTTCAAAAAAATCTGCCTTTCCAAATCTCTCCTTAGTCAGACTGAATTTGTCAGGTTGACCAGGGAGGTGGAATGAGCAGGAGCAGTTCCCCCCCGTCTCCAAACCCAGTGACCAGAGCTGCACATGCTGCTCTCAGTGATGCCTGACCCATTTCAGTCCTCGGTAAAGCACTTCACCTGCTGATGCATGCCCTCAGCCTCCCCAGCAGAGCCATCACACCAACCACTTCCCTCTACAACAAAGACATTTCACACCCCTGCTGCCTCCAGGACATCAGTGCCAGCCCCTGGAAAAGGGATTTTCTATTGCTGCTAAAAGAGTCCACCAGAACAGAAATAGAATGAAACATGTGAAGATTGCCATCAACAAACTCGCCCTTCATGCCAAAGGAGGACAGGATCTTCCTCCACACTGCCACACCTCCCAGCTGTGCTATCTGCACAGTGGTCACTGCTTGGACTCCCACCCCATCCCGGCAGTTCTCAGCACAATGCAGGGAAGCCTCCCTTCCCGGGCAGCCTCTGGCTCACTCACAGCTTCTCCATCGTTTCCTGCCTACATCCAACATCAAACAAATCCCAACAGGAAACTATACCAAAACCTCAGCTAAAATAAATAAATTATTGAAGAGCCATTAGGTTTGCTTGACACTTCCTATCTTTGATAAAACCACAGTTCATTTGAACGCACTTCGTATCTGCTCTCTTACAACATGCTTTGCTATCTTGTAATTATGAGTTTGTGCAAAATCCAAGACTGTACCTAACATTAAGATCAAACCAAGAGGTTGCTAGAGGTGTGTGTTCACCCAGTGAAGCCTGTAAGCCCTTTTCCTCTCTCACCTGGAACAGAAACCCTGAACAGTGTTTCAGCACTGTCTCAACCCTTCAGTCATTCCACTCCACAACACAGACAATCCTTCTAATTCCTTTTCTGCACTTCTCAAAGTTTGTTATCAAATCCCAACATCAGCTTTCATCTGTTTTGCAAATTAACAAATTACAGTTGCTTGTGATCACTCAACCCAAAGTCCTCCTTAAAATCAGCTCTTCAGCAAGTTTGCTACTCACTAACTGCATCTCTAAAATAATATTGCACCATCAATAATAATTTGGGCCCAATCATGATCTTTCTGCAAAGCCTACACACTTTGCTGTTGTGTTTTCACAACTGTCCATCCCAGAACCTTCACTAAAAGGCTTTCAACAAATTTAGTGCCAAGTTCTGGGAAGTTCATTGTGGCTTTGCCCTTAACCTTGCCAAGTTTCAGTCCCAAGTAACTGCAACCTTTGAGATAGGATTTTATTTGGTGTGCAGGAATTACCTTGATTACCTTCTCACAGGTCTGTGTGTTCCCACATGTCTCCCCAGATAATTCTATCAGCTTTGACACCTTATGTCTCACCAACAGAACTTTTACTGAAACACTGAACAGACCATTAGCTGATCTGATCTCTAACGACCTGGGAATATCTTTTCCCAATAACCCAGTGGCACAGCTTGGGGAAACTTCCTTCTCTTCAGGAACTCACCTGGAGAATCCTCTGCAGGATTGAGGGAAGAGCAATAAACGCAGCCATGTTGTTCAGCACTTGCATTGTCAAACTCTTCAAAGCTGGAATGCCAAACGTAACAGCCACAGCAGTTCATTAGGATTCCAAGAGTAAAGAGAGATCAGTCTTACAGATAAAGACAGTTTTATTTCAGGTCATGTTTTCTGGTTTGGAAATAGCTTTTATGTTTCTTCCCTGCACATACCGCACTAAGCACACAGCTTTTTGCAGCATAAGGGGTGTTTACAAGGTTTTGATCCCGCGATACCTCTGCATTCCCTTCCACACCCCCTAGAGTAAACACCCACATTTTGACTTATTTGGTAGCATCACCATTCACTTTTCCTATTGCTACCAAACCCCAGTTTGGATCCTTGTCTGTGTTATGGCCCACAGACTCTAAAACTTCCCAGCATTGACCTTTGCACAAAACTTGTTCCGAGATCCTCAGCATGGGTCTGGGATGGAGCAAAAGACATGAGTCAGAGTCCCAGAGTAGTCTGGGTTGGAAGGGACGTTAAAGCTCATCTTGTCCCACCCCCTGCCATGGCAGGGACATCTTCCACTATCCCAGGTTGCTCCAAGCCCCGTCCAACCTGGCCTTGGGCACTGCCAGGGATAGGGCAGCTGCAGCTTCTCTGGGCACCCTGTGCCAGGGCCTGCCCACCCTAACAGGGAACAATTTTTCCCAATATTCTATCTAACCCAACTCTCCCAGCCTTTCCTCCCAGCAGAGCTGCTCCATCCCTCTGATCACCTTGGTGCCTCCTCTGGGCTCTCTCCAGCAGCTCCACATCCTTCCTGTGCCGGGGACTGCCACGACTGAAGCATCTAAGCCCCTTTTTAACTACTCTTATCTCTCCCGTAAAGGTCCCTGCAGTTCGAGGCGTGCTGCTGACTCAGAAGTGGGGTAGAGAATTTAGCTGGTGTATTCAAGTCCCACTGATTTTATATATGGCAGACAGGTGCAGGCAGAGGCACACAAAAAGGCTGGGCATGCACAATGACAGTGCTCCCCAAGTGCTGACTGCAACCTACACAGCCTTTGTACTCACTGTGCACCTTGGCTCTTTCAGAGACCAACCTCAATGCAACCAAATTATTAGCCCAGCCTGTAGTAGGCTTCCTCTTTCACACAGGACAAAACAAAGTGAATGAAAAAAACCCTATCTACCTGACAGCTGCAGCCTACCAAACACCCAGGCTGAGCTCCCTGCAGGTCAGGGAGCAGGATATTTAGGAATGGAGTAACAAAACTACTTTTCTTCTACTCATTCATCAGAGGAGAGACAGCACACAACTTTTGATTACTGTCTGTGGTCACAAATGCCAAAGTACTCACACTCAGAGTATGGACACTGCGACGAACCAGAGGATTTCTGTGGGGACATCATGGCCTCCAGCAGGGGAAACCACAGGGCCTGGAATCAGTGAATGTGAGGAAAGAACCAGTAAGAACAGGGCAGCGCTAAAAATGAGCTGTGAAAACGTCAGAGGCCACTGGCCAAGACTCACTTGCACATTCTGAGAACAGAACTGCATTTCTGATGACTGCAGTGGGACAGAGCTGACACGTGGAAATGTAACCTCAGAGCAAAGCACTTCACTGCAATTGACAACAATCTGTGTTTGCTTCGTTCAGCCCCCAGTTTCTTCTCCATGTGAGAGGCAAACTCTCCAGGGCAGAGACAGCTCTCAGAGTGGGTAGCACAGTAAATGGATCCCGAATGGGAAAAGACATCTAAATTCTCTCCCTTTCTGTTGTACAGTGACACCATTGCAGGGGAGAAATGCAGCAGGTCACTTCTCACACTGGGCAGTGCTCGTGAAAAAATGAGAGTTCTTGGCTTCCAGCCATGGTACCTCCTCAGACATGGGAGCAACATTCCCTGCTGTGAGCTCAGAAATTACATAAATCATGCAGAATCTTAGGACTGAAGATGTCTTTGTGTCACTGACGTGGGCAAAATGGAAACGCAACCTCAGTCTGAGGAGACAGGCAAAGCCAGCTCCCTCTGCAAGAACTCAGGCAGCTGCACTGCCTCCCTGCTCAGAGCCCGGGCTGGCACTCGGTTCAGGGGCTGGGAACAGGCTCTGCAGCCACAGTGACAGCAGCAGCAGCCTGGTGCCACCAGGAGCTGGCTCAGAGCTCACAGTGCTCTGCAGTGTCTGACTGACATTTGTGCCCAGCTTCCATCGGGAGCTGCAAAGGGGGAAAGGCTGTGCTCTCATCCCTCCCTCCCCCTGACCTGAGCTTTGCTTTGTGCTTCATCCTCACGAGTGAGGATTTCTCTCTTATGGGTCCAAACCCTGAAGCACCACAGGGAGAACACAAGGAGAGGCACACGGCGACTGCCTGGACATACCAGTACCCAGTGGATGGGGAGAGCAAGATCCACGTGAGGCAAAGCTTCAGGAGACACAGAGGCCTTGGTTGATTTTAGTGACACATTTTTGACTACCTTACCTCTCGCTGTTGCTGGTCTAAACTGTGTGAATTCCTCTGGCAAAGAGCAATTGTTTTCATTAAAGTATCTTCAATATTTTCTAGCAAGGAGGGGTCAGCTGAGCCTAAGTGTCAGAGGGGAAAAAGCAAATTACAATTATAAGGACTATTAGACAAGTTAACTCCCATTAAATAAGTTAACTATCAATTCTTCTGCAAAATAAAATCATGCTGTTCATCTAAGGTCTGCTCACTACAGTCAGCAACTACATTATAAAGACAAGTCCTGAGTTTTGGCATCTTTCCTGAATAGCACAAAAAATTGGGCAAATAAAACATTTCATTTAACCCAGTAAGGAAGATCTTAGCTGTGGTTTAGGATACAATTAAGTAACAACTACAGGCACTGCATTTAATTAGGTGCCATTGAGTCCGTGGGCTAGTGAACAGCACATCTGTGCATACACTCATTTTCTGTGGGCAGAACATTCTTATTTATCTGAGAAATTTGCTTTCAAAAAAGCTACTCCCAGCTGTCTCCTCCCATCACTGTTCCCATATAATGCCAGCTGAAGCTCAGTAGTGAGTTCGAATGGATTCTGACATGGAAAATGTGTTTGGTAAGCCAGTGAGAGGACCAGTCCCAACAGGAAAAGCTGACAGGGCAGCTGACCACACACACACAAACCACCTCTCACAGTGTTCCAGGTCTCAACTGAGATCAGAACACCGGAGTGAGGGAGTGTCATCCAAATAACCACCACAGCCATGTAAATATGAACAGTTTCACTACAATGCCTAGAAACATGAAACAATATCATTGTACCAGGTGTCAGACACAAGCACTTCACAGTTTTGTGTTTATCTGTCTGTTTTTAATAGAAAATGGAATTTAACTTGATAATTCTTACTTTCATCATCTTGAGTAAGCATCAGCAACTTGCTCTGCAATCGCTGAAACAAAAGAGAGGACACAGAACAGTCAGCTTGGGAGTTTACTCCCAAGAATCCTGATAGAAATGTTTGTCAAAGGTGTGGTTGCACAGGCTCACCCCCGTTTTCCTCCCCAGCATGACTAACATGGCATAAACATCTTTCCAAATATGGAAAGGAAAGCAGGAGCTGAAGGATGATTTTTGGCTATGAAAAACAAATTTCAGCATAATATTATCTACTAAATGTTTGAAGACTTGTCAGAAAAATATACTGATGTTCTGAATATGCAGACACCTCAATTTATTAGTATTTGACAGAAGGCAAATGCTTCCATGGGTTCTAGTGGGAAACAAATTGAGGAACAAGGACAACATCCAACCTGAGCACAGGCCACCATCCTGATGGTGGGGCATGGCAACAATGCCACATTCAGAATTTGGGAGTACTGTACCTCAAGCATAACCAAAAAGGCACCATGGATATCTCCCTTCTTCTCCAGTAAATACGAAGAAGCCTCATGGAGCTGATGTTTCTGGGTTATCTGAGTTGAAAGGAAAAAAAAAAGGTAAATGTCTGTCTGAAGAAAGCTGCCAGTGTTTGTTTATCCACGAGACAATGCCGAGCAGATGGCCAGGGCTGGGACTGCCTGTGCTCACAGGCACCTTACCCAGCCTGAGCAGCTCTCCTGCATCTCCTTTTATTTCTCAGCTTGCACTATTGCCACCACCAGCATTCAAAAATTACTGGTACAATTTCCATACAGAGAAGGAACAGTTGCTCTCCCAGCACAAGGCAAATTTTGGCAGCGTTGCTTTCCAAAAACCCCAGGCCCATGATTTCATATACCCCCAACATGATTAATTAGCAGCAACACAGCCACCCTCTACTCTGCAGTTTCTCAGCAGCTTCAGAGCACTAACAGCCCTTTCTGATTAGCCCTGAGACCCAACTCAGAGTCGGTCTATTAAATATATCCACTGTGCTGCAGGAGAGCAGTTTAGCAGCTCAGAGGGACAGAGAGTCCTAGAAACAGACTGGAAGAGCATCCAGGAACTAATCCAAGCCTAAGCTAAAGTATCTTTACAGCAGTTTAAAGGGGTAGGAGCTGATTTTAATGCCTCCCCTGGCCCCTGTCCTCATACATCCCTTTCCCACCTGGATGGTTTCCTCCAGTCTGCAGTATTCCAGAACTTTGAGTGTCTCCAAAACCTGGTCTGGGCTGTACTGACAGAGCAGCTCGATGAACTGCTCAGTGATGCAGGGCGGGAGGTGTAGCAGGTCTTGGTTAATGCCTTCTCTGGAATAAAACAGGCGCAAGAGACTCAAGTCAATTTCTAGCCCAGAAACTTGGCTAGGAAGAAGAGCTTCTTACTCAACTATGTGTTGTCTTTTATCCTTAATAGAGAAGTAAAAAAATTTGGTTTTAAGAGGAAAAATTATGCTGTTTCTACTGGTTACTGGTGCTGGACGTCTCTCAGCAGCCATTTCATCTGTTCCACAACATATTCTCCTGATGCCTCAGTACAAATTAAACTCTCAAAGACCCCTGTGAAGAAAGACATCAGCATAGACACATCTCCAGCAGCTCCATGGTGTCCTGGGTTACCATGCATTCTATTTCCATCTTCATGAGCTATTGAAAATCAGGTGTGGCAATGCTCCCTGCCTCCTCCCTCTGGGCTATCTGCTGTTAATGGCCCACCAGTGCCTTATCTCATAACTCATCATCTCATTGTGAGATGCTCCGCCCAGGGGGAAGGAGCCAAGCATTCCTACCTCGACAAAAGATTGAGAATTTTGCAACAGAGACAGAGCCTTTCCCACTGGATTTTCCAGAAGACAGGAGCTACACAACCACCACTGGACTTTCTAAGGAAGACCAGACCTTTTCTACAAGATTATTGCTTCAACAAGATTCCATCTGCCAGTTCAGGAGGGCTGCAGCCACCGTTTAATCGGACTGCTACCAACACCCTGTGACAACAGGGTGTCAGGGTGTATTTCTGACTCTGTCAGTGGTTTGTTTTGTACTCTGGCATTTGTTTTTTTTTCCTAGTAAAGAACTGTTTTCCTATTCCCATATCTTTGCCTGAGAGCCCCTTAATTTCAAAATTCTAATAATTCGGAGGGAGGGGGTTTACATTTTCCATTTCAAGGGAGGCTCCTGCCTTCCTTAAGCTGACACCTTTCTTTTCAAACCAAGACACATGGCAAAGAGGCACAAAGAATTCACCTCATTTCTTCAGTGAAGCCTTATGGTCTGAGTGCTCTGCTCAGATCCTGACTGTCCCTGTCCTACAGACCTGCTCTGCATGCGTTTGAGGAAATGTTTTGTTGCTTTTTGCTTATTGTTCCCAAAATTCTGCTTTGACTTCCTTTACCACATTTTAATGTTTCATCCCTTTGATCTACCTCACTGAGAAAGGAACTCATACTTCTTTTAGAGAAACATCCCCATTTTCTAATCCCTGGGCTCATTATTAAGCAAACTCACTCCTCATGTGGGGGAAACAGAAGGGAGAACAGAACTGTGAGCAGAGCCAAAGCCCCTTTGTCCTGACAGTTTCCTCCTTATCTTGTTTTTAAAAAGAGCAAAGTGAAGGAGGAGACTTCAGGGTGAGGAGGGAAGGGATGATGCTTTCCTGGAGTCAGATACAGCACCTGCAACCCTTAACTGAACAGCAGCTCTGTGCCACTGCACGTTACACTTCCCACAGCAGCTCTAGGACTGGCACATCACACAGAGAAGCAGTGGAAGTTTATCCTGGCTAGGAAACAGGGGTTTCTGCTGCAGCTCCTGCTAGGAAAGGAAATGGATCAGGGTGTATATATTGAATGCTGTTACCTTTCTGAACGCAAATTCCTAAGCAGGAGAAGATCTGGTAGTGTGCAAACCCTACAGCCATGGGACGGAAGAGGTCTGATATCCAGTATCCTCTATTTTCTGGGAGCTACAAAAGGTATTATCACCCAAGAAAGGCCAGGAGAATGCTGTGCCCTGAGCAAGCCAAGAGAGCAGCTTACTGTGACTACAGCGATATAAATGCAACATGCCCAGAAACAAAAGCCTCACCCAGGTGCTGACCACAGTGTGCAAGGTATGGGCACAGCTCTACAAAAACTGTGCCCAAACTATTGTGTTCTGACAACAAAGGATGGACCTTGAAGGACCAAACAAGAACCCTGAATTCAGCATTCACCATCCACTCCTCCCACAACAAACCCTGTACACTTCCCCAGTGCCTGCAAGGGAGTGAGTGCTCTCCTCTTTCTGTGAGTAGACTAAAATAAAACACTTTATCTACAAAGATCTCTTGTCTACCAAGACAGGAAAAATGGCAAGTCATGCATCTATAGCATGAGAGCAAACTTCAAGTCTGGAAATAACTCTGGCACCAAGTATTCATGATTTCATGAGCATGCTCACCCTTCTCTCAGCCATTTATTTAGTCAAGAAATGCAGAGAAGAGACAATGGAAAGAAAGCTGGATTTTGCGAATTTCTAAAACTAATGGACAGTCCTGGGACTTGCAAGTCCTGCTCAGCTCCATGGGATTGTGCTCACTCCAATATAACCCTATCCAGTGTCTCCCCTGCCATACTCTTTCCAAAGAGCAAGAGAGAAGCACTGGTTTCTCACAAAATCTGGCACAAGAGAGCCCTGCAAGTGTCACAGGCAGCTGGGCACAGAGGAGAGCCCTTGGGAGAAACCCTCACGGTTTAGGAGCCTGTTACTACATTTATAAACCCAGAACACTGTGTGGCTAAATAAGTTAATATTGTTGGTATAATACATAAACACAAATGCCAACCAACAATGGGTTTTCACTGTGTTGGGGTTTTTTGAGAGGAAAAAACCCAAGAGTTTAAAATGGAAACATAGCAAAGACTGTGATTAATGAGCTGAGCAATCCCTACTACGTTCTCTGTTTCCTGGGGCTGCTTTATGCTACAAACATACAGACATTTGGTTTTAATTTCCCCAGGCAATTGCTGTTAACCCTGTTTCCTCCCTTCCCCCTTCCACCTCCTTAAAAATAAATCTCTAGCTAAATTAAATGGGCCAAATTAATCCCTAATGCAATTCCACCAACTCGGATAGTTAGACCAGCACAATGAGTCTGGTCCCCATATGATCAAGCAATCATTGGTATCTGAGACCTTAAAAAGCTCATTTACTGCTCTAAGAGTCTTTATTTTAACAAGAACTTTGCTTCACAAAAGCATGTAAACATTTAGATTAGATGAAAAGAGACAGATGTTTTCAGAAGAGCCTGATCACTATTTTATGTATAAATATACTACAAAGTGTAGGTGTATCTGCAGTTAGGTCTGCAGAGCAAGATTTCCCCCCCTTCCCTGCCTCTCCCAGGATACAGTTCAGCTCCTTTCAACAGGATTTAGAAGAAAACAACTTCACAGCACTGAGAACAGACCTCAGGATCTGAGTGTTATTAAGAAAAAGCCGTGTGGCCTAGTGCACCACATGGAACATCATCCTCGAGGGAAAAGCAGAGACCTGTGGGAAGATCAGATGCAGAAAGCTGCTTCCAATTGCTGGTTTGAACACATCACATGTTGCCTGTGATTAGAAGGTAACTACAGGAGAAATGGGTCTATTTAGCTCTAATTACGATAGAGTGAAATTAGATACGTTTATTACTCAGAGATTATGGGAGGCACTCTGTGCATAAGATTAAAATCCAGGTTAATTACTACCTTCACTGGGTGCAAGTGATACCACAGCATAAACAAAGTCCTACTTAACATCCAGCTGGGTTTCATTTCTGCTTCACTTCTTTTTCTTTTTTACAATTAATCATTCATTAACTAAATCATCTGATTTCTTCCCTATAAAACCCAACCAGGATATTTTTTGATTTTGTTTTGACCCCGGAGAAAACAGGAGGTGTAGAAATGAACACCTTGCACACAAACATGTCTGTAAAACTCAGGAAATAACAAAACATATGTTTGGGGTTTTGGCTTTGGTTTAGTTGCTAGGTGGTTTTTTTCCTTAAATTTACATGCTAAAAAAATCCAAGAGGTGATTGATTAATTCCAGGTTCTGGCTTCCCAAGCATGGTTTTTATTCCACTTCAACAAAAACTGAAACATTGACACTTGGATTTAGATAATATTGCCTTTTCCTACTCCTCCTCTTCATTAAGCACAATTAATTTGTAACTAATTGACAAACCAAGATCTCTCCCTCAGTTGCATTAACAATTGCTTGAAAGCAACTGGGGCTGTGCATATATAAAGGTCTTGTAGCATTTGATACTGATTCAGCAGAAAGAGAACACTCAGTGCTGAAGCACTGAAAGAACAGGATTAGATGGAGCAAGCAGGTAGTTAAAAAGAGGAGCTTGCAGTGAAATATAGCAGCAGTTCTGAAACAAGACAGAAATGAAAAACGTCAGTTGACCAAAATGCTGTTCTGCTCAGGTTAAGCTTGGGCACCTCAGTCAAGTAACCAAGGCAGTGGGTTGAGAAGAGAAGGTGCATTGCTGAGAAGAGAAACGGCTGCTCCAGCCCCAGGGTAGCCATTCCACAGCCCTCGGGAGCAGCCGCAGCAGCAGTGCCCCAGCTCCCACCCACGTGCCAGACGCAGCACATGCCATGAGCTGGAGCTCACAGCACTTCCCAGGCAGGGAGCCGGCAGGGACTGCCCCGCAGGACACTCCCCACTACGCTTCTTTTGGCCTGTCCTTCTCAGCTTGGGGCACCCTGAGGCACAGGTCACCTCTCCCAAGCCTGATCTTGGCCACAGGCTGGCTATTGATGTGCTGTTTCAAAGGAATTGGTTTCAATCCATGTTTTCAAGCTGCAGGTTGTAAACAGGCCAATTTGCTACATACCTTGGATCAAGGAGACTCCTCAGGAACTGGAAGAGCAGGAACTGGTCCTGTACAACAGGAGGAGACAGAGTATTGTTATTTTGAATCATGTGCTGTAAAGCAGTGATCCCAGAACTGTATCCACTGAAGAAAACAGTTCCCAGCTGGTGCCTGCTGAAGGAGCTGCTTCAGGCATGTCTTGCACAAATATTGTGAGGATGTGTTTGCTGACAACAACTGCCCTGGGACTCCAAGCCACAACGAACCCCAACTAAAAGCTGCAACCAGCAGCTCTGAGATGATACATTTTCATGGCCAGACCTCTACGGACAGGCCAAATAGCTGAGATGTAGCAATTCCTGTAAGTGAGTAGCCATCACCTATTTTTCTTCTGTTTCTGACACAGCAACAACTCACCATGACTCCTAGCAATCATTTCCTACAGGGATGACATCCCCACTGTACAGAAGCCCCAAACTAATGGAGTTTGACACTTCACCTGAAGGTTTGAGACGATGCTCTCGATCTGCTCGCTGAAGTGAATGGCTGCCAAGTCAGCTGCTTTACCTGGGCTCAGCACCAGCAGCTCCTTTGGGGAGGGAAACACAACCAAATTAATTACTTTTGATTTCATAGGCAATACAATTACACAGCATCACTGAGCCCATCCATACTGTAACTGCACCTTTGCCTAGATGCAAGTGTAGGATAACAAACACACTGCACGAAGAGAGATGCTGGAAAAATAGAAGAAGGGTAGCTGGTAAAAAGAAATTTTTGGAAGTTGATGATTTTGCTGCACACCAGGCCTTGAAGAATACAAAACTCCTCACACCAAGAACCCATCTCAGTGCTAAGGAGAGGAAGTTATTCATCAAGTTTTCTGACAACTGCCTTTACCCCCTGCCAACGAGACATTCCCAGTGCCAACTGCGAGTCAGCAGGAAAGAGGAAACAACCAACCCTTGGGAATTTCTCGGTCCAATGTTTAACTGGCTTGAACTGAACCAAACCAGATGTTTAAAAGCAAGTTTCCTGTAACTGTTCACTGTAACTGATACCTGTCCAGACATGAAAAAGCAATTTCTCTATTGTACTAGAAGGAAACAAAAATCTTTTAGATGCCTGTGAGTTTGCCTTCTGTCAAGCTTGAGCTAAGAGGCTTCATATCATGTAACTTTACACAACCCACAACGTGAGCTTTTTGCTTCTAACTCTTCCAAATGTATCCACACTTCCAAATAAATGAGAAGCAACTGCTGCAAAACAATACTGTGCATCTGGTAACCCTTCCCAAAAGCCCCTGCTGAACCTAAAAACATGAAAACATTGCTTTACTGAACAAAAACAACTGTTACAGCAGTAAAGAAAGAAAAATTTCAGGAATGTTTATCTGGAAAAAAACCCAAACTGAAGAAGTTCCTTAGCAGTAGCTTGGCCTCCAGACAGACAGCAGCCACTGAATGCAACCAATGCCAGCAACAGACTGGGGCAAAGGGGAGCAAGAAAGAGCCTGACCATTCCAGGAGCTCTTTAGGAAGAGCTGTCACACATGATGCCTTTGGTGAGGTTTCCAAAGGAAAACCTGCCTAACCCATGAGAAACTCTGCAGTGTTTGACCCCACAGCTTTACTGCACAAGCTCAGCCCTTCACTGCTTCCCCACAACTCCTTCACCCCACAAACCCAGGCAATCCAAGGCACCCAGGAGATCTTAAGCACAGCAGTGCCAAGGGACACAGAAAGGATGCAGTGTGACTGCCTTAATCTATTTCTCCCTCTGGACAAACCCTCCCTGGGAGTCTCCAGAACTGCTGAAGGTAGGACTGGCAGGCTGGAGGGAGCTGGCCCAATCTCCCTGCCTGGAATCAGTGCAACCTTCAGAGCCCATCCCCCAGCAAAATGTTTGGTGCTTGGGTTTCCATCCTCTCCCAGGCCTGAACAACCTGCAAACACAGTACTGCTTAGACAGCCCTTGAGGGGACAGTACGGACACAAGGCATGTGGCTGTGAGGGCAGAAAAGCACCAGAACTGGGACTGAAGAGAACGGTTCATTTTTTTAAGGTAAACATCAAGGAACAGTGGCTGTGGGATGATGGGGAAAATGCCAAGTAGCACTGATCACAAACCCCCCTTTCTGCCATACAATCACCAGGAAATCCTCTGCAGACACTGCTAGTTTTGCCTGAAGAGGCTGGTTTGCTGCATTCATACCTCAGCAAGTGACAGTTGTCTGAAGAGCTGAAATCACAGCTTCACCCCAGTAAAGTGTTATGAGAGCAGGATTACCACAATGGAAAAGGACAGAAGCCCACAGCAGCCAGCAGGCTGCTAAACCACACGGAACTGTATATACTGTTTACCAATCCTGGGAAACAGCAGATGCCAAAAGGAAACAGGGAGCTGATCTCAGTGACAGCACCTAAGAAAGGTGACCCACAGAGCCCATCACCAGCCCAGCAGCTCCCTGCGGGACCCGGGATGCAGTAGAAGGAGGAAGCAAACACAAGAAGCAGCACAGCAGACTGCAGCTGCCCAACCTGGAACCCCAGTTGCTCTGATGAGGTTGCAATGAGCCAGGCCTGCTCAGCACCAGCACAACCATCCTCGCCAGTCCCACAGCTCTGCCAGTGCCTCTGGAGAGGGGCTGTGAGCTCAGCGAGCCACATGTCAGACAGCTGCATTCACAGGGCTTCTTTGTGCATTGTCTTTTGAATCACTCTCCCTCTTGGTCCATTTTATCATTAGTCATGCACTACTTGCAGATGCTGGTAGAAAATAAAGTACTCTAGATGTGCCCATTAGCTTTTTGTCTGCCTCACAGGATACAGATTCTGTGGCCATTTTCTGCTAAGGAGTGTGGTCTGTAAGGCTTGTTTTACAGACAGAATTATTTTCCTGGCTTATCTCCAGATCACCCTGGTGGGGACTGACAGCACCTTCCAGGAACTAGAAACATTATAGATTCCCCACATCTACTGACTGGGCAATCATTTCAGACATTTCCATCCCCTGAAGCAGACAGAGATTGAAGACATGGGAAAAATTACTAGCTGGAGAAGTCTAGCAGCAGCCTGTGTCTTACAGAGAAGTCGTGACCCCATCGTGCCCCAGGTTGGCAGTGCCAGGGCACTAGGGCTGATGAATGCACTTATCAGTGTGAGGAATCAGGATGAGGAACTGGATCCCACAGCCCGTGAGGTCAGTGATGTCCATATCCTGCCTTGCTGCTGCTGCATGCTCCGGAGATGGAACACTTGCTAATGGATCCCTCCCCTGCTCCAGAGCACTCACTACCCATCACTCCCCATCACCCCCTGAGAAGGCTCCATTATCCAAAGAGCAGCACTTGAAACCGGGAAGGCAAGGAAGCCAGCCTCAATCCAAGGGAGGCACTTACACTAATGTGTGAGAGCACTGAGCTTAGGTCAGAGCTGTCTCAACAGCTGTGACTCAGCACTAGACCCCTGTGCTTATGGAAAAGCAGCCAGCAGATCCAAGAGCTATTAGCAGGAGCTGAGGGACCGTGGGTGCAGGATATACTGTACCTACCTCTATATGGTCCAAAGCTTTCTGCCACACCAGCTGCTTCTCCTCAGCACTGTAGCCAGGCATGGACAGGATGTTGTGGATGTAGTTGAAAACTTCTTCCTGTAAGGCATAAACCCATAAATGCTGCAGTGTGTGCTGCAGCACAGACAGCACTGGCTTTTGGAAAGGAGAGTGTTTCCAACGGCCTTGGGATGACCTCAGGGCTATTCCTCTCTCTAAGCAGGTCAGGATGAGTGCTCTGCAGGGAGGCTCTGTGTCCCTAAAGGGTTCCTGAAGAACTGCCAGGAAAGGAGAGCCAAGAGGAACCTGATGCTAATGTGTTAAGCACTGAGGTCAAACAGAATTGTTCTACCCCTATTAGAAATGTCTCCCTCTTGCCCACAGGGAAAAAGGACAGGACATCACTTGAGCTAGGAGCACAGGCAGACAGAACACTGCCAGAGGGCAGCTCAGTTTTCCCAGCACATTCCTGAGCTCCTCCCTGACGCTGGCCTCTCCCCCAGGCTCTCCTGCACTGGCCCCAGCTCAGGTACTCTCCTGTGCCATGGTTTCCAACCACCTCACCATCACAACCTCCTCTTCCGACTCCTTCACTCACACAACATTCAGCATTGTGGGTTTAGAAGGACCTGGTGAGGTCACATTTGCCAGACTCTCATCCCAACTTCTGCTGGTGGCAGAGAAGGAAATACCTCAAAAACTGTGGCAGGTATGCAACTGAGGCACATGCAGAACGTAATAGCAGAGAGATAATAAGGGCAGAGAGCCTGTGTCCAGGGGAAGAAATGTAGCGACCAGTGGCAGAAACAAAGAAGTCCTGCAGTTAGCCACATCTGCAGTAAATCCCACCTTGCACTCAGTTTTGATGTACTAGCACTACATTTAAAAATAAAGGAAAACTCTGATGCTTTAAAAAAAAACTCAGCTCCTCTCCACTAGACAAACACAAACAGCTTTGACCACAACTAAGAAACCTCAACTGTTAAGGGCATTTTTAAGGCAATTATGCTAGAAGAGCAAGGCAGCTGTGCCCAGTCACTGTAGCCAGCAGGACAGGCTGCATGGCCACAAAGCAGAAAGGCCAGGAGCACCAGGGTCACTCACCTTCCTCAGGGGATCCCGCAGGTAACAGCTGATGATTTTGTCATAGCGAAGCTGCCGTTCATACATGAACTCACAAATCTGGTAGCTGAAAAGAAGGGAAACTTCCCATGTCAGGAAAACCACTCAGCTGAGCCAACACAACAGGTAGGCAGCACCTGGAAGTGTCTTACATTGGGGTTTTCAGCACACGGGCTGGGTGGCTCCAGTGTGCTGGAGTGCCTTTTGTACCAGCCCCAGGCCAACCTGCCCATTTCCCTCTTCTGGGAAATTATCACCCAGAACAGAGAAAACTGGAGTTACTAAGGGGAGAGGCAAGGGACAGACAACAATCCTTAATGAAATCAGGTCTCACAGGTTCTGCTGTCAGAGATGAACTTCCTTGTTTCCACAACACTCTGCTCTAAGCTAGGTCAATCCACTACACTAATTTGAAGAAATTCACGGAACATGACTCAGCAATGTGTTATGACACAGCTTCCTACCTTCACATTTTAATAAATTTCAATATTTTTGAGACTTTACATAAAATCAGACGTAACTGAGGCAAACCAAATGAAGAGTCTGATAAGTAATATTACACTATAGGTCTTTTAGCTGTCATGGAAGTAGCTGAGCTGGAGGGCCTGGCTGTCAAATTCTCTGAAGCAAGGAGAAAAAATATGTTTATTGAATGTGAAAAATTTGATCAAGTTACTCCTTCCAGGGCACACAGGAGAACAGGCGTGGCACATCCCCCACTGCTCTCCCTCTGGTCCTTTGTAGCATGGTGGATTCATTCATCTAACACCCAAACTCATGGCCTGGCTGAAGATGCCCTCCCTGGCTGGCTCTGTTCTGGCATGACAGGCTCTTTCTGGAATCATAAAGCATCTAAAGGAGATGCTGGAAATTTTCAGTCTTTCCAGACACTGTTTTTGTCTCTCCTACTCAATTCTAAAATGAGTACCATGGGGGTGGCTCCAGACCCCTTCATGCTTTAAAATCCACCTGTGGGTCTCACCCCAACGAGGCATCTCCATCTGCCAGGGGTAGAGCATTCCAATATACAACTGTACTTCTGAACACAGCCTGGGCTCTAGGATAGGGAACGTCAAAACTCATCAAGTCCCACAGGGTTTCTCCTGAAGGGTTTCCACAGCTCTACCCCCTCTTTTCTTAACAATGCTTTCTCTAAGAACACTCAGTAAAGAAAGTCTGGGACTAAACGTGAACATCTTGAATGAAGCATAATGTGAATGCACAGGGAAAATAACCCCAAACACAGCTGCAAAGTAGAAACAAGAAAAGTGGAGTCAAAAAAGAGCTGTGGAAGAGCTTTAAAGGCAGTATTTCAATACAATACACAAGATCTAAAGGCTGTTTTTATGTATTGTGTCCAGCAACTCACAACTCGGCCTTCTCTGCCATTTGGATAAGGCGGCTCTCTTCAAACTGCACGATCCCTCCTGCCTGGAGCAGCTCTAGAAGGACCTGCAGAGATTGAATGCCAGTCATTTACAGGGCAGCAGCAGCTGAACAGCCAGTGCCACTGCAAGTACACTGCTCCTACTCCATTAAACTTGGCAAGAACACAGGGCTGACTTTACCGATTCATTATTTGATTGTCCTTTAACTAGGAAAGTCACGTGCTTATCCGGCACTTTCCTGCCTGTTCTTCCTCCTGCAGGCATTGCCAGCAGGGATGGGACCCTTCCCTCCTGCTGTGCCCAGCACTGCCCAAGATTTCCATACCCCTGTCTCTGGCATGTGACCCAAAGCCCTCACCCATTCCCGAGGCCAAATTTTGCTCCGCAGCCTGGCCTTGCCTGGTGCTCCAAGCAGCATTCCCTGGCAGGCTCTTACCTGCTGCCTCTCGGAATGCCGGGAGTCATCATCCGGGCTGCACAGGAACTCCAGCACCTGTGCCAGGGGGAGAGCTCGGTGTGAGCCAGGCCCGGCTGGCACAGCGGGGAGCACAAACTGACCAGCACACCCTGAGCACCAGCAGTGGCAACAGCAAACCACCACACAACGGGGCCATCCGAATGCACCTGCTCTTGGAACCAAGCTGGGAATACTGCAATAGCAAAGAACTGCAGAAAGACTCCTGGGAGGGAAACACAGGACTCTGCACCAGGATCTAGAATGAAACCTAGGGAACCCAGGGAATACAGAAGAACTCAGGGAACCCCATGTTTCTGCTTTGGACTACACACCAAACAGCCGGCACCACTACACTGACCCTCTCTCCTGGACTGTACCATCTCGTCAGGAAAACAGGAAATTATGTAATTCATAACATTTAATATATGTGGAATGAAAGTGTTTAATCCAAATCTGTTTAGCCTCCACAGAGTTCTTCAGTCTTAAATTAGGACAAAGGACATACATCCCTATTATCATCACGGCACAACTGCTGTAGCCAGTGAAACCATCTCCTCAGTCCCAGGAATTTCTGGGACTTAAGCTGGGATACAAAGTTAACTCATGCAAGCTTTGGGCATGCATTGGTGCAAATGCCTTTTTCAAACAGCAGAGAAGGTAGTGGCCACCTGAACTAAAAATTACCAGCTACATTTACATGCTCTATCAGCTCACTGATATAATTTTAGTTGACACTCCTTATCCCAGACTGGCTTGGGTTGCAAAGGACATTAAAGCCCATCCAGTTCCACCCCTCGGCCATGGGCAGGGACACCTTCCACTAGACCAGATTGCTCAGAGCTTCATCCAACCTGGCCTTGAACACCTCCTAGGATGCTTCCATGGTCTGTCCTACTCTGCTCCTGGGAAACCACGGCAACGGCCCAGCAAGATGCCACCTGGTTATAATGCACCAGTACCTCCAGATCTGCTCCAGTCTACAGCACTAGCCACGCTTCCTGCAGTGGTGCATCCTGCTTGGAATGCCACACACACTCAGCAATACTTGCCTGGTCAAACAGTGTCCTGTTGACAAACAAGGTGTTGTTGGGCTTGGCGAGCTGCCGGGCAAGGAAGGTGAAGAGACAGCCAACCTGGGATGGGGTGAAGTCAGAATTCTCCACCATCACCTGAGAAATGTTGGAGAGAAAAGGGAAAAATAAACCCACAAGGGATTGATTCTGCAGCTGCCTTTGGGAAAGTAATTGGGACAACAAGAAATCCTTGTGAGCCATTGTGTCTCCTCCTACCCCAGACACCTCCTGCTGTTAGTTCATCCTGAAGGTCAAACACAAGTCCCCTTCCACAGCATCCAGCTGTGGCACCTAAAGACACAGACAGTGGATGTGTCCTCACTAAAGCACTTCTGTCCCAAAGCTGAAGAGGCTCCACATCTGGGCCACAGACTCAAGGAAAGAATTCTTGCATGTCCCTGCCTTTCAGGTGTTAAGAAGCTCCAAATCCACATTTATCTCCACCTCTGTAGCCTGTGTTGATCATGGGACATGAACAGCTTCTGAGCAGAGAAATGCTGTTATATTGTTAAAGCATAATTATTATAGAAGAAAAAAACCCCAAACACCTCATTTCAAGCCCCAGGCACTCACCACTTCAACTGTGGCATGCAAAGAACTACTCTAATAGCTAAGAAATGACTGCAGGTTTGGGGAAAAGCTTTTCTCACATTAAATTAGCTGTTAGTCTAACAATATTTAGAGAAACTTGTGGCTGTGCTGACTTGAAATTACAGAAGAAAGGAATATCTAAGAGTCACTACAAAAGGGATTGGAAACCAAGAAGTGCTTTTCACCTGTCTGGCGTATAAAACGTGAGCCTGATGTGTCCTGACTTGGTGCCTCCTGCTTCTAAAAAAATCCTAAACCCCTAAGTGAAAGTGAAATGCCCCTGTTTGGAGAGTCCCCTCTAAGAGCAGTGTGTTTAGTTGGGAGGAAATCTATCACCTGGAAAATTCTCTCAGCTAAGATCTAAGAACTGCTGTAGCAAAGCCTTACCATGGAGCAGCTCACAGTTTATAACCTCATCCAGTCAGAGCTGGGGGGAGTCAATTGATTTCTCCAAGTGACCCAGAGCTCCAGACCCCTACAAGATGTTAATGGTTATGTGATACAAGTGAGGCAGGCAGGCCAGACACATTAGAGAATCAAGCAGAGCTCTGCTTGAAACACCAGCTAATGTAATCACTCTTTTTTAGTTTTCATTTTCTGTCTAAAAAGGCTATTTCGTACAGGAGTCTAGTCAGAACAGCATTACCTAACACCATTAATTTTGGCTTTGTTTTTCACAAACTGCATCCTCATCAGTCCATGTGAAGGTGAAAATACTACACCCCTAAAACAGAGCACCCTCCCAGAGGCTGCAGGCCAGCCACATGGATGATACACTTGGCAAGGTTTTGATCAGCATTAGCAGCATGTCTACATTCACCAAACTATTTCAAAAGCACAGCTATTTCTTAGGTGTTTTCTTTATTGCTAATAGCAAATTTAAACTGAAAGTTCCAAGAGCTTTTAATTTTTATCCAAAGGACAGCAGATTCCAGACTGACAGCTCTCCTAACACCACACTGTTTGCCTGAAGATGCAATGCTGCAGCCCTTCTCAGGCTGCCCTCCAGCTGTTGGTGCCATGAGAGGAACACACCCCCAGCAGCTCTGGAACATGGCTGCAGTGTGCCACCTCCTGCTGACAGCAGCTCAGGACACAAACCAGAGGGGCTGAGCCAGCACAGGGCTAAAATACCCCTCAGAGCCACACCCTGCTTGGGCAGGCTCACAAAACCCCTCACAGTGGCACTGCCCACTGCAGCAGCACTGCCACCCAAGTCACTCACCGTGCCCTCGTCTCATCTGTCGGTGATGACAGGGACAGGGAAATGCTACTTATGATATGTTTATACATAAACAGCTTCCAAGTGGAGTTACTCAGGATTAAGGGTGACAGCTTGGAGGGGAAAGCAAACGGTGCTTGGCAGAGAGAGCTTTTAATGGGAACATCCATTGTTGGGAACAGGGGCTGGGGATGACAAGTGATTTCCAGAGCACCAGGCTGCTAACTGACATTCCTCTTCTCTTCTAAACTAAAGATAGGCCTGTCATCCCTGGAAATGCTGCATCCCAAACATAGCATTTACAGGCACAGGGAGCAGGGATTCAGCAGAAAAGCAGTGGCACCCTGGCAGGCACAGGATCTGAAAGGCCTGGGATCCCTTAGATCTGGGACCTTTTTACCTGCTCAGAAGGAATCAGGGAGTAGATCCAACGAGAAGCAGATAAGAACAAGCTTAACGGTGCAGAGATGAGAAATTTGACAAAGTACCACCCAGGAAAGGAGAGCCAAAGGAAATCACAGGAAAGGAGACTTCTCTGTCAGCATGAATCACCACTTCTGAATATCCAACCAACAGCTTTGGCTGAGGTGAATCCATGCTCCTGCCCAGCACCTCCTCAGAGGTGTCAGCCAGGGCAGGACTGGAAACACCTCCTCCAGATTACAGGCTGCACTGCAGAACATTGCATACAATCAGTCAGACATAAACACAGCTCATTTTCAGGCACACTCACTTTCAGAAGAATGTCCACAATTCTCTGTTGGTACTCCACAGCTTGTTTGTCATTCTTAAAGTCTTCAAAAGTCTGCAAGAGGCAAAACACTGACATCTTGAGCAGAATCCCTCAGAATAACAGCAAACACAAAGCAGCAGCCACATCACAAAGCAGACAATGCTGGTTTAAGTCCTTTCTCTGCATATCCCTAAACAGCAGGTTCCAAGATACAATTTGCTCTTTTGTAACTACCAAAATGTTTTTTACACATTCAGGTAAAAGTAACAGGTCCAAACAGACATAGGAAATTTCAGAAATTTGAAAATAAGAAAGACAGATTTCCATGCAGGAGACAGAGGTAGGTACTAGAACACTGTTCACAAATACATTATTCTCATTTTACCTCTGCTTTAAAGATAGCCTCTGTTGCCAGAACATTCACTGTGTAATGTCACGTTCATCACCCTGTATTTAAGGCCACAAAGGACTACTGTGATTCCCTCTGGTATCTTACAGAACAAGCACCAGAACTGTTCCTGCCCCAAGCCAGAAACACCAGGTTTAGCTAAAGGATGGATTTATTGACAGGAAACTCACTGATGATGGGAGAACTGGCACTGCATTTTCCTCTCATACAGCCTGGGTCTCTTACCAGAGCCAGCACATTGAGGAACTCCCGCGTGTCGAAGTGCAGCAGGGTCCGAACATAGGGATACACCTCCTCATCCACAGATCCCTCAGCTGAGTGCAGCCGTATCAGAAACTCAAACACCTGCAAGGACAAGGCAAGCAAAGACAGCAGATTTCCTATGGATTTCAGATAACTGGGGGCACAAATGTGTGGGAAAGTTATCTGCTTTTCACTTCAGCTTTAAAGCCCCTTAGGAGTCCATCAGTTCTTATTTGAGTGGTGTTTTCTGCTGTGTGTCAGCAGGAAAAAAATGCCCCTCCTTAGACTCACCAACCAATTTAAGATCAATCAAAATTTAAGATCAAACAGAAATAAAGGCTTATTTATACTTGCAGACAGAAGCGTGTGAAATTAGAAAACGCCCTCCCCTTCCTGGCAGCTTTCCTGGGAAGCTGTGCAACTCCTCCTTATCCAGGGCACAGCTCCTCTCCTTGTCAGCAGTTCACTTGGGAAGAGCCAGTCAATCTGCCCCCTCACTGTGAGGCACAAAGCTTTTGGCACTGCAAAGACTGACTGAGGTGCTTTTCAACTCTGTCTCTTCCACTTTGCAGTTCATGAAATTTGAGGGCATCTTCCAAAATAAACTCCCTTTACCGAGCCCCTGACAGAGGTGTCCAGCCTGTCCCAGGGCACCAAGAGGGCAGGGCCAGCTGCAGGTGTCTCACCCAGGCTCACAGCACGAAGGGAGCAGGCAGCTCCAGGCGGGAGCAGCACCCAGGACTACGCGTCGGGCACACGCTGGGATCCCACGGACAGCTGATAGGCCATGTGCTCTCCCAGCCACCCTCGGCAAGTGTCACGCTCCCTCATTTACTCCTGTTCCGAGTTAACTTTCTGTCAGCACAGTGGCAGTGTGTCCTAGGTTATAAGATGTACCCAAAAGTTTGTATTCTATTTACCATCTTCATAAATTGTTAAAACCGGTGGGACAGTGTTCCCCACCTCCTTGATGACTCACCCCGATAAACTCATGGGGTTATCTTTTGTTAATGGGCCAGCTGTTGACACCAGGTGGGGTAGAGTTCTTATCTCTCCATGACCCATCCTCCCTCCAGGGAGATACCTTCTGTTAATGGGCCATCACCACATGGCTGATAAGATTACCTCCCAGTGTGAGATGCCCCGCCCAGAGGGAGGAGCCAAGCATTCCATCCTGGATATAAGCTGAAATTTCGAACATGAGAAGCAGCCCTTACCCACTGGACTTCCAGAGGACAAGAGCTACTGGACCTTTCTGTGGGATCACTGCTTCCAACCAGACTGCTTCATCTGAACTGCTGCCACCACCCTAACGAACAGGGTATCAGGCTGTATTCTGATTCTGTCAGGGATTTTTTTTTTTGTACTATTGCATTTATTTGTTCTTTCCTATTAAATTGTATTTCTGACTTGGAGCTTCTCACTGGTTTTGCTTTCAAACCAGCACACAGCGAATCCAGCAGGAATTAGCAGCTTGCCTTTCAGATCCACACCTTCCCCCTGCTAGCCTTCTTGATCCCAATCTGGCAGCTAGGAATGCTTAAGAAAACAAAACAAACCCACCAGACAAAAAGGTGTTACTTAAGCCCAGCTCTCAGGAACACCACGAGGAATCACAGAAAGGAGAGGCTGAAGGCTCTTCCTAGAGCTGCTGCTGCTGACTGGGCTGCAGCTTCCTCTCAGAGCCTGAGTAGGGGACACCTCAATAACCTTGGGAGAGGGCAACAGCCCGTGCCTGGCCCAGCAAAGGGGAGTGGACTGGTCTGCACAGTCACTGAGAAAGGGGCTGCAGGAACCCAGAGCTACCAAACACATACAGCTAACAAGTTCTGAGTTAGAAAAAAACCCCCAAGCACAGAAAAACCACAAACAAAAACCCACCCCACATTCAAAAAGCAGCTGTTCCATTGTACTGCAAAGAGAAAGTGCAAAAGAAAAAGCACTTCTTCTTGCTGGAACTCTGAAACTGAAGTGAAATGCTGAACACAAAAAAAAAGTTACTTGTGGTAAAACCAGACAAACTCAGGAAGCAGTTTTGTGAGCACAAATATGATGATCAGGAACATCCTCTGTTTCAAGAAATTGTCAGATTAGTCCAAAGGAGTCAAAAGCCTTCAAGAAAGCTACAATCAAGAGCTACTTAGAGACATTTCTCCTCAGTGTCAATCCTGTGCCACATGCATTGGAAAACAGGGAAGACCCTCCCATATTTGACACATTAAGTTTACAAAGAAGAAACAGCTACACATTTCTGATAACTCTGTGCTAATGAATAAGGCAAAAAACCCCATCACTGAGAACTCTGTTCCCACACCCCAACTTACAGCTGAAAGAAAAATATTAAGTTTAAATGTTCAGACTGCAACAACTGTTTGATTTCATCCATTAAAAACCAATTTTGTAATTACAGTGGGATACATTCATGTCACAAAGATACAGTTATCAGACTGATAATAGTTTTCCCTTGGAAACCCAAAAAATAAGACATATGCAGCTTCTTCTAAAAACCTCATATGGGAAAGTTGCCTTCCAAGAGGTTTCTCACCTGATTTTTCACCAAAGGTACCAGATCTTCAGGAATATCACCCAATGGATATGCACGGCCTGCCAAGCAGCAGCTAAAGAAAAGGAGGGGAAAGGCATTTTAATACACTCTGACATTAAAGAGATTGAGAACAGTTCATTTTTTTACTTAATTTTCAGGATGCTCTTTACACAAGGCAATCCAATTTATTTTGTAAATCATGAAAGCAAGAAGCATCCCAGGCAGCACTGCTGTTAATACACACTGAGCCAACACACTGCATGAATTTGCATGCAAGGGATGTCATTCCACAGCAGGAAAGTAATGGGAAAACTCAGTGTCTCTCACAAAATTTTCAATTTTAGGAAGCTGGAGTGATGCAGCAGCTAACTTCACAATCTTGCATAGATTTCAGAAAGAGGAACTCACTAATGAATCCCTCCTGTGCAAGCTCCTGCGAATGACAGGTGTCATGGGTTAGTACAGCTTGGAGTTTTAGTTAAGGAAAAAAAATTCCCACCAGGCACGGAAGTGATGTTTTTTGCAAGGAGCTGTTGTAACTTCCTCCAGACCTGAGAGAACTAATCAATTGGCTAATTTGAATACTGACAACCCTGTTAGGTCACTTAAGAAGCTGGACACGCCTCTGTAAAAGACACATTTAAAGACAAACTAGCCCGGGAATCACTCTCCTGCTTCCGGCCCTTGGCCAGGTGACTGGGGGCCTGCTCGGCTTGGTGGGCTGGGCTGGGCCTGCCCGCGGGCCCGGCGGGGCTGGGCCACGGCCCGCGGCTCTCTGCAGGCCGGCCCCCCCGCGCAGCTTGGCGAGATCGTGGCCGCGCTCCCTGCAAAGCGGTCCTGCAGCATGGATGGCCTCTGGAATGAAACTTTATACCGAGACCAGCTCCGGCCGCTCGGCAGAGGCCATGTGACCGACAGAGACAGGTAAGTTCCAGCTGCAGAGCCCGGGTAACATGTCACCCCTTCAGCGCTGTAAGCTCCCCAGAAGAAATGAAACCTGCGGACACCAATCCTCCCCCAGGTCAGAGGAAAGGGAAAGGCAAAAGCAAGACACCACGACAGTGACATCAAAGTCAGTGAAGAAGAAAGAGCGGAAGCCCAGAGAGCAGAGACAGAGGAGATGCTTCAAACCTAGAAGCTGAAATTCTTTTGTAAAGCCATGGTGATGAACTATGATACATCAGAGAATCCTTTTGTAATTTCATGAAAGCATGGGGCGGTGCAGTGTTCAAACTGTAGCCACAAGCAAAGGTGCCTGTGCTGAAATAAGTAAACGTTGAAGTAGCTGTGATCCAGTGAGAAGCCTGAACAGAGAGAGATAGCAATGAGGTGAAGACCCTTGCTCCCAGGGAAGAAGATGACCTCTGTTCCTAGAAATGAAGATGATCCCAGAGGCAGATGAAGAGAACCTTTGCTTTTGAACAGCTCAACCTTAAAATAATACCCCATTAACCAAGACTGAACCCTCGAAAATGGTTGTGGGGAAAGCTGTAAGTCAAGGGAAGGGACTCACACATGCCAACAGAGACCATCCCAGGCGGCTGTTGTGCTGTGACACTGGAAGCCACAAGAAGTTTCTTGTGGAGAAGCCCCATAGCATGGGCAAAAGAGACTCCTCTCCCTAAGTGAATTGATGAAATACTATTATAGAGGTGGTAAACTGACTGAAACAATCCCAAGTTTGTGTCTTCATGTTGTAAGTGGGAGGAGGGAGGAGGATGGAGGGAGGAGAAGTGTTCTGAAGGTTTATTCTGACCCTTATTATTCCTTTTTCTTTTATTTCTGTTGCCTGCTTTGTATTCCTCCTAATTCTTATCTCGCAGAAGGTAAGAAATGCGAACAAACCCAGTACAGCAGGAAACACAGCAAGGAGCAGCTGAGCACAGCTATCCCAAAAGGCAGGGCAGAAAGGGCCAGAACATGGCCTGCTACAAAACATGAGGCTACAGAGTCCTTGGTCAAGGAGCTCTGTGTCTCACGCACAACAAAACTCACTCTAACCGAATTGTGAAATAAAAATGTACATCAGCAGTAACTTGGGCTCTAAGCCTCCAACTTGATCCCTCCTACTCACGCACACCACATGCAACAAGAAGGGATTGTACATTTACGTGAGCTGTAGTGAGTACCCACTGCTGCTTTACACCATCTCCCAGAACCTGAAGCTCCCAATAAGGTTCTGCAACTACAGCAAGTTTAAAATCTGGTGCCACCACTAGGCAACACCTCACACTTTCTGAAGGACCTTACCTTATATATACAAGCAGCTTGTTGCCCATCACCACCTGCTCATCTACAAAACAAAAAAAATTATTTGTCACCCTTTCTTCACAAGACAGGAGACAGAGACACGATTCTTCTCCCACACACACAGACTTTATCACACAAAGTTGAGCAGCTTTACACACAGTAAATAGTACTAGAACACTCTTCTGTTCTCCAAGACCCTTATACTGGCATGTTTGCATCTCTTTGTTGGAAGTGACTAGGGATATTCAAAATATCAACCATCAAAACTAGAAACCCTCAAAGGGAAAGAATTCTGTACCTGTGAGAGACTTCCCAGCATTCAGTGGAGGAGCAATGACTTTGAACAGCTTCTGTAACAAGAAAAAAGGTAGTGCTCAAGCAGCTGGAAAAGCTCAAAGCAAAGAACCTGTGTGGTTTCAAAGCAGAGATCAGTGGGATGTCTTCCCACAGAAACTCTTTATCACCACGTCTTTTAATTAATAGGCACAGAGGACTCCAAGACATGGCAAAAGATGCTTTCTACACCTAACGTTATGAAAAAACAGCTTTCATTCCATCAGGTCTAACTCTAAGCACAGGCCACACTAAAGCAAAGCCATGTTCAGCAGTCCCAGAGGTCAGTCAGAGCATAACCCACCAGCCCCACATCCTGCTCCTGTATCTCCTGCCACTAAACAAACCTTCGGCCCACCCAGCAGGGGCACTGAGCCTTGTCTGGGCATGTAGGACTTGTCTCAACACTTGCCTCTAGAAAGCAGCTATTTGTACTCATACAGCTATTGCTTAGTTTCTAGAAGTCCTTTTTAAAATCATGACCACCTAAAGAGCTTCCTTCCTGAGAAAAATCAAAGGAGATTACAGCTGCTAAAACTCAGGCAGGTGAAGATTTTCCCATTCCAATGGTCCCAAGCTCTCTATTTCAGCACTACTGAGAAAACACCAGCAGTGCTTCCATGGTGAAACACACTGGGGTTATAGAGCCATTGGCATATCAGGCACATCTCCAGGATAACCAGCAGAACCAACAGAGCCTCCAGAGAGCACCTTACAGTGAGTCCTGTGCTTCCTGCAGAGACATCTCTCCCAAGTGCTCAGAACAGGGCCTGTCTCCAGCAAGGGCTGTTTCTGGCCTTTTGTATGAATTGTGTACACGCAGTCTCCTTAAATGATCATGTTATTATCTTCTGCGGCTTTTCCTTTATATTTTATTAACATGACTATATTTCCTGCCCTAACTTTGCAGAGGATTTCTACCTCAGCAGGGAATTTGTTGTTCTAAAGCACAGTAGTTACAAATTGCTTCTCTCCTCTACTGCATCCAGTCAAATAAACTGCACACATCACACATGATTTCCCCCTTGAAATGGAAATAAGCAAGAACACAGAATACAGAGAGTAAGATAAGGCTTTGGGTTTGAAATGCTGTTTCTCAGGAAGAACATGTGCTGCACACCCAGTAACCCCTCCTGCAGGAGCATCTCTCCTACCTCCATGGGACTGATGAAGTCGTTCATCCCGCTGTTGTAGACGTAGATCATGGCATCGTACAGGCGGTTTTCCCAGCACAGGAGCACCACCTGCAAGGCAGCAAAGCACAGGGCAGCTACACAGCTGCTCTTAGCTCACAGTTTTCTCACTCCCCAGGCCTTGTCCTCGCACTTCCATCAGCCAAGAGTACAGCTTAAAGCAGAATGAGAATCTCCGCTTTCAGAACGATCTCTGCGAAGACCCCAAACCCCTCAAAGGAGTGTCCAACTTATTGCTCACACAGCAAGTATGGAATCTGTCTGTCTAGATTCTAACATTCATATGAGGTTAAAGAACAAATTTTAAAAACCCAGTTCTTCAAAAACCTTGCTTGCAGCAGTTTGGTTGGGTTAGTGAATCATAACATCAAGTTTCCAACCAGCTTCACCCTTGAAATAGAAAGCCATGCCATCAGAAAACAGGACTGCTGAGCCAGAACACCTCCCTGCTCCACTAACTGCTGTGCAAAAGCAGGTACCCAAGCTGACACAAACACCTCGAGCTTTCTGTGCTCCTGCAGCCTTTGATGTCAGGTAAGGTACTCAAAATGGGAAAGAGTGATTGGGAATAATCCTGAAGGATTTTCCAACACATCCAGGTGCTGATGCATTAACCTATGCCAGGACACAAACTGGGGGAGCAAAACACAGCCACACTGTACAATTCCCAACTCACTGAATTTGATCCGAGGGAGCAAATCCCAGGGACACAGGGAAACCCCACATGCCATGCTGTGCTTAGAAGCACAAGATGTTGTAACTGCTGATTTATTCAGAGGAGCTGAATACAGAATGCAACACAACCACTCACTTGCTGTATGTCTAAACTGGTGATATCCATGTGCACAATGCAGGCTTCCAAGTTTTCCAACCTGTTCTTGTCTTGGAAGTGAAGCAGCAAGTCTTTCATCACTTGAGCTGTGATTCCCATCAGTTTATCACTCAAGATATATGGCTCCAAGCACTCCAGAAAGATGCCTTTGGCTACAGAGTTCTCACTCATCTTATCATATATCTGGTTAAATAATAGATCCCTAGGAGGAAGGAAGAGGTTTGTTATCAAATAATTTTATTAAAATCTCCTTGCTTATCTACTTTTCAAGGGCTCCAAATTAAACTCCATTTTCTCTGTATTTCCCAGGCTCAGGAACTGAATGCCCTGTTCAGCTCCTGTACTGGGGCAAGTTACACAGCATATATCAGCTATGGATGCTGCAGCAAAAAAAGTGCTGTTAGAAGGGAAGTGATGATGACAAGAAAATCTATCAAGGCAGGTTCTTGGTTCAAAGCAACTTTTCTTCCTCAACACATCAATGCAAATTTAAGAGATGGTTTTGTGTGAGTGCTGAGTTCCTGACTTTGGTACCGGTTTTTAGGCATTCCTCTGAACTCTGATGTGACATATGCTATGAAATGATGCGATGCAATTCCTCTACACCACAGGAGACAGCACTGGAGGCTACCTGAGGTGCTGGGGTCTGCCCTGGGGACAGGCCTGCCAGCCCAGACTTACATGCGCTGCAGCAGGAGACAGTAATCCACGATGACAGGCACCACATCCTGGGGAACAAACACAACAAAGTTGTGGGGACTGACTGGCAAAAACCCTGCCAAGCAGCGCATCCTGCAAAGCACGAAACGCAGCCTGGCCAACACAGAGCAGAAATAATGAGGTATCTGACTCAGCTGGTAGCTGGCACAGTTACAGGTTTTCCATATGCCGGTGCGTATGGAAAAAAGCTCTGCTGACACTCCCGCAGAGCACGGAGGACACCCAGGTTCTGCTCTGCCACCCACTATACGCAAGTCCTGATTTCATGAGTGCACACAACAGGTGAGAGCTCAGCTGAACCACAGCAAGGTTTTTCAAAAATAGACAAGTAATGTTTGTAGCAAAACAAAGTTAATTAAAAAAGCCAAAAGATTTCTGCAAGAGTCCTCTGGAGCACCATACCTGAAAGTGCTGCTCCATAACCTGGATTTTTCCTTGGTCAGGACATTTCTTCAGAGTCCGGTCGGTGTAATGAAGAAGGATTTCAACCATCTGAATTACAATAAATAAGAAAACTCATTCAAATCATATACTGAGGCCCTGCTCAGTAGCACATTTCAGGACACTGGGGGTTGGCATCACTGTAAACTCTGCTGTCCCGTTTTGGGTATGAAGTGCTGTGGGCAGGAAGGAGCAGAGGAAAGAGGCTGCCAAGAGATGGTGTGACAATGGCACAGAAGTGCCCAGAGGGACACTGAAGGCCTGCATTAACTTTGACTGACCATGGAGCTGGGCAGCCAGCCCAACAGCCAGTTTTCAGGCTGGTGAACACATCCTGAAGCACAAGGCTCATCTGGGTCATGATTTTACCCAAAGCTTAAGTTAAAGTATATTAGATGGCAAAACATAGCTACCCGCAAATAAAATAGTAAGAATGGAGTACAGCTAAATAATTACTGCAGGAAGTGTGTATTTTAAACAAACCCCTTCCAGAAGCAAGATCCTGTAACAACTGAACTGGATCAGTTGAAGAGTTCATTCCATGTCCACATAAACACAGAGCACAGTTTCCATCCTGGGAGTCAGCAAGTCACATACTGATGGACACGTGCCAACCAAAGGTCAGGGAACTCCAGAGTTACCTACACAAAAGGTTTCTCTTCACTGTGAGGGGACCAGAGATCTCCAGGCCTGGATGATGGTGTCACCTTTTGGATTGCTAATGCTGCACATTTTATCCCCACCTCTACCCAAATGGTATTTCCAAGTTTTTTCTACAATTCTGCTCCCAATTTTAGCAAGAGAGGAATATGTACATATTCTAGAGGCAGTTGCATTAACTCATGGAGGACAGAAGCCGTTCCTTTCAGGAACACAATATCACACCAGCACACATGAAAGTCCAGCTGGGAAGAGTTCAGGGACTCACTCTGTCAGCAATGACTGCTTTCCTCTTGCTCGTGTCCCCAGTCAAGCCTAGAAAGAATGAGGGAATGGGGTGAAAAACAAAGCTTTTCTCATCTAAGCTACCAGTAGAAATACAAAAGCTCCACAGTTCAGATGCTAACGTCACTACCCTTGAGAGGTAGAGGTCAGGATATGTAAATATACAATTTTGTGTTCTACTTTTAGCCCCTTCTTCTTCCAAAAAGTTTGTTCTCCTCACTTAAAGACTGTTCCAGCACAGGAATGGCAAGAAGAGCTCCAAGTGCTGTTTAACACTGAGAGAACAACTAATGGAGAGCTGTCAAAGACTGTACATGAGGGTAATTGCTGGAGGAGGTCTTGATGCAAAGAAGCTGAATAAAGTGCACTAAAAGGGGAAAATATCGTAAATGCCAACTCAAAAAGACAGTTTTTTATTATTAAAGCATTACTATCTGCCTTATTGTGCTATATCCGTGCATTAAAACAAGACACATCTTCATATACCAGCAATTTCACAGCAGGACCTTGTCCTGGGAACTTGCATCTCATCTGCCAAAGCCATCAGAAGTTATTTGCTGTAAAATCAATCTGTCCAGTGCAAATCAGACCACACAAGTGGCAGTTTCTGGCATAATTAACACACTTTTCAAGAAACCTCCTTTGTAGGAAACATGGTGCCAAAAGCCAGTGTGATTCTTTCAGCTCCTCGTACAGTCAGGGGAGAGACCTGGATCACAGCACCTGCTTGGCAGAGCTGACAGAATCCCAATGAAAGCTACCTACATGTCATGCATGGCCTTCTGGAATATTTTAGCAGGCTGGATATTCAACATCTGGATCCACCTCCTTCATGGCAAAGTGACAACAGAATGAAGTCACACACAGATCAAGTCTGACTTTCATTTGAAATCAGCAAGTTGCTAGAGGGACTGTGGCTAAAAAAGCATCCAAAAAAATCAAACTACTTCATCTAAAGGTTGCTTCTGCCAAACCCAAAGCAACACATCCTATTTTCTCTTCTTCAATTCAATTCTGTTTTCTTCCCCTAAAAATGTGATTCCTGTACATGCAGATGTTTAAAACCATCCCTAGAGGTTTCAGTTAGAAGCAAACAAATCAAAACTTACCTACAACAGCCTTTGCTTTACCTTCATAAAAGGACCAAGCAAGAGCCAGGGCATCTGTGAGACGTTCTTGTTTCAGAAGGTGGTCAACTCTCTAAAATAACAAGGAATACTGGACCTCAGAACTACAGAAAAGAGGAATCCCTCCCCTTTAAGACCAGCATTTCCCAGTAGTGGGTCACGGTCCCTGACAGCAAGGCGACAAGACACCTCAGAAGCTCTCACCACACTGCAGGAAAGGACAACATCTCAGAGAGGTGCTCTCAAACGGACATCTTCTGCCGAACTAAAATGTTAGGCCCCAGTACATCAAGTCCCTGTGGGGGACATTTTAAGTCAGAGGCTTGATGGATGGAGAGCCCCAGCATTACTGACTGTCTGATAAACAAAGGATAAACATTTTCCATTCGCCCACTCGGAGCACAGTGAACAACTCTGCCATGCTTTCAGCCAAGTGTGTACTCATCCTACCCCCTATTTTCTCCTGAGCTCAGGGTCAGCAAGGACTGAAGTACATCAAAAGTCATGAATATTTTCTGCTTTAAGGAAATATAACACCCAAGGTCGAGCACCACTGGCCTTGGTATGATAGGTCAGTGTCAAAGAACTGTTTGAGAGAAGAGAGATGCCAGGTCTCAGCCCAGCATTCTGTCCTGCAGCAAGAACTAACTCTCAGCTTCACCCTAATCACTACACACTCAATTCAAACTCTTGGTTAAGTCCCCTATGATGAAGGGGCACAACCGTAACACAGCAGAAACCATGCAGTAACTTAGAAAGGGGTTGTCTCAGAGCACAAATTGTGTTTGACTTTTGAATTCCAGGAAAATCTGGACCTGAAATCATGGATCAGAACAAGACTCTTCATTACAGCTTACTAAACCAAACTCAGTGGTGAATGGCTGGAGACAAAGCTAGCAGAGAGAAGTGATTTTGATAAATAAAAGCTCAACAGAGCTCAACTGTTCATAACCTATCAAAGGTCCTGATACAATGCCAGGTGAAGGAGTTTATAACCATGGATGAGGACAACAGCCCTAAAGCAACCAAGAAGAAAAATGAAGGTCACTGCTTAAAGGAGAAACATGAGACTGCAAAGAAATGGCTACCAGATTTCCTTGGGAACCAGTCTTGAAGCTGATTCTGGATTCATTGAAGCCTTCTACATATAGGCATAAGCTGAATTTACTACTGAAGTTTGCTGATGACCAACTGGCAGCATGTGAGGTGAGACAGAAAGGCATGAGAGATGTGCCCCTGAAGCTGGTAGCAGAAGAACGATGCTACCCAACAGTACAAGCAACTTCCAGCAGAAATCACTGGCTACAGGGCACCAGTGAATCTCCAGAGTGCCCAGGTCACTGACATCACTCAGCCAAAGGAACAGAAAAATGAGATCCAAGGATGCATGAGAAATGGGACATCTAGCAGAGACTGTGAAGAAGGGGTGACACTGTGCATGGCGCTTGTAAGATCTTACCCAGAGCAATATGTGGCAAACTGTTTGCCTATGCCCAAGACACTGAGCACACAGGACATGCAGAGAACAGGGACTACAAATAAAGAAAGGAATGGGAAAGTAATCTCACAAGAGAGAGATGAAAGAGCACTGCTTAGCCTTGCAAAACAAAGGCTGAGAGAGAACATGCACACACTGAATAAACATACTGCAAAGTGGTGATGCAGGAAGGAAAACTGCTGTTTGATTCAAGTGAAAAATACAACACAGGAATAGACATAAATAGATCACTAAGAACTTTAGTGTGGGCACTGATGGGGTTTCAGCTGCCAGAGAAATGATGTTCCAAAAAAATCTTCAACCAACAAGGACCTAAAATCCTATGAACTTTCTAGGCAGTCTTAGAGGGATTTTATGATGCAGCTCCTGCAGTAGCTGGAGACAAATCCCAGTGAAGCAGGTTCTCTTTCACTCCTGAATGCTTGTGTGGCAGACAGAAGGCTTGCATCACACACTCTTCCTAAGACATGCATTGCACTAACAAAAGCTGACACAGAGCAAGGCACGATGCCTTGTTTGGGAGAACAGGGACTCCTCCATTCAGCCTGCAAATGTATGCAACCAGTGTCACCATGAAAATCAGTGTATCCACAGCACTGGCTCTCTGTAGCAATCAGAGATCCTGAACACCGTGCCCAGAAAATGCTTCACAAATGCTCCCTTCCTCCTTTGAGCTAGATATAAGCAACTCAAGCCTAAGCTGTACAGTTTCCCTCTCAACATACCTCTCTCCAGCTTCTCAATGTCATGACATGAACAGACTAGGAAAGAAAAAAGAAACAAAGTTATTTACCTGCAGTTGCTCATGCAGCCTGTAGTACCCCACAGATCCACCACAGCACGCCAGTATAGATGACTAAAAGCAGCCCTCAAGCAGTATAACTTGGAGCCCAGTTTTAGCTGCTGTCTTATTCTCTTTTGTTTAGTCCCTAGCACATTTATTACAGACACAGAGAAGCTTAGGACAGAGAAGATGGCAGTAAAGTAAGGCTAAGTTTACCCTGGAGCAAAATGAATCAGGATATTGTGAAACTATGACAGTGTCTTACTCAGTCCATACCCTGGCTAAAACCAAATTATTGCACATTTCCTTCACCCCACAACATAAGTGCACGAAGAACCCATTCCCAATACACATCTCCCCAGAAGACAAATTGCCCTTTTCTAAAAGAGTGAATGTCCTGTATTTTTACTGAAAAATTCCCCCCACTTACCTTAGTTCCAAGGTAGAAAATCTGACCACCACAGCTGCTGATGGATTGATAACAAGCTTTCTCTCCAACCAGCGCCTACAGGGAGAAAAATCACATGCAAGTAAAACTGCCTTTTGTTTTTTGTAAAATTTCTCAAGCAACATAAATACACTTCCAAGATCTTTTGTAATGTAGAAATCAAAATGAGGCTGGAGAGAGAACACTACAGGTTGCTGGGCAGTAGTAAGACAAAGAGCTCTGCTCTCACTCCTTCCTGCTTGTAAACTCAGCTTCAAGTGCTGCTGAGCTCTGGCTACCCAAAGGCATGATGAAGTAGGGATCTGTGTCTACCCTCAGGTGCCAAAAACGTTATGGGAGCCTTTCCTTGCCACCTGCTTCTTCACATACCTTCCTCAAGAGCAAATGGGTAGGGCACACAGATGGGAAGACAACCATTGAAGTGAGAGTTGCTACAACAGCAGTTTGACTGCCAGTAACCAGTGCTCCAGTCTGTGGTGTATCAAGTAAAAAATCCTCTTAAAGAATAAAGCACATCAGCTTTTATCCTAGACAGAGTATTCCAAAGCTTAGCGAAGGAGGAGCAGTTCCTACAGCCTTCAATGCACAAAAGGAAGCATGGGCTGTCTGTTAGCTGCCCACATCACCACCACGTGTGAGTTCTGAGATGTCCCAAAAGGCTTTTTCCCTCCAGGTTTCCACTTAGGGCCTATGTCAAACACAGCTGCAAATGCAGACAGGCCACCAGTGCCTACCAGGGCCTCGCTGACGTTGCCCCCCGTGGCCAGAGACTTGAAGTGGCTGCTGTTGTAGACCAGCTGAACCTCTGAGATCTCGATGGTCTCCAGCTCCTCCTGAGTCTGACGGTCTATGACATGCAGCTTCTCCACGCTGTCCAGCAGCACCGCTGTCCGCGAGTTGATCCACTGCAAAAGCACCAAATTCCACACTTCAGCCACGCGTTCTCCATTAGAGCCAAGGAAACAGGCTCTGGCCATATCCCTGAGTAGCCCTACTGGGAGTTCAGGCAGGGCCAGTAGCTTTGTTACTGTACACGGCCACTTCACAACTGCACACAGGCATAACTTCAAAGGCAGAGATAGGGAGGGTCCTTCTGGAGAGAAATTGCATGGAATCTTCACAGAAAACAGCTGCAGACAAATGGCAATCCACCAGAGCTCTTGTCCTCTTGGCACGCTGTTTATGCTCCAGCGCACTTTCTATCCAGATAAAGTTGGATAGTTGTCAAAGCCAAGACAACTACATCATGTGTTCACAGGTGGTTACCACACTGTGCTGGTTTTCCACAGAGTGCCAAGTTTAAGGACATTTTCAGATAGTTATCACGAGATAAACACAGCCAATGGCACATAACTAAGGGCTACTGAGATACATTTACAAGAAAACTAGTGCAAAAAAAATTCAACCATTCTGTAGTACTGAGACTTACAGTAAAGTTGATGAGATCATAGTGCAGATGAAGCTGCCTCTGCTTCGTGACGTGTATTGCACCAGTATCATCCCTCTTGACCTAAAAGAAAAATTGGACAAGGCTGACTCAGACTCAAAGACTTCCTTCAGTTCAGCCTCTTAGTTCCCACAGGGCACCACACTGACCCCAGGAGTTTGGAGCTCCCCCCAGACAAGCATCTCAGCAAGACAAGCTTAAACATGCTTGCTTTCTCCCCAGTTTTACCAAGAGAGGTGAGAGAGGAGAAAGAGGATTCAATCCAGACAACACAACATCTGGGTGCTTAAAGAAAGCTTAAGGTCCAGCATGATAGCAGAGCTGGGACACAAACTTAGCACTCCAAAGCCAAAATGCCAGATTTTCAGAAGCCTAGGTATTGCTCTCATACTGAAATTAGCATGAAACTGTCTTCAAACAACCATATCTGCATGTGTAACTACTGCAGATCTAAACAGGATGAGCACCATGCCCTGAAGTCAAAAATCAACAGGACTGAAAGCTCTTTTCTTATTTTTCCAGACTAATGTTTTAAAGCAAGAACTGAGATGGCATCTCAAATTCACATGCTCTCCCTGAAAACAATCCACACTCTTATACCTCCAGTAGAAACACACTGTAAATCACTCCTTCTGGAACAGATAAATCGCATGCCCAGGCAAGGGCACCACTGCAGCTGAAAGCAGTGACCACCAGGCTGGTTTCCCCGAGCCAGTGGGAAGCTATAGCTGTTCCCAGCATGCTCAGGTATCACACTGTCACTGAGGCAGGCTCAATCCCTGAATGCGTGGATGAGACATGACCAGCTGCAAGCAGCACAAAACAACCCAGGCTCACCAGAAGAAAGTGCACGACATCTCCTCGGCAGAAGGCAAGCATGGGGTTCACTGAGTTCTGCACAGCCACAAAGTGCCACGCCAGCAGAGGGACACTCGAAGGGTCCATCTGTCACACAAAAAGCACAGTCAGTGGGTAAGGCACACCAGGCAGACCCTCAGCTCCAGGACACATGTGGCTCATCAGCTGCTTCGCACTGACTGTGCCTTGTACACACAGCGGCTGCAAAGCAAATTCCTGGCAGCAGTTTGTGCTCCTTGGTCCAGCCACACATTTGGGAGCAGTGAGTGCCCTTGGCAAAGTGGACACCCAGACATAACACCACTGGTGTCCGAGCCACTCAGGCTAGATCCAATCCCACATGGATACATGGACTACAACAAGTTGCAGCTTGATACCAGCCTTGTCTCCATTCTCCTAACATAGCCTATCCCACATCTGCCCCCAGCTGCTTTTCCAAGAGGAATTATGCCATTGACTAGTGAAAGTGAATAATCACGAGTTTAGGAGACTGTTTAATGCTCTGATTCCTCTTGGTTCCTGTCCCTGTAATTAAGGGGTCTGTTGTGTGGTTCTAATGTAAAACAGTGGCCCCAGTCCAAGGTGATTGTAGCAATAATCAGGTCAAGATCCCATCTGTGGGTGCATCCAGGCTGCAGCAGGAAAGACAAGAAGCTGAGGGGCTCCCTCTTGCTTATTTGAGAAAATCAGCATCTTCACAGAGGTACAGCTGGAAGCAGCCTTCTCACCTCCTCTATGCCACAATCTGCACACATCAGACTCACAGATTATCACTGCAATTCCACACTGCTGTGGAAGGCAGTGGTACCAAACACCTGTTCCTGATCTCATCTCCTACCCTCCAAGAAAATGTTTGTAACCATAACCCAAAATGCACCTGTTTGGCTTCATTACTCACACGGCCGTAGGGAAAGGTCATCCACACTTTCAGAGATGGCTTCAGGCCAATAACCAGGATCTTCAAGGAAAGCAACAAGGCAAAATAAAACGTTTGAGTATACAGCAGAGAACTTCTCCTTTGCGATCTCTCACATCCTGCGAGCAGCAAGTTACCTTAGTGAGGGAGGCCATGGCCAGCAGTGAATACTGGGTGATAGGATGGTCTCTCAAATCAACCTTTGCATGTAATGGCTCAATGCAGCAAACTTCCCCCTTGGAGCCACTGAAGAGACACCGAGACTCGCACGTCCTCACTCCCATAACCCTCCTGCAAAGAGCAGAGATCAGCCTGGTGGCAGCCCAACAATCACAGGAGTGAGCCTTCATAAATACTCCTTCTAAAAAGTCCCTTGCACAGCTCCAGGGATCACTTCTGACAAGTCACTGGAGGCAATCTCATGCAGCTGCTCAGATACCAACACGAATTCCTTGAGATCTGATCTGACAACAATGTTTGGGAAATTCCTGGACTTGATCAGATTGACTGTCAATCCTTCCTCCTTGTCCTGCCTCCTCTTGAAGAGGTCAAGAGGAAAATGAGCAGCTACTGCAGGACAGCTCTCACCAACGAGCCAAGGCAAAACAAGGGGCAGCACTTGTGTGACAGAGACCAAGAGCCCACAAGGAGTGCCAAATTCTGGGCAATACAGCGACACCTTAACAACTAAGGCTGTTCTTTGGCTATTGCACTGCCACACAGCATCTTGCTTCAGCTGAGAAATTACACTGAAGCCCGAAATCACACCTTCAACATTCAGGCAGTAGCTTTATTGGTTTCAATGGGGTTTTTTCTCCTTAGGTTTTAGAAACTATGACCCAGAATTGATTTCTTGTACTTTCTATGGGTAGAGTTATTGTCTTACTTAAATGACAGTTCAAACACGGAGCCTCCGCTGTCATTGCAAATTGCAAGTGTCGGATCATCTGTAAACTGAGCAGAAAACGAGATTAAAATGGCCCTAAGAAATAAACTACCAAAAAATGGATGGAAAAATACATGCTGTGGCAGTACTAACAGCACACAGAGTACAAGCAGCGCACCTACAGAGACGCACCTTTAACATACCGAGTTGAGACAATTACTGGGGTTTTTTATGATGTGCAAGAAAAGTAAGGTTTGTGTTTCACCTTCATTCCCCCAGCAAGCCCTGTTGCCAAAGCCCCACTACTTTCTGCTGCAGCTCAGAACTACAGCACACCAAAACCTCTGAGAGTTGCCTCTAAAAGGGCTCTCAGCCTTGAGCCCCTGGGCTGGGGCCAGAGCTGGTGGATGGGCTGTAGTTACAGACAGACCCAAATCAGAAACATCCAGAACTTCTAATGATACCAAATAATTCAGACAATAAAGGATCACAGTCTCGGCTGGGGACACTTTTGGAGGTGTTTACAACTCAGAATCTCTAAGCCCAGAAACATCTGAGGCCAGGTAAAAGCCAGGCACAAACTCAGATATGATTTTCTGTACATGACAATAATACTATGCTGATCAAGAAGCCATAGATGATTTCTCTTTCAACCCAAAACATTCCCAACAAGCTATTTGAACAACTGCTGACAGAAGCTACTTTCTACAGTTCAGATTCTTTTAAGCTGAAAGTTGGCAAGTCACATATCCAGGTCAAAACACTGCAAGTTTTAGAGAAATGTGTTCTAACAACTAATTCTTCATACATTTTGGCATCGGAGAGAGGAGTTATAACAGACAACAACTGTTGTTTGTTACAGTACAACTCACAGCCAAAACAATTATGTCAGTATACTCAGTTTCATTATAAAATAGAATTTCTGCTCATTTTTCTAATCTCTGGGTACCACTGCCATAGGTAGCTGCTCTCATCTAAAATCCAAAAGTACTGCACAAGGAAAGTCACCACGTCTGACTGAACAAAAGATGGATAAAAGGAGTACATTTAGTGTTTATTACCTTGATGTGCAAAATGGCTGTTCCTGGGGGGTGGGCATCTGTTATTGATCGCAGCAGCTTCCCACTGGCCAGATCCCACATGGTGATCTGCAAGCAGATTGTGCTCTGTACACATTCACTGTCAAGGGGTTCTCTCCATCACCTTGTGCATTACAGTACAGCAACAAATTCCTATACTGACATTATCACCCTGGGTCAGTAGGGGTTTCGTAGCAAAGAAAAGTGACCTGAAATCTGTTTCTGTCCTGTTTTTCCAAGCAGTTCACTTGTCTGCTTAGAGTTGACACCATGTGTTATCTCAGCTCTGGATCTTGTCCTTCTGGCCAGCTCTCCCCACCTGCCCAATCTCCCTCACCCAACAGCTATCTGCCTGATAACAACATTAAAGAGCATAAGATAACTTTGCTACCACCCAACAGGTCCAATGCATTTCTTTCTCACAGAATCAGTGACCAGGTGAAAAATCTCTGCTAACACCCCTGAGCAAAACTCAAGAATCTCCATGGCCACCACGAATCTTGTCCCTCCTCTCCTCCTGAGCTTTCTCAGCGTGACAAATCAGGTAGGAAGACAGACCTTGGCTTGTACTTAATATTAAATTCAAGGAATTTCTCAACTAAGAAGCACGAAGTCCCAAATTGCTCACTGCATAACTGAAGAGTATTAACTACTCACTGCCTAACTGCCCAGAAGAGCTGAGATTACAATCTGAATAAAACTTTTTTATGGGAAACAGTAATTTATGTGATCCTATAAATCATCTATCAATGCTTCTAGACCATATGTTTCAGAGCTGTTGTTCCAAAATATTTTATCTGAGCATCATTTAAAACTGGCTGCTGTCCTGCATGGATTAAGTATTTCCACATGGCCTGCAGCAGGCTGTCATTCAGTCCTCCCATAGGTATGGGGTGTGTTTTATCTGCTCTGAAGGTGAAAGCCAAAGGAGCAAAGAGAAATAAATGTAAAAAGAAGTAGTAGCCCTCTTCGTATTCCTCTAAATGTTACCAAGGTAATGCCACCTAATTTGGTTTAGTCTCGTTACTTTTGTTCAGGAATTGCTTTCTCACCTTTGACTCTTGGAAGGGCACAAAATTACGACAGACTCAACTCCTTTTCCCCATATTCAAAAGCTATGCTACTTCCGTCATACAAGTAAGGTATTAGCAAAAATTAATTTTGGGGTTACATATGAGTTTCAAGAATTTCAAGTCATCACCACAGTAAAAAACAGCTTTAATTTCCATGCACAGACCTCAAAGAGTGACCTAGAAAGACTAAACTGCTTGTCCCAGTGAACCACTACACATTTCAGTTTAACAGGAATTGTGTCACAATTAATTGAACCCTTTGCTATATTCTGCATTACTCACTTCCTCCACAGAAAGCTCCCCCAGCAACCTGATTCAGCAGGAATTGGCTGCCTGCCTCAAAGAGCTCTGGGCACATCACACCATGTGTGCTGCTTCCGAGCACTGAACCAGACAACACACAGCTACAGACTGAGGGCGCTTGGCTTGGAGCTGTTGGCACCTCCAGGTAACCTGTCAGGACAGAGCACTGGAGCAGCTCATCCTTTGGGAATTACCTGTCCTTTTGCAAAGCCACAGAGCAGCCTGGAACAGTCATTGTTGATGCTGAGAGCAGAGATGGCCCCGTACTGGGCCCCAACCGCGGTGCTGCCCAGGCACAGCCGGAGAGCCTGGTTCTGATCTGGAACAGGACAATTGGTAAGAAATTAAAGGAAGAGCAATGGTTAAAACGAACATCATGCAATTATTTACACAATTTATTACAATTCCCTTGGGGTATAATTCACAGACTTCCAGTTAAGTTCTTTTAAAAAGGGGTTTACAAGATGAGCCCTCATGTTAGAACAGAAAGAGTGGGACACTGTCTTGCAGAGAAGCACAAAAATTATTTTTAAAAGTACAAACCAGGGACAGGAAAAATGGAAATGCAGAGGTATTACATACTGAAAAAAAAAACTACTAGAAAAATCAAAGCAGTATCTAGATTTCCTTTTACTACTCTGCAACAGCGCTTAAGTTGTAGCAATGAAGATGACAGAAAATTAATTCTACCTTCCGAGCCTTGTGTTTCTGCATTGGGATATCAACTACAAAACCCCAACAGAGGCTTTTGCTAAGCGCAATTTTATGTCATAATTTTATTCTTATTTTGTAATATTACTCCTTGGTTTTGTTGCCAAAGGCCAGAGGCTGGAAGGAAAAGGCACTTCTGTCTCCAGGCCGCGCAGTTAAAATGCCCAATGAGTTCTGGTGCACTCAGCTCTTACTCTGTAAAGGAATTCCCTCCCTGAGCCACAGGCTGCTGCAAAGGAGGTGCCACTGCTTGCAGAGGCTCCGCAGGGACTGCACTGCTGCATGGCCATGCCCTGTCCTCTCCTGCACACCACAAACCACAGGTACCTCTGTCCGTGCCAAGCTCTTGGAGGCTCCCACCATGAGAGACTCGAACGCTTTACAAGGTGCTGCTCTTCAGGAGTTCTGATCAGAACCCTCTGCCTGTCTTTGGTGCACTGCTCTCAAAAGCTAAGAAAAATATTCTGGAGCTGCTTTTTCCACCTGTCTCTGCTTTGGTCCTGCTTTTGAGTGAGGGAGTGGGAAGAGATGCTTTGTGAGAACTGTTGGCATGAAGACTACAGGGCTGTGAAATACATCAGGAACACCACAATATCACTGCGTGCAGGATTCACTGAGAGCAAGGAAGGGAAAGGATTGGATCAAAGAAACAGAGCTGAGCACCAGAAGCACACTGCAAGATGTGCCCAAGGCACAGGACACGTTTCTCCAAGCTGCAGCACTGCCAGGAATGTGCTGGCTGTGAAACAGAGTATGGATGTATCCTGCATTTCTTGCCCAGAGTGATGCATTTATCAGTCTGCACAGACAGATGAGAGTGGGAGGCACCTTTCAAATCCTACCTGTATGAAGAGGCATGAGTGGAGCTCAGAAATAAACACCAGCAAGAACAACAGCTGAACTCCTGGATTGCTCTAAAGCACTGCTCAGGTGAGGAGAAAACATCCTTGGCCATGCTAGTGGAACACAGCTTGACATCACTGCGACAGGAGTGTTCATGACATAGATCAGAACAGGTCAAGGAAAAAGAAGATGAATCATGAAAGATTTCCATGGAAGTTCAGAGAAAACAGAGCTACAGCTAGAAAACAAGTTTCACAGAGAGATATTCTCCAAATGGTGTCAAGATCCAAAGAAAAAATTCCTGTTCCAGAGGCCTGGAAATGCAACTCATTTACAAAAATACCACCTGCTGACCATAAAAATCCGTTTGAAAATAGGGGAATACTGCAGTTCTTTATATTAAAGGTGAATGACTTCTTCATTCGTGGAAGTACCTTCCACTTCAGCTTGTCTGTCAATGAGTCAATCCATAACCTGTTTCCTCTCAGGCATGAAAAAGGAGAATCTTCCAGAATTTTTTCTGAAAAGTTTTTACATCTTTAAATGTATCTGCACAGGAACTTTCAAAAGCCATTTCCTTTTTCCCTCATCTGCAATGTCAATTCAAAACAAACAAGACTCTTATTGTATTCCAAAATTAAGTGATTTGTATGACCTATCCAGTACTTGTTCTTGTTTCCAGACAGTCAAAAGATGACATATAAGTAAGAGCCATTAGATAAGATTTTCTTTTAAAATTCAACTATTCTATGGATGAAATTGCTTCCAAGGCAAAGCAAGATCAGAGAATCAATGAGCTTCTACTAATAAGCTGGCAAAGTAATAAAAATAGACAAAATCAGAAGGTTATAAAAGCTGATCTGATGATCTTCCAGACTTCTATTATCAGCTTGGAAGTAAGGCACATTTAGGATTCAACATAAAAAGCTTTTGCCAAATGCTTGAAGCAAAGGTGGCTTTGTCAAAAAATGTTTTTAATTTTTCAATTTACATAAGGCAATTCTTCATCTGAAAATTTGCTGGCAGTAACTGTGTCAGTCTCAGAGTCTGAAGTCAAAATGAGATGGCGGTTTAATACAATTCTGCACATACAGAATAAAGATGAGTTTGTGAATGTGAAAGAAGTCACTTTCCAGACCACAGAAATGAGCATAGCACGGCAGAAGTTTATACTGCTCACATCACCAGGTTTTTAAGATCTTTTCCTTACACTCTGATTTTCCTGAGTTTGAAAGGCCTGCCTGACTTCCTGCAGAATTACTGACACACTACTAATGTTACTAGGCACAGTGGCAGGAAATGCTCTGGGTGGATGGTGATCTCATGGAACAGCCTTGTCCTGCCCTGAAACAACACCTTTACAAACAGCCATGGCCCCACTGCCCTAGCACGTTATAGAACTCACCTGTGCCTGCTCCTCTGCTGTTCCTGCCTGGAGAATTTGGGAGTGTGCAGTGCACATGCACCCACTAAGCAATTCCTAGCAGCATCACCCACCGAGTGGTTCCTGCACTGCCTCACTGCTGAGCTGCCCCTGAAATCCTGGCACAGGCAACATGCAGCTGGGCAGCACAGGGGCTGGTCATGCAGGGACATGCACACAGCAGCAATACTGTACCTTTGCCTTTCAGTCCACACAGAAAGGGCCAACAGAGGAGAGAAAGAGCCAGAAATCAATATAAAACAAAGGACTGAAGCAATGAACAGCACATATGCGACAATCTCCAAAGACAGAGAACCTTCAGATTTTACTGAGTGTTTCCTTTGGTTAATGTTTCCCCTTCTGATTTATTCAAGAAATGATGCTGTGATGGTTAGCGTTCTAAAACCAAGCTGTTTAAAAGGTGACCTTATAAATTTTAACTTCATTGCATTGAAGGCCAAAAAAAGAGAAATTTGAGAGGAAATAAAACTGGAAGTTCACAGTAATACAACTGGCAAAACTATTTTCACCCAGTTACCACAAGCCAGTAAATCAAATCCTCATTAATTTTTTTTTAAAAAGACCCCCAAAATCTAGCTTTAAAGCTATCATACCTCAACAAAGACTCAGGACACTCGCCATAAGTTTTACAACCAATAAAACAAATAAAAATAAATAGTCGTACCACACTAATCAAAACAAAGTTCAGCTATACAGAATTCTTTTATCTGGAACAAGTCTTTATGAAAAATGGCACATTTCATCGAGTTGTGTTTAAGTCTTAGTTTTTTAATAGTGTAAAACCTCTGCTCTTCTAGACAAATGGATAAAGAAAACCTCCAAAGAGCATTTGTGCATTGCTGTAGGCTTGCTGGGAGAGCACTGCTCCACTCCAGCTCACAATCCTCAAGCCAAGTCATGGCACACAGCAAAATTATTCATTTGCACAACATTCACAACTCCAAACAAGTTTCAGAGAGATTTTGGCAGAAAGATGGTCCTCCTTTATATCAAAAATGAAAAATAAAATCCCCCAAGCAAGCACAGCCCTAGAAACAAGCTAAGGATCATTTTGCTAAGGCATAAAAAACCTGACATTATCCAAATGTGGTAACCAAGCATCAAACAGCAGATAAACTACCTGCAAGATAGGTAAAAACTGAGAGCAGCAAGCCTTCCCATTAATGCCCAATCATGTAACAAGCAGCAAATCCCAGAAACAGCAGATGGAGAGGTGTAGATGGGTCAGGAGGATTTTTCCCCCTGCCAGATTACATGGCCCTGGAGCAGGCACCAGAGGAGAGTGTCTGCAGGCCTCCAGACATCCCTTCCTACCACCTCTTCTGCAACACTTCCAGGATGTCAGACTTGGCACCTAATCCAACACCAATCCAGAGGAAAAGTATGCTTTTCAATATTACACGTGCAGTCTAACTGTCCTGTGATAATGTTTCAGGAGTCAACAGAAGCATTCAAAAAGCAGAATGAAAGTTTCCCAAGTCTTCTATGGTAAGGACAGAGCAGACAAGTCATGAGTACAGATGGACTTAGGAGGAGAGACAAATTAGCTGAATTCAAATATATGAAAGAAAAAATAAAGTTAAAAAATGTGTTAGTGACACAACAATTCAGAGAAATTCGTTCAACCAGAAAATGGACCTACATTTTTGCATGCAAAAAAGGTGTTATGTTCTCATTGTACACACCTTACAAACCTTCAGGGAGTAAGTCTGACCCTAATTCACACATCTAATAAAAAAAGGTACAGATATATTTACTGGTCTACAGACATAAACTCTTGGTTTAAATTTCAGAATAAACTTAAGCCAGATCTCCAATCCTCTCTTTGCACACAACAAAGCCTTCTACAGCCATATCCTGCCAGGGTTTCTCTCTCTTTAGATAGATCTGAGAGCATTGGGGTCAATGCCCAAGCCTTAGTTACAGAACTGAAGGAATTCAGCAGAGAATAAGTGTTCAGGAAGCATTCTGAAACAAAACTGGACACTGTACTTCCATTCCTCATCACCTTTAAATTACAGCACGGAATCCTGGAGTAACTTCAGCTGTAAGGGAGCTGTGCATGGAGGTCTCTGGCCCACTCCTGCTGCTTCAAGCAAGGTCAAAGAGACCAGTCAGCTCAGGGCCTTGCTGAGTTTTGAATACCCCCAAGCAAAGAGACTGCACAACCTGTCTCAACTCTTATCTAATGCTTCAACACCCTCAGGATGAAAATCTTCATCAGGGCTTCCCTCAGTGCAGCTTGGTGCACTGCCCCTTACCCAGTACCACAGGCCTTTGGGAGGGATCTGAGGCTCTCTTCACTCCACCTTTCCTTCAGGGAGCAGAATTGTTTCAATACTGGATTAAACAAATGGCATCAAATAGTTTAATGTCTGAACACCCAGGAGTCTTGCACTGTCACAGTCTTTCCCATCTCTCTGGAGTACCCTGTCCCCTGTAACTTTTGATCTCCATATAAATACACTGAAATTTCTAAACTGGTTAAGAATTGGGTGCTGCACAGACAAAAGGCACAAAACCTGAATGTGACTGGCAACAGTTCAGGAGCTGTTCCGGCCCAGCTGGTGAGCAAGCAAACAGAGGCACAAGCCCAAAAAACCCTGCAAGAAAGTTTGGTGGTAAGAGCAAGAACAGCATGACAGAATGAAGGGACACAGAGGTGCCTGCGTGGTGCAGGGGAAGGGCAGGGAGGGAGACACCCACGGCACAGGTCTGCAGGTAGCCAGGGCTCAGAAGCCCCACTTCCCAGGGAACACATCTTAACTTCCATAAAGCTGACACCAGATTACTACTGATGATGGCTGCATACAGGCTCTGGTTTCTTCCACATGAAAACAGAGTATTTTTTATTCAAACACAGGAAGGCTCTTTAGACAATTCACACAGAGCTAAATTTCTCAATATCAAAGTGCCAAACCCCAACACTGCAAAAGAAACATGAATAAGGATGACAAACATTACTTGTGCTTCATTTCTTTACTGAAAGAAAAACACATTTAGCACAAACAACATCATAGAAGAAATCCAGCCTGCAGTTAAAAATCATGCTGAGCTTTTTTGGCTTGTGTTTGCATTTTTTTTAAGATCATTAAAATGCAAAAAACCTCCAAATTTTATTTTTAACTTACCAAATATCAGTGCTAACCCATGGGAAGTCCCCACTGCTATCAGATTTGATGCTGCCTGAAAGAGTCATGCAGGAAGATTGAAAGCAGAAGAAACATCATTCACAAATCCAACACTTATCAAGCAAAGTTTGCCAAAAGGGGAAGACTTCAAAGTTTGTAACTTTTTCAATTTTTACGTGGCAAGCACAATTCCTACATGAAGACAGATAGGTACTACTCCTGGATGACCGTTACACAGATTATGTCAAGATCAGAGGGCTGCTTTTTCCTCTGCTGTTTGAAATTCAAATGCTCAGAGTGGTACCTACAGCAAAATTTCATCTCTCTAAAGTCAGTCTCATTCTTTTGGTGTAGTTGCTGAGTATAAATACTCAGGATTTTATCCTAACTCAGCTGCTACTTCCATATCTGAACTCTTCTAAAACCCTGGCCACTGCTGGTCCCCTGAAGAGCAGTCTACAGCAAGCCAGAAACTCCAACTTCTTTCCATGGGGAATTAAACAAATCCTATTAAACATATCCTCCAAGATCCTACTGCACTTGCAAACCTGCATGCAATGAAATAAAACTTAATAGAAATCACATAATGCTGTAAAGGCATTCATCTTGTTCTACTTTTTATTTCTTAACAAGTCTAAGTCAGATTAAAAAAATTCAAGTGCCTTAATGTCTGGATGTATAAGTACAGGTTTTTATTCTATGTACATATCAGTCACAGCATGTTTCCAACTTCACTGTGCAGCCTTTTGCCTAGAAGTGACTACTTTTTCCTTTTCTTTTTTAAACAAAAATGTATTTTCTTATGGGCTGCTGTTACTACAGTCGAAGTGACTGAGCACATCTTTAGTTCCTCTGTAAAACATTAAAACTCACTTCACAAAGGCAAAACAAATATTCACTGTACTTCACCTCATTAAAAGGCTTCTCTTCTCATTCACTGTAGGCAGTTTCACTTCTGACATATTTAGACAAAACTAGCATGCTTGACTTCAACAACTTTGATACAAACTGCTAAGCAGGAGTATCCTTCAGACAGCCTTTTAGTTAACATTTCAGACAGAGAGACACAGAGATTTTGAATCCATCACTTGGAGCACTGCAGTTACATTTCTATAAAAACTTGATAGGAGTCAAAATAATAACTGGCAAAGAAGAAACAATTAGGGAAATTCAGTGTGTTCAACAGATGGGGACAGGTTAGGTGCTCAGCTAAGAAGCCCTGGTGATGATATAAGAAAGGGAAGGCATGGGGCTCAATCAGCAGAGGGGCAGCTGGGCAGTGCAGAAAGGCTGCATGTTGCCCCCAGGGAGCTTTCATGCTGCTCCTCCCATTCCTCACACTCTAAAAGTCAAGGAAGATGCATTTATCAGCTGTCTTAAATTACTGCTTCAACAAACTGGCATGAAAACTAAATACACAGTCCTTGAAAATTGTGAGAGTACTTACAATTGCAGTGGGCAAGCCAGCATCCACTTTGTCCTGGGGAAACAGGAGAACCCATGAACGAGAGACACAAATCCCAGACTGTGCACGTCTAATAATTAGAACTACAACACACAGAAAACTCAACACCAGCTGCATTTAATGTCCCACCAGGGCAGACCTAGCTGAGGGAACCACTGGCTAGGAACACCCAGAAACAGAGAGGAAGCAGAACATCCTGTAATTCCATGTGAAAGTTACTGTGCTCTTCTCAAAGAGCCATGTGTCTGTGGCAGGCACTGGGCAAACCCAGTGCCAGCACCTTCAAGCACACTTTCATGTTATATGAACATTTCCCACCAAGTTTCATGACATCCAGCAACGCAAACCAGTGCTAAAAGTAACCCACCACATCACTGCTGCAGCAAGTCAGCTAAGCCCAGATTCACTGCTGCCTAGGGACTACTGGTTCGTAGTTTAAGTCCCTAACATGGTGTGACACAGAACTAATAGCAGGGGCAGGCAGGAGATCTCACTCACACACCCCCACACATACCAAAAGAGTTCCAAACTTTTCTTAGCGGAGGTGCCTAGAAGATGACACTTACTGCTGCAGACACTATCTGGGCAGAAATTCCTTTCAGGAGCGAGAGCCGTATCACTGATCCATGGAGTGAGAGAGAATCTAGGAGCTTTTTCTTCCTAAGGAAGTAAGAAACGAAACAAGAAGTATTAGAGCAGAATAAAAGCTTAGAAATTTGCCTAACCCACAGCTAAGCCAGCAGGTAAATTCTGCCTACACCTGTAACTCATGCAGTTTCCATTCTTCTTCTTGGGGCCACAGAATGAGATACGACATGAGATAATCTGCAAAGCCTGCTCTACCCTGCTGTGCCTGCACACAGTTTGGTTTTAACTCATCTACTGGAGTAAAAAAAACTTAGTTTTTCAAACAAATGGCCAGTTTCAAGCACATATCTGCAAGCCTTAGAATTCATTAACACATCCTGAAAGCAACACTTCAGCTCTTTCAGTGAGTGAGGAAGTTTCAGCCTGTAAAGCAGAGTATCTACAGAAAACACACAATTGGAAAAGGCTCATTAGCAGAATACAGACCCCTAGGAAAACTGGGTGTATGGTAAAGAACACCTTTCAATTAATACACAGTTCGCCTGATATGAAAGCTTAAGTGCTTCTGTTTATGGAGAAAACGTCTGTAAAAACTAACTAGTGCAGGAGCAGTTATTTGGAAAGAGCACTGGTAAACTCTAACAGGCAGGACAAGGATAGTCCCCAGCAAAACTGCAATTTTGTTGCCAAGCTCACGTAGCCAGCGAGCCAAATTCCCAAAACTACCAGGGAAACACTGAGCTCTTCTCTGCCCAGAGGTGCACAAACAAGCAGCTCCCACAGAGGTTCATCAAACATGTTGCTAGTAGCTGGTATTATGGCTAAGGATCCATAACTACGGCAACCAGCCTTACCCAAAGGTCACAGAAACACCTCCAGATTTTTCTGCATACTCTGTACTGGAAGAAATTTAAGCCACTCCAGGTAACATTTCTCTCAGGACAAACCATTTTATTTGGAAACAGACGGGACAGAGACTCTGTACACCACCATATGCCAACATAAACCATCAGACTTCAGAGAGTTTATATCTCGTGCAACCGCTCAGGGCACACAAGGCGGCCATGGGACTGGCTCAGGCCATCATTTGAGCAATTAATGACACAAGTCAGCAGAATTACAGCTAATTATCACATTTTAGATGTAAGCATTAGCAGTACACTCACAGAAGTGAGTTGCAGCAGTTGCCTTTTACAAATAACCACCACCAGCTTGCAGACTAGGTCAGACACCTCTTTGAAACATTTTCTTTAGAGTCATCATGATTCAGTGCTTTAAATAAGACCCCATTAAAATTTGGAGAAATGTAAATAACCCATCTCCCATAAAATGCCTTTATTGCTCAAGCAGGCCAGCCGTCAAATCCCATCCAACCCACCCCAGGCCAACTACAAATCCCATCTTTGCCGATGTGATCCTGGAGAAATAACAGCGTTCTGTGAAAAAAGGAGGATTTGTTTCAAATGGATGTTAGCAGTATCCCTTCACAAATGGTTTGACCTCCCAGGGCATGAGGCTGCAGTACCTTTTCAGGTGTGTCCTGTCCCCACTGTCAGAGCTGGCCACAGAAGAGGTGTCATAGGAGTGTGTATCCGTGTTATCAATGTTCAAGAGAAAGGGATCCTCCAAAATGAAAGATTCTTCTTCATCATCAGTCTGGAGGGCGAGAATCACCACAGCTTGCTAAATGTTCAAAATGCACAACAGCATAACTGAAACATTAGCAAAGCAGCATCAGTTCCGCAGGGAAATGGAGAAGGAGAGGACAAGGAAGCCTCACATTTAAAAGCCAGAACTATTTATTACTTTACTGGTCTGATTCTGTGGAAGACCTAGTTTACAGAATTCACAATAATCACAGAAGTGGGCTGGAGAAAGTCAACTAACCTTTCTTCCCCAAATATTATGTACTCTATCAAAACTTTAATTGACCCTTGACAGAGCTGTTCCCAAGTCTCCAAATTGCCAAGAGAAGGCCTAAATTATCATCATCTACTCCAGCACTTCACCAAGCGGCACCAGGAGCCCAGCAGTCCCTCCAGCTGCCACGAGGGTTGATTTTGCTCTTTTCTGAGCTCTTCTACTTGCAACCTCTCCCTCCGTTCACTCTCAGCCTGGAATTTATTACAGTTTTTCAAAGAGCCATTCTCTCTGATGTGTTCTAAACCCAGGGCAGCTCCTGTTGTTCTCTCAGCACAAAGCCAGAGGGAGCAAACACAACTCCCCAGCTGGTGCCAAACAGGCAGGGAGCAGAGCAGCCGCCCCTCATTTCTCTTACACCTGGCAGCCCTGTGCACATTAAGTATCTCTTTCTGAACTGCAGCTGTTTATCTTTTTGGCTCAGACTGGTTCTTCTCCGCTAAAATCCTTTTCAGAAGATGTTTTGCCTCCTACATTCGCCTCCTACGTTTACTGAGATACTGCAATAAGACTTTGTCTGCACTGAACTATATTTTCTTCATGATTACCTCTGAAGTTTAAGACTTGGAATCTACTCCTCTGACATGGATGTCACTGCATGTCCTTGCAGTTTGAGATCACCCAAATTTACTAAACTTTGGCTACCCAAGGCAGCAGCAGAAACAGGACATAGCTACCCCTACTATTCCTCCTGTTTCTAGACCGTCTCTATTTGGGACACTTTATACTTGTGTTTTTAATGCAGGTTTTTAAAAGAACTGTCACTCCTGGCAGGCTCCTTTCCCCTTTATACCAGCTTCCTAGCAATCCAGCCACCAATCTCCTCATTTTGGTAAAAACCTTATTGTTTTGGAGTTTATGTTTACTTCCATGTCCTTCTCTGCATTTCTAAGGACTGTGCACTCACACAGCTACTGCAGAAATACAAAGTTGGACACAACTGAGACACAGTCAGATGTCCCCTGCAAGGTACCACAGATAACATCAGATGCTGAGACCATTCCCTGCTCCTGCCAGAGAGCGATATACGTGAAAGAAACAACATAAATGAAGCTGTCAAGAATCCAGTTCTCATCTCCTCCCACAACTTCAGAACTACCCTGAATACCCTGCAATTACTTTTAGCTAAAAAAAATCTGTTTGGTGACCCTGACCTCTAATACGCTGTCTAGACTTCAGGTGACTCTCCCGATCTACAGATGAATGTGCTTAGACTTGATGAAAACCTCTTATGCTACAGCTGTGGATATTTTAACTGGAAAAAACCCCCAAAATTCCGTATCACACACTGTGGAGCACTTGCTCCACTGAGCATGCACTTGCTACGTATCAGCATCAGGAAACCATCAAGTTCTACAATTTTGTTTTCCAGGAAAAACACAGTAGGAGTAGAGGAAAAGGAGCATGTGCTGCCTTCACCTGACCTCCCCCTGTCCAATGGATCACTCACCTCATTTAGGATGCTCTCCAGCGTTGGAGGGGTATCAACTTGAGGAATGTCGAATTCTTTGTCATCAATCTGTACATCAGAAACCACAGCCTAAGTTTGCCTACTCCGCCTTCCAAACCGTAATTAAAGCCACATAAAAAGCAGCTATGCACACATGCCTCTGCCCAGAAAAGCAGGCCAGAGCTCTGAGGGCAGGGTCACACACACTTTCACCCGGCTGAGCGAGGATAGTATTTCCTTCTTGGAGGATATGTGAGACTTATTCCCCGAAACAGTCATAGAATACTTTTGATGTTCTGAGAATAAACATGCTATTGCACTATAAAGTGTTTTGCAGCAAGAGAGAAATTAAATGACTGACTCTGTACCTGCTACACCAGGCACCCATCACACAGAACTTTGGGGGCTGTTGGGTTTTTTCTATATACGGTGAAGAACGTGAAATCTATGTGAATGACAGTGACCGTGACCCACGTCACCGTACTGGACTGGCAGAGATCAGCCTGGGACCCCCCGCCAACCGTCCCTCACAGGAGGGACCCACTGACCCTCCCTCAGGAGTGTCTGAAGGGACCCGCCGCCTCTGTGTCACAGGTGTCTGTGTGAGGGACCCGACCCTCCCTCGCGTGTGTCTGACGGACCCCCCGACCCTCCCGCAGCGGACCCCTCGGCCCTGCGGGAAGCGCCCGGGCGGGCGCAAGCCTCCGC
>WEIT01023801.1:58300-77372 GCA_013389985.1 Dryoscopus gambensis | reverse complement strand
CCCCGCGCCAGCCTTAAAGGGGCCGCGCGCCGCCGGTGGGGACTGGGGGGCAGCGAGGCGCACCGAAGGACACGGAGCCGGTGCCACACGAAAAATCTTGTATTTATTGAAAAAGCTCGCATCTGCTCCACGACGGCGGTTGTCAGCCCGGACCCGATGGGTGCGTCAGCCTCCGAGGGAAGGAAATGGACAAAATTAACAATAGGCGCAGAAAGGAGAGGCAGAGACCAACAGCCCTCACGCCCCTTCAGCCCATGGTGCGTCACCTAAAGCCAGGAGGGTTTTGCTTCGATTCCTAGCATTCTGGAGCCTAAGATTTGGTATGCACAGGGCCAGGATGCAGCACTGTCCCAGCAAAGCCAAGAAAAAAACGTCCCTTTTACGAGAAGGGGCAAAAGCCTTTGAGAATTCGTGGCTAATTTTAAACAAGGCAGGAGATGGTAACCAGATCTGGAGACCAAGCATCTGTGTTTTCTTTTACAAACCACCTGGAAACAGAAAGCCATGTGGGGTCTCCAAGGGCCCTTGCCTGGCCAGAAGGCAAGGGGTGTCAAATGTAAGATAGAACACATTGGAAGGATAAATACCCACAGTTTCACAGTGCCAGACACCCAAACTATGCTGGGCTGTTTGTGTTTCAAGGTAACTCTCCCTTGTGTGCTGATCTGTGCCCAGGTGGAGGAATGGCCCCTCTGATGTCCCAGCAACAGCTGAAATCCCCGCTGAAGGTTCTGGCTTTTGAAGGTTCCAACTCAAGGCACAGAGAACATCCTGCACCTGTGCCTGCCTTACCTGTTTGTCCTTCCCGCTGCTCCTCCTGCAGGGGAGCCGTGCTTCCCTGCTGTCTGGAGAAGGCTCTGTCCGGCACCTAGCAGCAAGAGCACGTGCATGAGGCAGGAACACCCCACACCCACCCTCCAGGTGAACCTGCGCCAGGCAGGGCCCCGTGTCCCACCTCCCCTGAGCAGGAACAGCCCTCCTGCTGCCCCGGGCCAGGTCAGCTCAGCAGGGACAGCAGAGGATCCGCCTGTCCAGGGTCACCTGCTGAGCTCTCAGTCAGGGGACCAAGAGCTGGGGGGAAAGCACTCCCAGGAACAGGCCAGCCAACCTCAGCAGAGAGCTGCAGGCTTTAGGGATGCCTTGAAAGCAGCAGGTCACACACACCGACGGCAGTTTTGCTCCTCACAAATGTCATTACTTTAGACCACGCACAGAAAGCCAGGCCCTGTGGTAGTGGCTTAGGAGGTTGGCTGGGCAGAGGAGGGGATTTTTCAAGGAAGTGGCTCTGCTTTAGAGCTGTGCTGGCTCTGGGGAGCTGAACGTGTCCTCTTGCATGCACATCTACAGGTGTTTGAGGCTTTAGTGACCCATTACCACAGGCTCTCCTCCATGTTCTAAACTCTTCCTTTCCCCTGCCAGCTGTTCCAGGATGGTCTTCTGCAGCAATGGTGCATCTGCTCCTCTTACAACAGCCACTAATTCTCCTCCCTGGAAGGTGTGGAAAGCAAATCAGTCAGCAAGTGCTGAGGTTGTGCTCTCTGGGCTCTGGAATTCCCCACAGCAGCACATCACCCACACTATATGTACCAGACCCTCCTCCCCTCAGAGCTGCTCTGCTCCACAGCAAGATGGAAACCTTGGAACAACCTTCTTTGTGGTTCCTCATCAGTCTCAGAATGAAGCAAGCAGCTTGGGAGAGGAGTGAGGTCCTGCAGAAGCAGCAGGCTGAACCTGAAGACTCCACAGGGCAGCACACTGGCTGTATATTCTTATCTGCACAGCATTTGATCACCAGCAGATACAGAGCAAATAAAATTGTCCCATCACATGTTAAAGAAATAAAACATCCTTCCAAAAGGACAGTTGTTCCCACCAGCAGGTCATGTTTATTGCTATGCAACTACTGGGAAAATATTTTCACTCACTGTATAAAAGAGAAAGACAGGCTCACACTGTCCTCTGTATTTTTCCAGAGCATCAATGGAACCAACTTCAGCCTAAAAGGAATGTAAAATAAAATAGGTGTTTCTAGAAAAGTATTTCTGCTCCAGAGGGATGCACAGGCAAGTGCCTGGACTCAGACACCCTCAGCTGGCTGGTACTCATCCCCCACACACAGGAAAACACCTCTGGGTCCCAGACTTCGGGGACAGAATGACACTGGTCAGAGCCAGAGCCACAGCCAGCTCACAGCTCATTTCCAGTGCCTGAGCAGCAGGTGGATGTCACCTGCAGGAGCTGGAGCAGCGCTCCTGTGGGACAGGGATACCTATTCCCAGCAGCTTGCCTGGGTGAGTCCCCGAGAAAAAGCCTGAAAAGTGAATTCAGGGTTCCTGCCCACGAGGAGTGAGAGAAGTACAGGAGGAGCTGCAGTGGCAGCAGAGACAGGAGCGCTGAGCCATGAGAAATTTCACTGCCCTCAGCCCTTTCCACAGTCCAGAGCTGCCTCCAGCCAGGAAAGGCACCTGAACACAGAGTGTTCAGCATGGCTGAGGCAGGGAGAGACTTGTGCAGGCTTCCAGTCCCAGAGCCTGCCCAGGGCAGGGCTGCTCTCAGGGGTACAGGAGGTTGCTCAAGGCTGTGTCAGTTTTGAGCTTCTCCAAGAACCAGCTCTGTGCAGCACTCTGGGAACTTGTCCCAGTGTCCTACACTCCCACCTGAATCCTTTTCCCTTCTATTTACTTGGACCTTTCCCTGCTGCAACCTATCCCATTATCTCTTGTCCTGTGGCTGTGTTCCCCGGAGAGATGTCAGTCTCTGCCTTCTCCATCCTCCCCCCACTGGACACCTGTCCCTTTTCCTCTCCAGGGTGACCAAATCCAGCTCCTTCAGCCTCTCCCTGTACATCAGAGGGAATGTGTTAATGATAATGACTCTGTCTAATGTTACTTGTTTAAGTAGAAATCTGGAAAGAATAGAGCAGTTGAAGCCTGAAAATTCTTAATTGTATGAATTCTTGTAGATATACCCAAGCCCCTGTATGTGGCAGGTTCACTCCCAGTAGCTACAACTCCTGCACTGCTATGGTTTGGGCTAAATATTGGAAAGATAAGTGATTTCAGCCCTTAGACCTCTGCCGATTTCAGAGGACTGGGTATTTCAAGCAGTGCCAAATGAGATCTTACCACAGCAAAATGCAGGAGATTATTGCCAACTTCATTTCTGATTTTTTGGAACAGATTCACTACTGGTTTGCATGGGCCACACCAGGCTTGAAACACATCGACAACTGCAAGCAGAAAAATGCATCAGAATGAGGTAAAAATGGGCCAGTTTAGTCACAGACCAGTAGCCCATATGCTAGAAGGGCTGGATTCAGCTCTGAACTGGAAACCCTTGCAAGGTTTGAAATGCTGCATCAGAGGACAGAACTATATTATAAAAGAACAAGCTAAGAATGATGTGGAGGAGTCTTTAGTAGAAACACGGACATGGCTGTGACCTTGGAGGTAGCAGATTTCCCAGGGAAAACTGCTGCACAGAGGTAGAGCACATGTGGTTTTCCCAAGAGCCTTGGGAGGCAGGGCTGTTCCTTGTGCTGGGGGACAGTCCTGTTCCAAAAGCAGTGGAGACTGGACATGCCAGAAACTCCTGGAGAGCACTGCTTGGACTGCATGGTGACTGCCCCACATAAATGAAGATGACTATGACCTCCTGCTGGTCTCACCTTGGTTAGAGTATTTTTTTTCTTCCATTCAGGGTAAGGGGAATGGAGAGACTGACTAAACATCCTTAACACTAGTAATTTCTAACAGTGCTGGTGCCCTTTCAACACACAACAAGAGCAATTCAGCATGCTGACCAAACCCTTACCAATGAGTCCTTTGAGGCACAGCATTTCTTCCCAAAGCTCCTGGCTAGTGATGTTAATCTGTGTGGAAAATTGAAAAACACAGTAAAAGCCACAGTAAGTCATCAGGTACTGCCCACGTGCTGCAAACATACTGACAAATTGCTCCGGAGGGACCCACCTGCCTGAAGAGGCATTACCTAAGCACTCAGGAAACTCCTCTGGCTGTGCTTCTCTCACCTCTGACCAGCTGATCAGGATGTCTCACAGGATCCAAGGAAAGGCAGAGGGAAAGGGCAGCAGCATCCAGCCAACAGCAAATCCTCCCCTGTTTAGTGGCACCAGCGGAACAGTGGCTGCTGAGGATCCCAGACTCAGTTTGCAGAGAATTGCTCTGGGGCTTGGCTGGGGCCCCCAAACTGGGATCCCAGACCCACAGCCCCTTGTCAGGATCTCCATCTGCCTGCCCAGGGCTCCACTTGAACTACATCTCATTCAGGCTCAGTCCTCACAGGGTTTATGGACCACCTGATTCTCCAGCAGCAGTTTCACACCTTGCCTGCACACAAACTCTACTGCTTTGAGATGTTTGAGCCTCGATAAACTAAACTAGTAAACACACAGTTTCCATGATATGTGGGCACTAGAGCGGGGACTGAACCCAGCATGTCCTTACCTGAATTCCCAGCTGCTATCTAAACACTTCCAAAGCACAGTGAATACAGAACACAAAGTTCTAGGCTGGGAAGGGCCTGTGGAGTCCTTCATCTAATCCCCGGCACAAAACTCAGTGTTAGATCGGCTTGCTCAGGGATTGACCCTGTCAAGGATGCCCTAGACCATTCCATACACTGCACTCTATTATCCTACATTCCCAATACTGTTATTAGAAAGGATATAATCCTTAGTATCTTCCCCATCTTACAGGACTTGCCCTTTGGTATATACTTAGAAAAACACAGCAAGTTAAAATAAAAAAGGCTTCTTGAGAAACCAACGTCTGGTTTTGTTCATCTTGAACAATGGAGATTCCTAATTCCTTCCTCAGTGGGTATCATCAACCCCAGCTACATTTCAACTACAATGGAAGACAGGAAGTTGCATCAAGGCCAGCTATTTCACAATAATTAATACCAATGGGCACTAAAGGACTGCTAAAATCTCACAGCCAAGAATTCCAAGAGTGGAAACTCCAGTGCAAACGAAATGCCTCTCGCAGGTGTTCAGAGCTGTGTCACTGGGGGTCACACAGGGCAGTTTGTCCAGGGCCTTGTCTCACTCAGGGAACATGGAGCTGTTCAGACACCTCTGTTCAGCACATGACCCCAAGCTTAGTTTTTTCAGAGAACACCTACAGAACTACAAAATTTAATTATTTCTAGTGCTGGGCCCACCCTCGGAATGTTTCACAGAATACTCATGAGTCTAAATGATTTATGACAGTAATTTGTGATAATGAATTTGGCCATGAGTTCACCCACCAGACTCAAGTACTGCTGGTGCTCTTCAACGTGCTTTGCTTATTTGGATGTCCTGAGGCTGCTTGGACTTGGCTTTTCTCTAACAAAACCAGAATCCTTCCAGGACATCCCCTCATGTCCTACACAGGTTCAGCTTTCATCTGCAGATGTAAAAAATCCCCATTTTGCAGATGTAGACCCAGCTTTCCCTTCACTGCCAAAGGGGCACAGTCTAGTTGATGTCCCCATCCCACAGGAACACAGCTGGACAAGCAGCAACAGAAACTATTCCTACCTTCATAAACTGCCCCTCTTTCCTTTTTACACATGTTCACATTTCCCAGTTTAAACAGTGAATAAACAAGGTCATAATCTCTTTCATTATTCCTCTCTTGTGAAGACTGAACTGTTGTCAAAATTTGAAACAGACCTGCTGAACCCATTTTGGGTTTTTAATGTTTTTGCATAGTGAACTGCTCTTAGAACCACCCCCTCACCATGCAGTAGTTAAAAAGCATCACTAGGTCACCTGTGCAGTGTAAGCAGGGAAAAATTCCTCTATACATCACTGGGAAATAGATTTTTCAGCCTTTGAGTTTTTCTGGTACCTCGTAGCTTTTCCACCTTTCCAGCAATCTTTCTGAATACATGAGCTGGTCAGAAAAGCCCAGTAACTCTTGCCATCCAGGAGATGTGCCAACCTCAGTTCTCTACTTCTAAATGTCCTCTGAGCTATTACCTCACAAAACAGAGGCATTTTGGTCTCTGACAGCAGCCAAACCTGTACTAGGCCCCGAGGCCCCCAACACAACCTGCAGCCCTGCAGCAGCTCCCCCTGCACCCTACAGCCCTGACTGGGGACAGGTGGGACCTGCCAGGTCCTCCCACGCTTCCCACCTGCCTTGTGGGAACGCCTCTCCCCCACAAGGACCTCGCAGGGGGGCTTTGCCAGCAGAATCTGAGATACGCCAACACTGAACTCCATCCTTTGCACTTACTGAGAGTTCACACGGTCTGCTAAAGGCCTGGCTACCACTGACCTGCAGCACTACCTCCTTTTTCTTTGCAGCCATCCTTCCGCAGGAACAGGGTCCTTTGCGCAGCCGTCCCACGCACAAAGCACTGCAGCCTCTAATCCCCTGGATCCAGCTGCTGGCCAACCTGCACCACACAGAGAGCTTTTTCCCCGTCCCTGCCGCTCCAGGCCGGACACAGCAGCCACAGCACCGCCCCGGCCCTGCTGCAGCACCCCAAACCTGGGCCTACCTTCGCTCACACCTCCTCCAAGAGCCGAGGTGCTGCTGCGGGGCCTGAGCTGCCGCTCCGTGCCGCGGCCTTGTGCAGCAGCTGGCAGCACCCCAAGGCTGCCATGGCAGCGCTGGCAGCGCCAGGGCAGCGTCGGCCAGGCCCGGCCCGCTCCCTCCCCCGCGTGCCCCCGGCGAGTTCAGCTCCATCTCCGCTGGGCCTCGCAGAGCAGCAGCTGCAGGTGGAGCCCTTCTGCCTCCTGTGCGCCTCACCTGCCCGGCTGCCCCCAGCCCGACACTCACCCCCCACTCCAGTCTTCCCACATGAACTGGGGGCTCAAAGCAAGGCGTGGGACCCAGGCGTGACCTCACAGCGCCGAGCAAGGGCGTCCTCCTCCAAACATGCTCCGTTTGGGGAGGTTTGTGGTTTTCTCTTCCCCTCTGCAGTGGGAGCAGTGCCGGTGCCCAGCAGCCCCTGGCGACGCCGTTCGGGCAGGGCTGCTGCTCTTACCCCGTCCGTCCCCAGCCCTGGGCCCGCTGCGCCGCAGGGGCACAGCCTGGAGCTGCTTCTCGGCCCACGGCACGCGAACGCCTGCTGGCCTGCGCCTCCAGCTGCCCACCGTCCTCCTGGCTGAGGATCCAGGGTTTGCTACACCAGTGCCCCCAGAATGTCTCTTTTTGTGGCAAGCAGCCTGCAGAAAAGCCCTGATGATTTTGACCACCACTGAAAATTTGCAAACTGACAGCTCTTGTGCTCACATTTCAGGATTACCAAAGAAAGCCCTTTTAAAGTCATTTTCTACTCTTCAAGAACCTAATCTCAGGCACCTCAATTATTCCTGTGCCTGCTGTGTCACTGCTTCAGCAGTTTCGTGGAGGCACAGAATCCACTGCAATGGGTGAAGTCTGTAAAAATAAATTTTAAAAAATAGGAGATGTTTGCCTTTAGAATATCTTGGCACAAGCTGCTTTATGCAGGTGACTTGGCTTCTTTCACTACCACAATGCAAATCTGTGACTGCAACAACAGCTACGATGTCTCAATTTGATTTTCTGTGTGGGAGAGACAGTCCAAATGTGGAATGAAGGTGGTAGGAAGAGCCAAGGGTACCACTTGTCTGACAGCTGGTGTCCCAAAAGCCCTGCTCAACTATTCACTTTGTAGCACATGTAACCTCTGCAAGAAGGGCTCCCATCACTAGACCCAGATACAAAGAGAGGACATACTTATCAACATCCATCAGGATGGCTTTTCAGCAGAGAAATGGCCTAAGAACAGCAGAAATCCTGGTGATTCATATGATGTCCAGACAAACTTTGCTTTGGTTCTGCAAGCAACCCTGGAATTCACAAGCTGCTGCTACCTCATTAAGTTGGGAAAGCTCTGGGTGACAAGGAAGGTCTGTCCCACTGTGAATCTCAGGCTGTAGAGAAGCTGGCACAGAGAGCTCATGTTTCTTCAGGAAGCTGAGAAAAATCTAGATGTTCTGGTAAAGTTCTTTTTATTTACAGTATTCTTCTTTTCGTACATACCTATAGCAACATCAAAAATTATTCACAAAGCTTAACTGAATGTAAAAATGTTCCCATCCAACAGTTTGCCCTCTCAATACCTGTGGAAAATGTCAACTGTTCTCATGCAGCAACAAGATTGTCTGAGCATCGGTTTTTAGTTTTTCTGGCAGAATTTTAGGAAACGACCTCAAAACTTGTACAGAGATACTTTTACTCACCTTTTTTTCTGAACACCTGTAGGCACCAAAGTTCTATAGAATCAAATTCAGATTTGCTTTGAGAAATGTGAGTTGGGGAAGGATGAGAAGAGATACATAAGAATTCGAGCTCCTAAACACAGACAGAATGGAGCAGGGAGATGCCCACTGGACAGTTTTGCATTTACAATACCTGCCTCAGAACTTTTTTCTCAGTTCAAGCAAAAATATATTTGACTGAATTTTATAAACAAGACTTCGCTTCTGAGGTACTGAGATTTAACAAGTTCTCACATATTTTTACTTTCCCTTTTGTTCAACCCCCAAAGTCCATCATGAAACATTTGCAGAAGGACATTAAAAAACTGCCAGTCACTTACTGCAATGCTTGGGGAAAAAGTGTCAGGTGCTCACTTTTATTTGTCTTTGAGAGTGGAAGAAGTTACATGAAATGTAGATATTCTTTGCAACCAAGTGATAACAGGTATCTGATACACAGCACATTCAAATTCCAGGCCAAACTGTGGTCACATTTTCTGACACAAAGAGTTACCTTGGAAAAAAAGTAAGGCTGTCATCACAATTTGACCTTCTGATTAGAAATAAAAGATTTAGATAATTATCAAAATTGGTTAGCAAAGTTACAGACTTCTCTTCTTGCTGCAGCCTTCCTGAAGCTCAGTGTAAGAGAAGAAAGATTTGGTTTAAGACACTGGCTGCAAACTCTAGTGCCTGTTAGTGCTATGCAAATACAGTGTCTGGAGAGTCTGACTATGAGCTATGGTCTAAACTGACCAGAAAGGAGACCTGGGCAGAGAGTCAGAACCCTGAACTGCTGGAGGAGACTGGGCTCTGCCATTCCAGCCTGACCTCACACAGCCCCCTTCACCTGCACTCACGTTTCCCTCTGCACACTTGCAGGCACCATTTCAGGAACGTACAGACAGCCAGGGCTTCTGGATGCACTCACACCCCACCAATTATCCAGCAATCTAAATCCATGCACGTGTGTATAGCTGCATATATACAGAAAATCTGTAGCAACATTACTGAGCTATAGAACAAGACCAAACCCCCAGTTTTTCCATCCCTTCCCCAACTTAATGCACCCAGCCGATCTTCTGTGGAAATAATTTGGAAGTCACTTAACTATTTGTGGAGATAAAGGATGCAAAACAAAAGCAATCCCTTAATCACTGCTTGCCAGCTCCTTCTAGTCTCTGGAAGGTGTAACTTCTGCAACATGCTGTTTGCTCTGCTGATGCCAGTGATCTGCAAATCCTTCTCACCATGAATAAGCCAATCCTTCAGCAATTAGCTGAGCAAGTTCCTGGCTGGCAAAGCAAGAGCTTATTCCTGCTGATCTTGCAGCCACCTGCTCCTTTCCAGAAAAGCATCAGTCATGCTACCCCTGAAGTATGAGCTTGTTTTCTAAAAATCTAAAGAAACCCAAACCCAATCCAGTTGGCCCATTCCATGGATTTGAGCATGTCATCAATACCAGGTGTCCTTGTATTGTGGCAAAGAACTCTTGGACCTTGTCAGTACAGAATGCGCTGCTTGGAATTTGGAGTCTATTGTCTCCCTGTACTTTTCTCTTTAAAAAGGAAGTATAATGTAAGTTAAGCTGAAGTTCAGAAATGCATATATTTTACTTAAAAACATTCATCTGTTCAAAATTCAAAATAAACTTTATGGGATACAACAGTTTGGTTTTTTTTTTTAAATAACATTTCATTCAAACTGTATATAATTCATTGAAGTATTCGTACAGCAAACAATGGTTAACCCTTGAAAACCTGTAGAAAAAGATTTTCACACAAAAAAAAGGAAAACCAAACGTGAGGTCTCACACCCACACACTCAGCCCGGCACACGCACACACTCGAGCACCCACGCACCCACACAAGGCTGCAGCTAAAGCAGAGAATTGGAGGCCCAAAAGGAAAACGATGACCGATTGTTCTATCTGAGAGTCCACGTAGCTCAGGAAAAAAAACCCAAAAAACCAAAACAACCCCCCCAGAGTCCTCTGAGTAAAGAAACTACCTCAAGAAAATTCTCAAGTGCACTGGAGACCTGATCATTCGAACTGTTTCTGCAAAGCAGCTCCCTGCACCTGAGAAAAATGCAGCCCAAGGTGACTTGTGCAAATATAAGGAGTCAGGAGTATCTCCTGCTGTTCCTTAAGTAGACATGAGGGGTGTCCATAGATTCAATTAGTCTTTGATCATGCAAGGTACTGCTGGAGTGCTGTCTTCGCCCTGTAAGAAAGAACAACCCATTAATTACAGGAGTCTGGCTTCAGCAGCAGCAGCTTCATGGGCAGGCTCAGAGTGTGCCAGCAGAGAGGGCGGGAGGATGGCTGAGGAAAAAGCTCCTTCACTTTGGAAGGACCTGACCCGTGGTGCAGAAATGCTCTGTGGGGCTGTAACTGTTCAAGAACCCACCTGGCATCCAAGGATAACCTGATCTAGCCAATGACACTGGACCCCAGCACAAACTGAGGCACTCCCAGCACGGTGGGGCTTGGGATGTGTGTTACACATGCCTTCCAAAATCCCTCAAGAGCAGTTGCTTTTTGTAATACATTTGTATCATGAAAAGCAGGTCTTTGAGCTGAGAAATCAAGGAGTGTTAACTCAGAACATACTAAAAGCACATCAGTCCTGTCAGGAATCCTGTAGGAATACTGGCCCCACCAAAAATATACCGTGAGGTGAGAGGGAGGAAGGAGCCAGTCTAATACTGGAATTTATGTAATCTAACATTATGGAACATTTTTGTTAAGACAAAAACACCTTCCACCAGTCTGGGGTTACAGTTGCATCATCACGTGGGCTAATTCAGAGCTTCCTCCCACCTGAAGTGAGAAACTTTGCTCTTCCTTTGTTCCCCACAGCTCCCAACCTGCTACCATGACCTAACAGACTCTTCCATGACCTCATACAACTCATCAACACAGAAGAAGATTATTTATTTATTTCTTCCCAGCTTCCTGCTGTGATCACAAGACATAATAGCTCATGGAGGGAGCTGGTGTGGCAGTGCTGGGATATTAATATGTTCCTGATTATCACTTTCAGTGCTGATACTCTGGCATAGATTTTAAGATGAGAAGCCTTAACTTTACTGAGAAGATGTCTAACACTAGAACATCTTTCATAAACCCAAGAATCCCAATTTTAATGGATTTTAAAAACAACTGCACAGTTTTGAGTTGTGTTGTCTGTGTGTGACATCTTCCAAAAATCCGATTTTCTCCTTTACTTTGTGGAAGAAATATGGGCTGTTGCTAACTGTGGGTGGGATAATTGCAAAAGGTTAACATAAAACCCCAGAAATTGTCAGTAACTGTTTCGGTTTTACACATGTGTGGGAAGCAGCCAGATGATCTGTGTGGATACTAACACAGGTAACAGCACAGGTGTGCAAAGTTACTGCTGGGCTTAATTAGTTTAAAATAATTTAATTGAGATTAACAACTGTGGTAAGGCTGTATTATCTTCATACTCACTTGTCACACAGATTTGGATCTGAGGACTGACTCAGTTTATGTAGAATATCTACAATTCCCATGTCTCGGAGCTTGTCTTGGCGCTCCTGTGAACCTGCAACAACAACAAATGCCATTGCTGGGAGCCGCAGCAGCCCGAGCGTCTGCAGAGAGGAGTGGGAGCAGGAACCAGCTCAAGGACGGGGAAGGAGCAATGTCCAGCTAGAGCACAGCCATGGAAACACTCCCTCAGCTCTGCCTGCTTCCCCAGGGAGCTCCAACTTCTTCTGCTGTGCTCCATGTCCACACATCTGGAGCCAAGAACACTTTGAAGGCAAGAATCTTTATCCTGAGGTATCCTGACTTCAGCTGTTTTATTCTCATCTCTGTGATTTCGCAGGATTTGGATGCAGAGAACATTCCCCTGGAGGTGTTTCTGAGCCTGACTTCTGCCCTCTCCTCCCCTCACCACATTCCCCTGAGCAGCAGCATTCTTCAGCCCCCTCCTGGTAACCTGCCACTCTCCCAGGCCATGACTCTTCTCACCAAGTGCCTTATCCACTGCTCCCAGTTCCACACACAAGTCCTGTAGCTGGTTTCAGCCCAAGCCACTCAAGCCATCCATGCTGTGGAAAATTTCTTTGCCAGAAATCCCCTTCTAATCCATTTCTTCTCTCCAGTGAACCTGTTCCCCCCAACAACAAGTTTCCCCAGCCCCTGCAAGACCTGGAAGCTCTTACAAGAATTCTCTTTCACTCCAGTTGTTTTGAGACTTCACAGAACTGCTGCAGGTGAAAACCTCCCACTGTGTCTCTGCAGCTCCTGTTATTGTCACTGTGTCCTTGTGTCTCCCCCAGAATAGCTCTCTGCACTCTCCTCAGTGTCTCCCGGCCACTCCCACGTATTCCATCCTACATCTATAATGATGTTTCCCATTATACTTTGGATCCCACTGCACTGTGCACTGCAAATATTGATTACTGTGCAACAAAAGCTTTTTGATCAGGATAGTAACTTGTCTGTGCATCAAGGAGGGTTTCTTACCTTCCTCTTCATTCCATATGAGATTAGATATACAGAACATGGCAGCAAGCTGTAGTTTAGCATTTGAATGACTCTAAATGTAGAAAAACAGAACTCAAGTTTAGAAGAAGAAATGCAGAAATTCACAAGGCTTATATTTTGGCATTCATCACGTAATAGATAAGATAGCAAAGCTGGGACTAATTCTTATCTACAACTTCTCTCAAAGTTAGGGCCATAATATAAGGTACTTGAGTAGTGGTCAATCACTTCCAAATATTTACTGACATCTCCAAGATATGCCTTTGCCAAGCTCATGAAATGTTTTCCATCTAGATGATGCCACTGTAATGTTTTTATGGGAAATAACCCCCGGATTTTCCTTTTAGTCAGTTCCTTTGTACACCTCTGCCATAGAGAACTGCAGTTACACCCCACTGGTTATATGGAAATTAAGTGCATGATAGTGAATAATTCACGAAACAAAATCCTAAAGCACTTTCCTCTTATCATGCCTGCAAAAGACCAACAGAAATCCTTTAAGAGAAATCCCCCCTACCATGTAATATTTGATTTTCTGCAGGATGTCATCATTGGTCATAATCAGTTCTTTTGCTGTCGTGCCATCTGCTATATTGGCAAGGATACATAATGTCTGAAAGAGAGAAAAACTGGTAAGTTATTTGGCCCTAGATCACATCCCATGATTTATACAGCTTCCCTGACAGCTCTTAACTCAGGACAAACAATTCCTTTAATCAGTTTTAATATCCTTAATCTGGAGTTTCCAGCTTGCTCACATCTAGGGCCAGTGCCAAGGAGTTACCAGCTGTGGGGAGCAAAAATACTGGCCAAAAATACTCATCACCATTTTTAAATGAAGAGCAGCACTCATTAATTCATTGCAAGGAAGAACATTTTAAGTCTCTTATGGAAATCTGCAACATACAGGAAAGAATAAATGCCCTGGAATATAAAGCAGTCTGTTCTGTAGCAGTGGCTGGGAGGAAAGGAAAAACAACAAACCCCAACCATTTCCACCTCATTCTGCAGGCCAGGAAAAGGACAGACAGAGGCCTTTCTGCTGATCTGGCAGAGGAGTAATTTGTTTTCAACAAGTCTAATCACAGCTGTCACCTGCACAGGTAACTCCAGCTACTTCTGCAGCTACTTCTGCAGGTATTTCTTGCAAATTAGAGGAGCCATCCCACAGGATGCCCTTGAAGCACCCTGGCCCACACTGGCACTAGCTGCACAGAGCTTTGACTGGCACAGCCCCTTCCCTGGCTCTCAGGGACACCAGCAGATGCTCCACGAGCTCTTTCCCAAAGAGCTCTGGAGGAACTTGACCGTCTTTTCTGGACATGTTGGGAAGACACTGGAGCATGATCAGCACTTGTATGGTGCTTGTGTCTAAGCTGCACTGCACTGTGTCAGCAGCTGCAGAGACTAATTACTTCCAAGCTGCTAATTACATCCCGATGAGGCTGGCAGCGACAGAGGCAAGCGCTGTCCTGCTGCAAGCAGGGGGTCTGGTGTGCAGACAGGTGCTGCTGGATTTTGAAATAAGAGCCAGCTGTACCACAGGGACCAAGGAAATGCTCAGTGGATAAAGGCCCCAAAGCCCATATTCAGCCCAGTCCTTTCCCAGAGTATTTCCCAGCTATGCTGGTTCTCCTGCAGAGTGATTCAGAGAGCCTTGGCAAGGTAAATAACCTGTGGCAATAGAGGCCATTCCTGTCACCACAGCTTTATCAGGAAGACCTATTTAGAAAGACACACGTGGTTAATTCTCAGCTGTTTCAGATCCATGGTGTCACTGAACTTGCTAGCAAGAGTCTTTGGGGGTTTTTTTTTGCTGATTTTGCACTTAAAACACCAAAGGAGGCCTGTTGGCCTTCAGCCTGTTCTTCCCTGAGCAGGGATTTAGGCCAGCTCTACTCCTACACTAATTTCTCATGCTGTTTGCTACCCATATCCAACCTAAGCCAATGCAGTCCTCTGGCATCTCCCACAGCTTCTTGCTGCCCCCATCCTCCCCCACCACACCTCGTATGAGGAAGGAACACGGCTCTCCCACTGCCTGTCTTGTCTGGCACAAGAGTTATCCAGCCAAACCCAGCAGCCCCACAGCAGCTGTCCCTGTACTCTGGTTCCAGGACGCCATTCCCTACTGGCCATCTCCTCTTTCCCTCTGCCTTTCCTCTTGCAGATTGCTTTTCTTAAGTTTTAATTTGTCAGGGCAGGTCACTCCCCACTTTTTCCTGGGCTCCACCAGGATGCTCTTTGCCCTGCCAGTGCTTCTCCTTCTCTTCCTAGTGACCCCTTCCTGCCATGCAATGGCCCCAGTTTAATTCCTCTGCTCTCACATCCCTCCTCTTTGCCAAACCTACATTTGCAAAACCCATTTGAATTCAGTTCAAACAATTTTATAACAGTCCATTAGAAAGAAAAGCACTCCTGTAGATACTCAAGGTATTCATCCGACAGATCTCAGTAAAATATTCACAGCACATCATGATCCCAAACAAAAATGACATGTTGTGAACAGTAAGCACTCTTTGCTCTTTTATATTTTATTCTGCCAAGACAACACAAAACAGAAATGGTACCTGCTCTTTGACTTCTATATTGTGCTCCCCTTCCAGAATGAGGGTCACTGCTTGCATGATTTGCTTCCCATGAGTGCTCATTATGTAGTCTATGTGCTGCCAAAGCAAGGATGAGATACAGTTAGTGTAGCTCCCCAGACAAAGAAGGACATTCCTGCTTGAATCGCACCATGTGAGGAGCAGCAACACTGCACACTCAGCACTGCTCCCAGTGAGCTCTCCCAAACCAAGAATTTATCACAGCAGAAACACTTCCGAACATTCCTCTTCATGTGGAGCCTGCTCTTGAATGAGAGAGCATCGTGTGGGCCTCGGTGGTGCTTTCTCTGTCACCTGCAGAGAAAACACTGCTGTCCCAGTTGCATGGAGGCCTGGCTGGGAACTGAACCCTGCTGGCCCAGGCTCTGAGTGTGATGCTGCAGTTAGAAACAACCTCTTCTCTTCTGATAACCAGGGGGTAACATCAGAGAGGGGTGAGAAAGCTGATGTTTCTTCTCTGGTATTTGCTACTCTTGCAGGGACACTGTGCCCAGGTCCAACAGCCACATTTCCAAAGCCTGAGAGGGGGCAAAGGAATAAGCCAGATGCATTGCTTATTGTCTGGGAAAACTGCCCCAAGTTCACAGCATCACAGCTCAAAGGTCACTTGATGACAGACTATAAACACCTACACTAGAATAAAAGAGAAAAGATTAAACAAGATCTACTGGATTAACTGATACGAAACCTCAGGAGTGGCAGCAAACAGGCACCAGAGCTGACCAGCACACGGCACATGACAATTCTTTAAGACCTCAGGGATTCTTGTAGGACTTCTTAAAATTGCTAATAATGGGATTTCATTGGAAAGCTGCTGGATGAATTACTCTGGAGTGATTTTGGGTAGGAGCTGAAAATGGCTGGTTCTGGCTCTAAAGCCTACCACAGGAAGCAGTGAAGCTGGCACATAATTCCAGACAGAGAACACCCTAAGTGAAAATGAGAATTGTCAGGGTGAATTCAGTGAATGACTGGCTATTAAATACCTTTTCACATTAGGACGGAGCTAATTTTCTGTGAAGGTTATTGAGACTCAATGAGTACAAATATCAGAAGATTTTTTACCATGACCTTTTTATGATAGAAACACAGTATGTGATAAATGCACAGGAGAGATAAATGCACATGGGTTTTTTCCCCCTCAAAAATGTTGGCTTGCCAAATGTTTGCTGCATGTTTTCCCTCTGTTCTTCACAGGGAATTACCCTTTTCTTTTCCTCCACAAATATGTCTCTCTTCCTGTCAAAAACAACTCACGGGCTTACATTTTCCAACCATTTTATTTCAGGGGGTAAAGTGAACATCTGCTTTTTGTAAGTGCACAGTCCCACAGCCAAATTCACAAAGCCAGTACTAGCTATGTAGCTGGGTAAGAACAGAAGTATTTCAAGTGCCAAGGAAGAAGAAACACAGGTATCTTTAAGATCTGGACCTTTCCATACACTGACTCAACGGTGCAACCCTCAGTGCTGTTCTGGACAAGTTTCACAGAGAAACTGCTATGAAAATAATGTTGCTGAAAGCTAAATGCAATGGAATTGAACATTAAATGAAGATGTCTAGCTCTGATAATAATTACAATGTTTCCATGGATGCAGAGAATTCTTTCAAATGTTTTCTCACACTGATTTGCACATTTGCTTACAGATATTTAATAAATACAGAAATTGAATAAATCCAAGTGGTGTTAAAAGAGAAAAATAATTTGTCTTGCACAGAACCACTGCAATGGCTGCATGTTTTATCAGCCCTCAGAAGGTCTGTTTGCAGCTCTACTTACTGGGCGAGTGGAGAGAAGATTCCTGAGCAGTCCCAAAGTTTTCATCAGAACATTTACATCAGAATCAGAAAGCAACTGAAACAACTGCTCTGTGCTCAGACCTCGCAGGATGTCTGACTTGATCTTCTGTTCCGCTTGAAATGCCATATTCTGAAAGAGACACGCTTTTTAATTGATTTTTTCACCTGAAAACCTGGGCTTTCACTCTTTTAGTAGACTATTCCCTACAAGAATATATCCTTCCTAAATTAATCTTGCAAAAAGGCTGTAATTTATGAACAACTGCTACACAGTGAATTCAATCTCCACATTGTCTTACAGCTGACCTGGTTATTACCTGCTTTTATTTGCCCCCTGACATGCTACTGACACTACTTAACTCCTTCCCTGAATGATCTTGGCAACAAAATTGGTACCAGAACTAAGAATTTATTTCACTTTATGGACTAATAGATGAAGTGTTCCAGGCTGATGCTGTCCTTCTTCTGCAGTTCGGTGGAAAGACAAGCCAGATTCCAATTATGTCCTTTTTAATAACAAGTTCTACGACGTATGTTCACAAACTTTTTAAGGAGCACAGTCACAAGTGGTATTTCACTGGGGTGTCCTACTCACCATTAAAGCCCAAATGCCGTTCACTCGCAAGGCAAGGTTTTCACTCTGGGTTAAACTACATAGAAGTTCTATGGCTCCTGATTCCAAAATAGGCTGAAAGGAGGAGGGAAAAACAGATCTTCACAACATTACTTAGACTAACTACATACAAGAAAATATAAAAAATATACTGCTTAGACCTTATTCTTGAGCTTACAACATGTCCAGTGCACTCACATGAACTGGCCATGCCACACCCCATATCCATGACCATTTAAAAGTAGGTTTTAATGAAAAAAGTCAGGTCAAGGCAGCTGTTTTCTTCTATGTCTCTGTGTTTGTAGAGACACGGATGCACAAGGAAGAAGAAACACAGGTATCTTTAAGATCTGGACCTTTCCATACACTGACTCAACGGTGCAACCCTCAGTGCTGTTCTGGACAAGTTTCACAGAGAAACTGCTATGAAAATAATGTTGCTGAAAGCTAAATGCAATGGAATTGAACATATACATTTATATACACATATACATTATTTACACATACACATTTATATGTGTATATACATCATCACACACTGCTTTGGTATTGCACACACATCTGCCACACCCCACAAGCAAACGGGTTTTCCTAGCAACTTTTAGTTTGGGACTGCTCTCCAAAAACAATCTTCCTTGAGCAATCACATCATTTTGGGTAATAAGAAGGATATATGTCACTGTTTAAAAGAGGTTAAGGACAATGAAAGCTACCTGACACCGTGCTTGACATTAAATATTTGTGTCCAGTAATCAGACCAAATGAAAACCCAGGACAAAAACTTCAGCATAATAAAGAAAACTGTAGACTTCTTGATTGAAATATAAAACCTTGTAATACCATCTTTAAATGACATGAAAAATATCAATACATGTACTTTTCTTTCACACTGATTAGTGTAATGAAGTTTGGAACAACTGCTTTCCTCCTGAACTGAATTCACTGCTTCATCCAATGGAAACAGGAGTGTGTGGAAGAGGCTGGATGCTGCAGGAGCAGGCTCCTCTCTGAGCAGCAGCAGCAGCAGCAGCTTGTGCCCAGCTCACCTGGTCCCAGGTGCTCTGCACTGCAAGAACCTGCCAGGATTGGCTCTTGTCTTGGGTTGCAATATGTAACCAAAAATTTTATTCTGTTTTCATCTGTTGAAACTGGTTGAAAGATATTTTCATCTCTTGTAACTCCAGGGGAAGGAGGGCGGGTGCCTTCTGTTAATGGGTCACTCGTTAAAACCAGATAGGGCAGTGCTTCCTTATCTCGTCCTCCACCCATCCTCCTCCAAGGGG
>WEIT01023801.1:5712-58013 GCA_013389985.1 Dryoscopus gambensis | reverse complement strand
CCATTCCAAGGGAGGCTCTGATTTCCCCTGGCAGTCACCTGTCTTCTAAACCAAGACAGCTCTACGGCCACAGCACTGGGAGACATTCCCAAACTGGAATGACTCGGCCCTTCACAGGGAACAACTCAGCCACCTCAGCTGTGCTCACTACTGCAGTGACTGCTGGTTTACACACACCTTTCTGCTACTCTCATGCAGAAGAAAAGGGTGATATGTAAAAAAGGTCAGATAGCCTTATAGAGGCTTTCAAATCTAGTACTTCTAAATATGCCTTCCCTTTGCACAATCAATATTTTCTTTTAGCAATGATGTTTTTGACATGAACCATGTATCCTGACAGAAAATCCAGTATTTCACTCCAATTTCAAGTGGAAACACTAAAAATGAAAACCCCAAAAAACCAAACAAAAAAGCCCACCAAAACCAAAATAAACCCAACAGAAAACCAAAAAAATCTCAAAAAACCAAACCAAAGCAAAAAATCACCTGACCTGCAGTCCACTAAAGAAAGACCCATGGCCAGTGAACTGTGCCTGACATTATTTCAGTAAATTTTCTGTCTCACAGATATGACTTAAACCACCAAGATCAACTGATAATTTCGTAATCCAAAGTGCCCAGCAGGATCCCACATACAGCACAATCTCGCAAATATTTTCTGTAATTAAACAGTATTTTAGACTTGGGAATTGCTGCACTGCTATGGAGTGTTGATCTGTGTGTATGATCTGGACAAAATACAGACTCTGCAGAACCAGATATCCTGTACTGTTCATCACAGAACAATAAAAACACAAGACTCAGCTATGCCAGGGTTTTCAGCATGACGGTAGCAGTCATTCCCTAAGACAATGAATCACACTGCAAATTATCAGTGTGGTTTCTTCTTGTTTATGATCTTTTTAGATAATGGTGTTTTACAAGTCAAAAGAAAATCACAAAACTTCATGTCTATTTCTTCTCTTTAGACACCAAATTAACTGTCACAGCACTGTAAGCAGATGGGTTTTTTTGTTCCCAAGCTATCAGTGGCACAGGCTGTGTAACATCACCCCTCTGTAACATGACACAAGCACTGGCTGCCAGTTAACACACTTTTATGCTAACTGAACCATTGTGCAATCTCACTTTAGTCCCTCCCCTCTCCCTGCTGCTGGCTAAGTACTCACCTCCTTGCTTGGAGAGAATTCCAGAAGAAGATTGCATAGCGTGGAAGATGCTACTACAAGAATTTCATTTGGAGCATTCTGTAAAACCTGCAGTCACAGAGGGGAGAGAAAGGAATTCTGTTAGTAGGATGATGAGATCACCGAAATGGAATACCTGGAATTATGCTGTACCTGGATATTCTAGGCTTCAGGATGATTTTTGATGCTAGCAGTGCAGACCCAGACAATAATACACACCACAGGACAAGCTGGAGCAATGCATTATTTCACAGAAGGCAGATTTGAGAGCTTTTAGTCCAATTTAGTAGAAATCAGTGGGGACAAGCCCTGTTCTGCAAAGGACATATATGCAGAGGAAGCTTCAGGAGGAGGAGCCTCTTCAACCCCTCTGCACCTCATGCTCAGCACAACACAGCAAATTTCCTCAGGAGCACCTTCTCAGAGGAGCATAGCCTGGGACAAGTTATAGTCCCTCATCTCTGCCTGGATCTCCAGCAGCACCAAAACACCAATTCCTAAACCAAGCATGTTCCTCCCTTGTTCACTGCTGCCAACACCACCTTCTGTGCTTGGGCCATTTCACTTCTGAACAGTCAAGTCAAGCTCACTTCAGGAGATTCCCAAGGGTGTCAACACTGCCCAAGCCTTCAGGTGTGCTAGCGGGCTTGGTCTGTTCTCCATTTTCCAGGTCTAAAAGATGCAGAAACTGAGACACTGGTTTATTTATCTCTATTTATGACAGTGATATTACAGAATGAGAGATGATGCATATCTTACACACTTGGATCTCATTCAGTCTTGTGGGAAATTGCCCTATATAATAATGTGCCTTTTTAAAGGTCTTTCTGAGCTCTTTGGCTTCAGCTATAGAATCTGCAATGAGATGTGAGAGGTAGAGAATTACAGGAGAAAATTCAGATCTAAATTCTCTTGCAGGGCTCACAGACCAAGTCTGACTTGTGTCATCTAGTCTGAGTCTGAGATTAAGGGACATGTAATCCTTGTAGTGTCCTGTGTGAACACCGGGAATAATTCAGCTTCACTCACTGATCACAACCCACCCCCCCCCAAAAAAAAACAATAAAGAAAAAAAGGAAACAAAAGGCCAACCAAAACCCAAGCAAGAACTGCATGCTGGCTGCTGTTGGCTTTTTTTTGATTTATGGCTCTCTTAGGAGAAGGCCATGGGATTTTGATTCCTAGGTAATTTGTATCATGATTCTACAGCAAGGCATGCCAACTGAACAGACACCCTGTGCTCCCTGAATGGACCAGGACACTCCAGGCACCGAGACCTGACTGCTCCTCGCTTACCTTCATTAAAGGCTTCCATACAGCATGATCCTGAAAACTTGTCCTGAGCTGCTGGACAGAACGGGACAAACTGTGCAAACACCTGGAATGGAAGAGAAACCTTCCCTGTGAGACATGCACACCCCCATGACACCGCTGCGCACACCCTGCTGCCCCACAAGGATTACTGAGCTGGGAGGCGGCCAAGGAGCAGCCGGAACAGCGAGAGAAAAGCCCGCCCCAGCCCGGGATCACCGCCCCGCTCCCCAGGAGGGCTCCCAGCAGCACGAGCGGGTTCAGAGCAGCTCCCGGGCAGTCGGCAGGAGCTGTCCCAGGTGCAGCACACACTGTGACACACAGAGGCTCCGCGGGGATGAGGACAGGCTCACCTGACTGCAGCCAAGCGCACCTTGATGCTGGACTCGGACAGGCCGTTCACGATGCGGTCCATCATGTTCTCCGTCTCGATGATCTGCGCCAGAGGGCTCAGGTCAGTGCACAGCCTAACAGCACTCATGGCTTGCCGGGGTTTTGGCTGCGGCATTTTGAATGCTACATATGAAAACTGCAGCTAAAACCAGCACGCCACACTCTCTTGCCAGATTAAGTGGAAAGTTTTGTGTCTCTGGAGACAATTTAGAAATTAAAAAATCTACATTCGATGTTCCACTACAGCTTTTAATCATGAAGGAACAAGAGGGTGTTTTATACATACATACATACATACATATACATGAATTACCCTTAATGTCATATTAAAATAAAGTGAGCATGTGTGAGCGCACACAACATAGACAAACTGCAGATCAGAGACAGGTTGTAGAGCTGTGGGGATAAAAAATATCCAGTGGCTCATCTGCCATATTTAGGCAAGGCCAGCACAAGCACTTAAAGCCAGGATAAGAGGGAGTTAATACCCAGATGAATGATGGATTTGGCATAATAAATCAACTTTGGCATGTACACACCCACTGCTTGTTAAAAGACGTGTAAAAGAAGGATCCTCACTATTAAGTAAAGCAACAGAAGTAGAGTTTATGGGGTTCCCCACTGATAAATCCTCCTGATGTTAACTTTTCACCCTGTGTTTTCCTGCCCCCTTCCTTCTGCTTTTCCCCTTTAACCAGCAAATAAACTCAGATAACATTCCTGTCTCCTGCACTTGCTACATGACACTGCAAATCTGTGATTAATTAAAAAAAAAAAGGCTCCTTTAAATCATTCATTTATTAAGTTCCCTCCACTTTTCACACACTAATTTTAACTATGTGAGTGCTCCAAGCAGCCAATCTCTTTGCTGTAACGTTTGAATCACCAACTGCTTTGTTATGACAGTGCAAGGTCCCTTGGGCACTTGAGAATCAGGAAACAAATTCCGACTTTGTTTCCCAGTATGAGCAGACTTTCCAGGGTTTATTGTTTTTTAAAACACTTGTTATATAATAGGATAGATGAGAACAGAGGTGTATTATCTGTCTCAGAACACAAGTTTCAGAAATTTCTCATATGCCACAACAATATTCCTTATGAGTAGTCAAGTACCAAAAACGTTGAAAGACAACTTCATGTGTGAGTCTACCTCATCACTGTGATGATGTTTACATAACTAAACGTTACTTTTGGTATACTCTGATAGCAAGACATTAATTTTTGTTCCAATTCCATGCAATCTGAAAGTTTGTATTAACGGAGGGGAGAGAGCCTTCTCGTTTCCACCTATTTACACCGTACCGAGGCCAACCACTGCGAGGGTGGGCACTGGGGCCTCCAGCTGCCCCTCGGGCTGAGCCCGGGCCCACAGCCTGCCCCGGCTCACCTTTTTGCGGATGTCCTCGTCGTTGGCCCCCAGGGACGCGTAGAGCTTGAAGGCGGCCTGGCGCAGCTCGTGGGCGTGCTTCAGGTCGTGGTCCAGCTGGGAAACACAGCACAAGCACCAGGCTCAGCCACCGAAGCAGCTGCACTGCGATATTCTCATCTGTTCTAAACTGGTGCTTCTCTGCTCTCTTTGTCTGCCACCCCAGGTGCAGCCAGAAGCACAAAGTGCTGCTCCCTCAGCTCACGTCCATGTTTACCAGCTAAATGCAATAACCAAAGTTAAGAATATGGTTCATTTCTCTGCTGAGTTACAGAGAAGACAACTTTGCCTTCAATTTGAGGCCAAAACAAGGTTAGGACTCCATCAAGACCATATTCAGGCAAAAACTATTCTAATCTCCCAACAGAAACTTACTGGAACGAGCCAGAAGGAGTGAAAGGAAAGATTCTCTCTCTCTGGGAGAGAATCAAGGGAAGTTTTAACAAAAGAACTGAAGTAAAAGCAGGAGCCAAATTTGGTCTCTAAATCTCAGGCTGCCCATGTTAAGGAGGGTCAGGTTGGATATCAGGGAAGGGTTCTTCCCCCAGAGGGTGCTGGCACTGCCCAGGCTCCCCAGGGAATGGGCACGGCCCCGAGGCTGCCACAGCTCCAGGAGAGCTTGGATAGCGCTGCCAGGGATGCCCAGGGTGGGGTTGTTGGGGTGTCTGTGCAGGGCCAGGGGCTGGGTGATCCTGTGGGTCCCTTCCAGCTCAGGAGATTCTGTGATCTTATGATTCTATAATTAATGGGAGCACTAAAGGCATCATAAAATAGTGGTGTTTGAGGTTGACCCTGCTTGGAACAGCAAATTTGGGCTCTCATATCTCCTCATGTTCTCTTCACTGAAAATAATTCTGTGACTCTGACTGCCCTCAAAACTCTGTACCAAAGGGTTCTACAAAACAATGCAATCTTCAAAGTCTACACAAAATGCCAGGAAAATACCAGTGTAAGGTAGCAAAGTGTTGAAATAAAAAAAATGTCAAAAATTAAGCTCTATGAGTAATTCTCTCCAGTGCAGCTATATTGACGCAGAAGTATTACATAATTGTTAGAAAGATTTTAGGCAGACAAGTTCTCTGTTAGGCAGATTTCTCGCTCACTCCTCACGTAGTTTTGCCTTACAGGGTGCAATTCCAAGCACTCTGTCCAAAGCCAGCACCCTGGATTCCCAGCTGGCTGCTTCTACAGATTTACTGCACACTCAGAGCACTGTCATAATATTTAGAATTGCCCCACTCACTTTTGGAACCTGATCACTTTTTTGATGCTACAGCCAACGAACGTCCATTACTCCTCAGTAAGCTGCTAAACTTCTTTTTGCTTAGTTTTTTGTACTGTAACTAATTTTGTTTTATATTTATTTGCATTTTTACTTAGAATTCAAGAGGCTTTCTATAACCCCATTCTATAAAGGTCAGGGAAATGAACCTATCTCTTGGGCCAGTTTCAGAAAAAAAGCAAAACTCTGTAATCTTTTTTTTGGTACTTTCTAATAATCAGACTCAGTAAGACTCCAAGGTACATCTGGTCTCTGTTTATCCAACCTCTTGCAAGTGCAGATAACTCATAACATGAACAGTGCACGACATCCATGTGTTTTTGTGCTTTAACACAACAGAACCATCTCTGAACTTCAGATTTCCACAAACCTGACCTAAGAATTGAAAACAAATCTCTCTTCACATGGACTATTATCTCTTATGAAGCTGAAATGTACTGGCTCCTGAAGGCAAGATGTTTCAACTTAAGAGGATGGGAAGACCAGATATACACACTTTTAGTGTGGATAATGAAGTCTCCAAAAAGCAGTGACTGAGACTGGGAGAGTACAAACATCAAGAATCAAGTCCTGCTGGACCTCTGGTCACCTTTCAATTGAGGATCTCAGGCATCAGGTTTAAACAGAATTTAAAAAACCCATCCTGAGGCCATTTATTTTTGGTTTTGCCCATTTCTCCAGGGTTCAGGGAGCGCACCCTCTTGATGTCGGTGATGGCGCTGACGGAGCTGGGGTACTTGAAGTAGTCAGCGAGCATGACGATGAGGTGGTCGGTGATGCTGGCCATCCTCTGCAGCTCCACGTCCGTCTCGATCAGGTAGGCCAGAGTCTCTGCCCCCTCCACCCGCTCCTCCAGCAGTCTGTCCTTACTGCACATTCGAACCAAGCATGGCAGAGTCTGCAGAGATCAAAAAAAAAGGAGTTTTTAGGTGCAGCTACATTGATAAAGAAACTCCAAAGAAATGAAAGAAGTGTCCTACAGCAATACTCAGCATTATTCTTTAGATAAGAACTTTCACACACACACATTTCAGTGGGTTAAAAGACTGCACACACAGAGGAAGTTATTTAGACATTGCTAAGTGTACAACGGGCTGCTTTCAAACAACTTCTCACACAGCCAAAATGATGCAACATTTAGAAGTGACCATGGACAAAGTTTGACAAAACCTTAAAAAAAAAATCCCCTCAAAAGTTGAGATTTTCATAGGCTTGTTCTTACTACACACCAGAACTAAAAGTACCCAACCTGCCGTCAAGAAATACTTGACCCCTCCTGCCCTTCTGTGATCCATGATTAACTAAGGACAAAGCAGTCACAAATAATCTCAGGGGTCCTTTCCCACACACTGGCTGCCTGGAGCAGGAGGCAAGGGAGCACAGAATCACAGAATCACCAGGTTGGAAGAGACCTTCAAGATCAGAGAGTCCAACTCCTGCCCTAACACCTCCTCAACTAAACTGAGTGCCACATCCAATCTGTTTTTTAAACACATCCAGGGATGGTGACTCCACCACCTCCCCGGGCAGACAATTCCAGAACTTTATCATTCTTTCAGGAAAAAACTTCTTCCTAACATCCAGCTTAAATTTCCCTTGACACAGCTTGGGACTGTGTCCTCTCGTTCTGTCAGCTGCTGCCTGGTGAAAGAGCCCAACCCCCAGCTGACTGCAGCCACCTTTCAGGGAGTTGGAGAGAGCGATGAGGTCACCCCTGAGTCTCCTCTTCTCCAGGCTGAACAACCCCAGCTCCCTCAGTCGTTCCTCATAGGGCTTGTGTTCCCAGCCCCTCCCCAGCCTCGCTGCCCTCCTCTGGACGCGCTCAAGCGTCTCCACGTCCTTCCTGAGCTGAGGGGCCCAGAACTGGACACAGTAGCAATACTCCTCAGCAGGATTTTTGATCAACCAGAAAAGAAGCTAACCTGGAAGCCAGGTCCATTCTGCCTTCCCTGACATCTCCCCTACCTCAGTTACATGACAACAGTTTTGTGACACCTTCACTACTGAAACATAAAAACCAATCAAGTCATTCTTTACCTGAAGCTCAGTGAAAAGCACTTAACTCTGGAAAGGCCAATTCTCCAAGGGTTGGGACTCTGCTCACTCAAGCCTCCCCACATATGAAAATGGATGAGGAATAACACCGAGGTTTGTGCTTGGGCAATGCTACCGAGTTCAACAGAATTACTCTAGTAAATGTTGCTCAGAGTTATGTTTTGGGGACCTGAAATAACATCTACCCATTGACTATTCAAATTATTAAATGGATAAATATCTTTTCTCCATTGCACAGGAAGTAGGACTTGCCTACATATTTTAGAAAGTTAGATGCCACCTCAGGGGCTATCGTTGAGGTTGTGAATCCTGCAGCTAATCCAGTGAGCAAAAGCACTCCCTTCTGCACACTTGGCCTTGAGGCAGCAGGGAAGACTGCACACAGGCTCTCAAAAAATTACATTCACGTAGAGTGAGAAAGAAAGAAAGTGGAATTCCATGTCTAAATCACAAAGACAAGGTACTTCTTAATTCTTTCCAAGGCCAAATGGCCTGAAATGAGCTATTTCTTGGAATTCAAGGGCTGGGCATTGTTAAGTCACTGGCTGCATACACCCAAGAAACAGAAATCTCATGGTTTTCAACACTAAGCAATTCCATCTGCTTAAAATGAAACAAAAGCAAGAATTCTGACAGACACATTTTAACTGTTCCACTGGAACTACAGGTCAGTACAGTGCAATTAATACACAGGGGTAGGGGGCTGTGTAGGGGTGTAAGAGGGAAAGCCAAAATGCACACCTGCCCAGCACATGAAAGTCTGGAAATGGACTGTGAAGATGGAACATGTAATTTCCATGGTGTGGCTGGGGTGTGTCTGGGTTATCTGGACAGTTTCATTATTAGGATTCCAGAGAAGTCATTTCCCTTCCCATCAAATCCATTATTTATCAGCTTCCTCTGCCTTTTTTAAGGGATTTTATTTTTTCCCACATTACAGGCCAACCCACTACTCAAACTGAGCAATGAAAGTAAACTAAAACCATTTTGGAAACACACAACACTGACTGGCCCCCAAATGCAGAAAGTTTGATAACAAAGGGTCAATAATTCCTGAATGCTAAAGGGGCCATCACTTCAGTTCAGCAGAGGTCAAAGGATTTGTGGCTGGATTAACCACAGGGACACTGTTACCTTGCAAGTATGAGCTCCTGGAGGAGGAATCACTGGGGTGGTTTGAACAAGGCAAAGGTTCTGTGCCTTCCTTCTCTCCTCACTCTTTTGTCTACTCTCATGTCTACAACACATTTAATTCCACAGCCTCAAACATGGATTCGTGCTGAAGCAGCTTCCATGAGGAAAAAAAATGCTGCTGTTGCTGTGAGCTGGCCCAAGCAAATCCCTCCCCAAAGGTCTGAAAGGATGGTGTTTTCCATAGGGCCCACGTGGCCCAGCACGTGCAGCTCCACAGGGCAGTGTCCAGCTCCCAGCAAAGACCTGCCCCTGCCAGCAGGTCCTGCTCCCTGTCCCAGGGCAGAACAGTTCTGGAACACACACGTCCTGACCAGGACCAGGATGTGGCCCAGGGTGCAGCACAACACAGGGAGGTTATCAAGGGAAGACATTTCCAAAGAAGAAAGAGGTTTGCAGGAGAGACAGGTTGGGAGAATGGAATTGTAGCCACCAGCTTGCAGGTGTTGTAAGGAGAAAGGAGAGCAGAGAATTGGAGTGTCAATTTGAAACAAAGCTAAGGAGGAGGATGAGGGATGCAGCTTGGCTTCCTCAGCTGTGTAGCACCAGGCGCCTGTGCAGAACAGATGCCAATATGCACACACTGGAATGAACTGTACATTGCACTTTCTTGCACAAAAAGACAGGAGGGGTGGGCCTTTGTCTCAGCCAACATGCAGATTTTTCATCTATCATTACTTGGAAACAAAGGGAAACCAAGGAACTATTTTTTTAAATTAAAAAAAAGGTCAGGAGAATTTGGTGCTTTGAAATCTTTGGTGTAACAGATTCTGTGCTACTTTTTATATGAGGATAAACCAGGATAGACCCACACAAGAAAACCTTTTGAAGAGGGAACTGTTTAAGCAGCTGTAGTGGCTAGCACAAGCAGAAGAATTGTTCCATATTTACAAGGTGGTTGCAGCAGGACACAGCTCACCTTCAGAACGATGCAGGGATCGTCCGTCCGTATTGCTCCGGCTCTGCACATGGATGTAAGGCTGCAACAACACAACAAGACACAGTCACCTACCACGGCTCTGATGCACTCCAGCTGCTGCAGAACACCTGTCCTAATGAAACATCCTCCCCTGTGTTTGATTTAAATACATCAGAGCTTACTAGGCTTGGGCACACAAACTCCTACAGGTGCCCTTTCAGGCCGGTTCACAGCTCAGGACCCCTTGCTGGAGCACTGATCAATGCACACAGCACACACCGGCCACAGAGGGCCACAGCACTGCCCTGCGTGAGCCCCAAACCCAAAGGGAACAGCCTGCACTAAGGCGAAGGTGCAACACACCCAGAGCTTCCTGTAAGTCCTGCCCCCGGGGTGTACAGCCATCAGGAGAGAGGCTGCGCAGGGCTGGCAGCCTGACAGCTCAGGCACAGACACCCAGGCTGCCCCAGGCCAGGAGAGGTGGCATTGCTGTGCTGCCTGTCCACAGGCAGGGTTTCACACCCTGCAGGGACCAGCACACCCTCGCTAATGATGAGCCCAGCCAAGGCTCTGACACTGCACCACGCCAGCATTTGTTCCTTATTAGACAACAGCTCACAGGGAATATGGCAACCCCAAGGTGTCACCGGCACACAGCATCAGACGAAGGCCAAGTTTTCTTAATGTACTTGTAAAGTGCCCCAAGCTACCAGAAATGCAAAATAGTTCACCCACCAAAAAAGGTGGGTTTACCTGCTCTGCTACAAGGCAGTGCAATGGAGCTGGAGGGGAACTGCTGTGCACCAGGAGCTTTTGTTTTAGCTTCTCAACTAATCATAGGAACCGGCTTTTATCATGCCATGGTGGACGTTAAAAATATAACTGTATTTCAGTAAAGGTGACTTAAAACTAACACGGTTGGACCCTCAGTTGGGCAGGCTGAAGTTGCACACAGGGTCAATCAGAACTGCTCAGCTAAGGAGCAGCAATATGCTCATATAACCATGGTGTGTTTCACCACATCCCTGAGCTCCTTCCAAGCACCCAGAGTGAGTTCTTTCACCTCTTCAAGGCAACAACACTGATCCTTGTTCTGAATGCAGCCACAGCTAAAAAATCCCACAAATCAGAAGTCTCTTTATATATTATTTCTCAGAAAGTAAGAGATAAGACTTGAATGTTAGCACAGAGATCATCTGCTAAACTTTTACTGCCCAAGCCTTGCAGCTGAGAGCAGGAAACTCATTTTCACACCTGCACAGTCAGGAGGAAAGCACCCATCCTGCAGCTGCCATTTAGTCCAGTGAGACCCTATTTGCCAGGCAAAGTAGCTCTATTTCAGAAATGAAAGTAATTTTTTACTTCAGGTAACATAGGCTTGGCTCAGCTGGAAGCAATTCTGGTGATTTTAGCAGAAAAGGTTACTGTTCCACTTGTAGCTGCAGAGCACTCTCCCAAGGGGCTTCCTGCTCTTCCCTCTTTGCCAACACTACTGCTCAAGGGAAGGATCTTTGCTCCATTTCAATCAAGAGGTATTGCCTTGAGTCTTCGAAGTCCAGTTCAGTCGTTAAGGGGGAAAGAAAAGGGAACTTAAAGTAGTCTTCGTTGCCAGTCTGGATTCAAATAGAAATTTTAGAGAAGGTTCAAAAGGGAAAAACCCTTCTAGATCTGTATTCCAAGGAGTCTAATGATAAATCAGAGGAACTGCAGATTAACTGACTGAAACTGGCAAGGTAGGAGTGAAATCTAATTTACTAGCAGAAAAAAAGATGATCTGTGATAATTTCATTTATTACTCTCATTAGAGAAAAGGAAGAGAGAGTCTGACTTGGAGGCAATCAGGTAGGGGATGGACCTATAGAAGAAAAACCAGCAAGGCTTTGCAAACTCCAGGACTGCTGTAAAACTGAGAGCCCTAAGAAGGACGAGTGCCTATGGACTAAGTAGAAATCCAATCTGAAACTCAAGATACTGGTTTTTCTGCCATTTTCTTGCAATTTTCTTTTGTTGCTTTTCACCACATCACTTCCTTTCATGCTTTCATAGGTCCAGCTGAGCCAAAGTACTGCAAAGCAACAGCAGAAGATGGGTTGTGTACCCAACTCCTTCAATCAGCAAAGAACACCAGTAGTGTCCATCCCAGAACAATTCTTTTAACTCAAACCAGTCTTTATGACTTGTCAACTGCTTTGTATCTCAAGATTAGTAACAAAAATTACTTTTAAATATGTCATTCTCCTTGTATTTTCTGGCTTCTCAAAGAAACACATAAATCAATCAGAACTGAGACTGCTGCAGTTCAATTAATTTGACTTGCCTTCTTCACTAAGAATTGCCTAATAAAACCAGTAAAACCAGACTGCTTGGGCCAACTGCAGTTGGAAGGGAGGCCCGGAGGTCCCAAGACAGACCTCCCACATGGAGTGGGATTACTCAAGAACCCCCCTCATACACATGCACATCACCAAAACTGCTTTCATGAATGAGTTAGAGCATCACAACCTGGCAGCATGAGCAGAGAGTCACAGGTCCTACCTACCCCACCTGTTCCTTACCCAGAATCGAGAGACCTGTACTGACACAGGTGGCTGTGAAAGTGTTTGGTGAACTCAGAAAACTCACTGCTCCTTGCCAAAAAAAGCCATCAAAACGTAAAAGAATAATCAAACGACACATCAGTGACCAAACTCCTGAGTTAAACTGCATTTTAGTAGTTTATAGCAATGGGTAATTTTATCTATTTAACCCCCTGGAGTGATTTATTCCATTACTATCAACACAAGAACAGGAAAATGGTCCTACAGGGTGTCAATCCCCGCTCATGGAGTGAGCATAACTCGGGTGCTGCTATTATGGAACTGGGTCACTACCCAGTCTTGTCACTGGGTAGAAAGTCATTATGAATATGAACACACAAATGTGCTCACACCAGCAGGGAAAGTTGAAAATTAATTAATAACACTAATTCTGCTGTATGAGCACACGAAGCCTGAAGAAACATCTATTTTATTTAAAACAGCTGGGAAGAGGGACTAACTCTGCTCTCTCATTATCTTGGTGCACAGTCTCCAACACAGCACAGCCACCAAGGATGATTTTCAGGACTGTGCTCTGCCTGTTCAAAGCAAAACTTATCATAAAATCCAAGATACTTGTGAAAACCTGTATGGCTGAACACACATTCCTCATAAAACTGCTGCCCAGCAGTATTTTTCCCTTTTTACATGCAGCAAAGAGTGAAAGTTACATTATAAAATGGGGTGAGAGCCATTTGTTCAAGGATTTAGATAATGCAAACAGCATCTCTAATTGTTCCTAAGAATTTACATCCCATATTACTTTGGGACAAGCAAGAAGAGAGCAGTTACACAGCAAGGATTAAACTCCCTGCTATTTCCCCAATTCCTGAAGACAATTACCATTTGGCTGACGTGAGCTGCATTTCAATGGGTTTGTCCCTTTGTAACATCTTCACAAAAATCTGTGGTAACAGTTCTCCATCAACAGACACTGCAAAGAGAGAGAGCTCCAAGTCATTCTCATTCAGACTTGAGTCTGAAAAAACAAGTGAGTTTCAAACCAGCAGCAGCAGCATTGCACTCACCATTTACCAGAGTCATGGATACTTGGGGGTTTTCAAAGGCTAGAACTGAGAAGCATTTCAATGCCTGCATTCGGACCTGTGTAAAAGCATAATAATACAAAATATCAACGCTGACTTCAAAACAAAACTGGGCTGTACTGCTGGATAGGCTTCTAAAAAACAATGCTGTATAATCAACAAGAAATGGAGATGGAGAATAAAAGGCAGATGGAAACATCTAACTCACACCCTGACTTTTGTCATCTCCCTGTTGGAACTATCCTTCTGTGGGGGAGGTTGTAAACCCTGTGAAGAAAACCAGCAAGGATAAAACTTGGGAACTAAACAGGAAATACTGGTCTTATTTGTGATGCCTCACAAATGTGTAAAAAACAACAGAAGAATACAAGCATATAACAATAGTACCTTTTCTTTTCAGGACTCATAAGTACATTAGAGAGTTTCAAACATGTGCCCTTGAGATTTATGTTTCAGAATCCTTTAAAGGTGGGCTTAATAAAATGTCTAAAGAGAACCATCCAGCTGAAGTGATTCCAAACTAATCTTAAAACAAATATACACCGTAAGTTTTACTGCTGTTGCACAGCCTCAGGTAGCACCTGGATGAAAGGGATTGACAGATTTCTTCATCTTGGCTCCTCCTTCTTCAGTCCAAAGTTTTGATTTAATAAATGTTTCATGGCTGCCTAGTTTCTGAAATATTTAAAACTTCTTTTTTGACACAGGGAAGATGAACCCTGGTCACGTTCCCAGATCAGAGAACCCAGATTAGTTCAGATATTAGTCTGTGACTTGCCCTTCCACAGCTGCACATATTTAAACCTTGTCCTTGTCCTTGCAAGTGGAAGGACTGAGAAGCAGCAGCTGCCCCTCCTGGCCACCAAGGTACAGGGAGAGTGTGATGCTTGTCCTCTGAGGTGGTGCTTTCAGACAGTCCAGGATGGACTTCCAAAACATAACAGAGAAGGGAGCTGAGACTCAGGAATTCAGGGAGCACAACACACAGGCAGCTGGTGGCCTCCACACATTGCACAACCATCTATTTTTACAGGTATGACTTCCTTTTTAGGACAGACCACATTTGCTTCTCTTCATCTTAACTTCTTATTCTCATTTACTGTTCAACAAAGCAGACCACTTGGGTTGCCAAGTGCCGGTTCCCCTTCGGAGCAATGCCAGCCAGCCCTGCTTCCATTCTTGCTGCTTTAACTTTACAGTACAATAGCTCTGGTTTGACAGAGTACCGCAAGTAAAAGCACCTGTTATTCTACAAATATACATCGGGCCTGGTTATAGCTTTGGTTCACAGGCACACACGTGGTTTTTACAATCTCCATTTGAATTCCTTTCATAAAAACATGTTAAACACAGAGTAGTTGTAATGTCTTACTTTGTAGGAGGTGGAGACCAACAGATGTGCAATATTCTGAACAGCTCCATGGTTAAATAAGATTGTCTGGTGATCTGGACCCTTCAAAGGAAACATAACACAGGGTTTTTAAAACAACATGTAAGAGATTTCCACTAGCTGCAATTCATTGTTAAATATTTAAGATACATCTCCTAACATTTACTTTGTAATCAGCTGGCATAACAATTTTTTTTTTTTTTACATAAACAACTTCAACTTGTATTTTTATAGCATTTGTCCTTTTCTGGTAATCATTTCCACTCTCTCCTTCAATAGGCAATGACATTAGTTCTCACAAATGAAGAAACATGGATACAGAACTTCTGTTTCTACTCATCCTATTGGAAACAACTGAAAGCTCCTGATTTTCTCTACAAATCACATAAAAGATCACCAGTCACTAATGTCTTCTTCACTGTTAATATTAAGCATTTTCAACAATTCTAACTGCAGAAGGGAAGGAATTTCTTCTAAAACTGGTTCCAGACAGAGTGACAGTGCTTCGAGAGGAGATTCACATTTTTCTCCAATTTCTTATTATTTATTATTTTAGTTTCAAGCATATTTGGCTATAAATCCAGCCAGCCATCACCTATTTATTGACTTCAAGATCTAAGTTGGCAATGGCTGATATGTCAGTATTTGTTCCAAAACAGCCCTTGGAATGAAACACAAACATTAAATTTTGTAGGAGAAAGGTCTCAGAACTTGTATAGCACAACGAGGTTGAAAAAACCTTGATCAGGTTGAAATTACAACATGAAATCTCAATACCTGCAGCCCTCAGCAGTCTCTTGCCAAAGCTGATCTGTGACCTGCAAACCTCTCTTTAAAAGTAGGTTCTCAGCTCTGGTCATCTCTGCATTAAGCACGGGCTATGCACATTTAAATTCAGCTTATAGGACGCCACAGCATTTATCATCCCTCCGTGCATTTCCTTGACTAATCTGCAACTGAAGAAAGTCTCTTCACTCCCTAATCTCTTGTTCAAACCCAGCTGAGTTTATGGCACCTCTTACACCCTGGCAGGCATCACTGACACATTATCTTCAAATCTGAGATACAGCTGAAATCAGATTCCTCTTGCAGTCAAAAGAACACTTTTAGAGTATCTATTCCTCTAAGAAAAAAGCATAAAAATTACTTTCACATGTAACATATCTGGTGCTTTAAGAGATGCTTCAGCTGCTACTGCCACCAAGAGCTTTCTACCAAAAAATGCAATTAAAACAGCATGGTTGAAGGAGGAAAACCACTTACATTGGCACACAGAAGTGGCTGAGGCAATGAGTTAAAGCCGCAGCTATGCCAGTGTTGGAGCTGAAGAACAGATATTGAAATATGTGAAAAAAAAGAGTGAGTTTAAAGTAAAAGAAAGCACACTGCCCTAGATTTAGTAATTCCCACGTATTAGTGACTCCTCTGTGGGATGCAGGTGGCAGATTCTGTGCAAGCAGGACAGATGCCTGCACAGAGGTGACACCTGGGTGCGTCTGAGTTGCACAACTGGATGTAGATGAAAAATTTCATCTGTACACGCTGTGTTTGCACACACCAACCAGCACAACCAGGCAAGCACTAACCCATAAAGAGGGACAGCTGCAAATATAAAGGTGTAAACTTGAGAATATGGTGTAACATGTCCAAGCAGTTCAGGGCCCAGTTTAACAGCAAGGCTGCCTGGTTCTGTTCCACCTTGGGTACAGTGACAGAGTTCCACTCCTCTGACAATGATCCTGTTCTCCAAATATGAACAACTGACATATTTCAGGAACAGACATCACTTCTTGCACTATTTTCCATCATAAACCACCAATTTTCAAGGAAACATTAGGATAGCACAATGTAACAACTCATTCCACAATGAAAAGCAGTGCCTTTGCCCCTTGGGGCAGGGATCCAGCAGCAGCCTAAGGTCACCCAAGAGAAGAGGCCTGGGGGAAGCTGCCTTGGTTACACAGGCTTGATCCTGGACCCTTTCCAGATGCGAGACTTTAATTTTTAACTGGCAGTGAAATTATTACTTATGCAGAGATGTCACCACTTTCAAATACAAGTTCCAGAAGTATTTTTTAAATTATTCATACAACCACCTGTTTCCAAACGTATACCTTACCTGTTTCGTTTGACCATTAAACCAGTAAATTCTACCTACTCATACCACTCGCTCTGAAAACAAATGAACTGAGATAGAGAGACTCTTAAAAAGTAAATTTTGACTTGTATTTTCACATCCCAGGTACATCAGCATGATTTCAGTTTACTTTTTTGCTTCTATGTTGACAGAATCCTGGCTCTGTATGTTAAGAACTGCATCTGCTCCCCTGTAAATCAACACTTTGCCTTGCTCAGGATGGCTCTTCTCCAGGGGCAGTGCTCCCCAGCCATTAATTTTAACTCTAAACGTAGAGGGAGAAGCAGCAGCAAAGAGCAGCAAAAGCAGAAAGCAGCAGCAATATGCTCGGAACCCAAATGATGGATTTCCCAGCTCCAGAGAAGCGTCTCAGCTTCTCCAGGGAAACAGGAGCAGGCAAGGCAGAAACCTGAGAAGCCAACAAAAGATGCTGGAAAGGCAGAGAAAGAAATGGCTGCACCAGCTGTGAGCTGAGAACAGCGCAGGGACAAGGAGGGCAGGAGCTGGGAGAAGTCACTGTTAGCTCCATTAATACATCTACTAAGATGAGGAAAAGGAGAAATAAAATCAATCACTCTTAGAACATATCCTAAGCCTTACCTAAATACAAAGGCTTGTTTATTGTAACTTATTGCTTCAGGGAGAAAAGTAAGAAAGGTTCTCTCACTCAGGGCCTTTTAGAGGAAGATGGAGTCTTCATATAAAATGCAGTGAATACTGAAACTTTCAGTATATATTATTTTTTTTTAATTTTAAGAGCATACTTTGCCTATTCATTGAAATCAGAAAATTCCCTGCAAATTTGTCTTCACCGTATTAGATATATTTTGTTCTGTTTGAAAATACAATAATTGACCTTATAAACCTGAAACCCCAAAACCAAACAAAACAGAAGGAAAAGGACATTCCGGATTTTTGCTGAACAGCTGCATTTGCCTGGGCAAGAGAAATGAGTTCTTGATCAATTTAACATTTGTGATGATCTGTTTACTCAACCTCAAATATTTTTCTTTGTTATGCAGCTGTTTATTCTGCAAACGCAAGCATTTCCTAACACTTATACCCATCACCCTGCCTTTCTTGTGCAGCCATGTTTCTCTCTGTTCACACAGCCAACAATCTCTTTCCAAAAACTTGATTTTTTCCAGACATTCACTGTAAAATTTGGGAGAGATCTGAGGGGTAGAGGAGGCACTCAAAATGGAATGGTGAGCTCAGAAGACCTTCCCCACTTGTGAGGTGACTGTGCATTTGCTCTGGTAACAACATTTCAGATGTGCAAGTCACCAGGAGCTGCTGGAGCTGCAAGGAATTAACTCCTTTGGAAAAAGATGACAGTAACTGTTTTCTGTTCTCTCCCAGCCAGCAGGGTTTATATTCCCAGAGCCCAGCCCTGACTGCATAAACTGACTCCTCTACCATCCTATAATTAGTGCTGTTTTTCTTGTAGGCCAACATGGCCTGATTTTTCACCTGTTTGAGCTCCTCAGCCTATTAAGGAGACTTTCAAGGGCCACTTAAGCAGCGGATGCCTCACTGGTGCATTTTTGTTCCTAAAATACCAATTTTTTTTCCACTATTAGGTATATATGTGAACTTCCATGGTCCAGTGTAGGATTTTGTCTTCATGATTTCTTTAAACAGTTCTCTAAATATTAGCAGCTGAGTTCTATCTTTATATCACACTAAACGGGCAGTTTTCAGTCCTCAGCTTCACTGAGCAGAAGAAATGCAATGAGATGAGTGTACACAAATAACAGTCAAAGCAGAGGAACACAGATACTTAACAAAGGAATAACTCAGTTCCAGAGGACTCATTCTAAGTGATAAGGTAGAAAGACATTTTTCAAGGTAAATACATACAAATTCATAAACTTAGGAAGTTTCTCATTTGTTAGTACACAATCCATGATCCTTTAATTGTTACTAAAAGGGAAAGATGCTGTAAAAATCTCATTTCCTACCCTGTATTATTTTGATACACTTACTGTATAACTCATTGGTACAGTAACTCCCAAGAAACTGCAACAGTAAAAACCAATGCTGTATGGAAACTTGGAGTGGGGAGAGGGAAAGACAAAACTATGTTTGGGGTGGAGTTGCTGCTGATTTTAAATCAGTTTTCTCATATCAGAATTGCATTACACAGCAGGAATGAACATGTATCTGGATGAACCTGTAATTGATAGAGCTCAGCTGAGAAGAGCATTTCTTTTCCTCTCAACCAACAGCACCTCTTAGAGAACAGTCTCTGAGTTTAAAACTGCTGAGTGGCTGCATGACCTCTGCAAAGAGGTGCTCACATTGTCCTGAGACTTTCAGAGCAAAACCAGAAGTCTTCCAAGATTTATAGCGCTAATAGTGAAGACTGATACTTGCCCAGACTCTTGGCTTTGTTTAGTAGCCAATGCCTATAAAAACCCCATATATTTGCATATTTTCTTGTACTGCAGAGCAGCATACACCGACCCCAATAAACCTGCAGCAAATGCAGAGCAGTGCCAGTTCAGTCATTACTGGCCCAAAATTCCTGCCACAAAAGGCAGCACACGCACAGTTCTTACAGACCAGAAACACAAGTTGCACAGAGAACATGAAGTGTCTTCCTTACTTTGCAGCAGTGGGAGAAGATCTGACATATGTATTCTTCTGTGTATCGAGACCTACTGAGCAGTGCCATGAGGTGGGAGATAACTGTAGCATCCTGCAAGCAAGTGAGAAAAGAAGAGAGTGATAACACTGGATTTCAGCACAGCTTCTCCGCAGTTTGTTACTTAAAGGAGCACTCCTGATTCTGCACTCAGTGTTCTCCCTTCCACCAAAACTTTTATGGATAAAGAGCAAGACCATTAAAAGCAGTTCTTTAAAAGTTGAAGGCACGAGTGATAGTTCTGAGCCAAATCTCAGTGGAAAAGAAATAAAAGGTCAGTGCAATTGGATAAACAGGAATAACAGGAATAAAACTTCTGCAATTTGCCTCCAGAATATTTGGGATAAAACCAATAAAAGAATGGGAGAGAAAACATACCAAAACCAAACATGGCCACTGACAGGGATTACCCCAGGACTTGCCTTACCATCTTACCATCAGTGTGGCTGACTTTCCTCTTCTGCCAGCTCTGAGTCCACGGGAGCAGGGAGGGGACACAGCGCCAGCCTGGACAGGGCACAGTCCCCTGGAACTGACTCAGGGGGAGCCATCGTGTCCTTCATCTCGCAGTCAAACACACACCACAGACACTGTCAGTGCGTGTGACACCAGTGACAGAGAACCACAAATCAATCAGCAAAAGAAAACCCTGACACTCCAGTGGAAGGTTCCCTAAGCCAAGGCAGGGGGGGTTGGAATGATCATCTTTAAAGTCCCTTGCAACTCAAACCTTTCCATGATTCTGTGGAAAGTTCTCCTCTGCAAACACATCCAGTTATTTAATCTCTGTGCTAAGTTACAACACTATAATGTTCTACAGCTTTCAGTTACTTTTACCAGCATGTTTTAGTGGCAGGAACTATGGTGATATTAAAAGAAACAATGGGTATTTTAGTTTGGAAAGGGGTAAACTCAGTTACTTCCATGAGATAAAGCGAACTGAGCAAAGGGAAGGATTGAATGAGCCTTCCTTTCCCAAGCACAGGTGCTATATTGGCCCTAAAAACCTAAGCCAGACTCTGTTTTACCTGCACAATGATGAATTACTACCCTCTGATTTAGGGTAGGTCAACTGAAATTAGAGCAAAACCTTCCTGCACCTCAGCTCCCGTGACAGCCCTGAAAGCAGCACCAGCCTGACTGCTCAGAAACTGCAGCTTCAGACACACACACTGGTTACGAGATGTTTTATGTCCCAACTACCTGGGAAATTTCCCACCACACTTTTTAATGTTGTCAAAATAAACATGTACCAGTCTCCCCTATTTACACAAATATTTGAGATTATACAAAGCTTTGCAGTATTTATTTTTTTAGTATTTTTTATTTATGTATATATACAATTATCATACTTATTTTAGGAAGCTTTGCTGCTGACAATCCAGCCCTCTTATTCTCCACAGAAAACAATAGGACAACAGAGCCAAGAAACATAACTTGTTTCTTGTATTCTTGAGAATAAACCCAGCTTGTTTCTACTGCTTGTTTCTCACCAGCTGGAAAGGATCAACATGCAACAGCCTCATGTGGCATCTCAGCACCCTACAGAGAGAAAGTTAGTTATAAAGACTTTCTCCCAGGTACACCAGCCATATATCCCTGGTCATTTCACGCTTATGCACATAGGAAGACCAAGGGAATACCTACTTTAAGCAACATTCTCAGGGTTTGGCCAACAGCAGCTCCACCTGATCTGCCTTTATGCACAGCGCAGAGATAAATTTCAGAAGCAAAGGCCAGCAAGGGACTGGTTTGCTTGCAGGCAATAGCGGACATTCAGCCCCAGAAGGGGCCAGGCTGGCAGAGCCCAGCAGCGCCCTGGGCCCACCGCCGTGCCCCAGCAGGGCCAGCCCGGAGCACAGCGCACGGCAGGGCGTCCACACTGCAATACCTCCAGTGAGGGAGACTCCACACCCCCCCTGGGCTGCCTGTTCCCAACTGCCCTGAGCTAAAGCAAAACCAACTGACAATATAGTCAGGATTCCTCTGTGCTTTAATGCATTTGACCCATTAAAACAGATTCTTGTCCTTTTCTGCAAATCTTCAGCAGCTGAAGGCATCAAGCCCCATCAGAGTTGAACACAACATCACATTCAGTGCTAAGAGGCTGCTCAGTGACAAAGTTCCCCTGAGACACAACCGTCAAGCAACCAGGAGCAGGGGGAGAAGAGAAGAGACATACCTCAGGATTCACAGCAGGAATGTTTTAAAAAAGGAGCTTCAAATTGTAAGATGCAAGACCTGAAATCTCCTGCAGGGAAATCCCTGACTATGAAACCTGAATTATTCCAAAGGATACAAACTGCCGCTATTAAAGCAGTACATCTTCGAATAAAATAATTATTCAGTTAAACTCTTTTAATAACACAGATGAACGTGTAACATCTCTCCATCTGTATCTAACACCAGGGAAGGAACTAACAAACACTTATTTCACATCCTTGCCAGTGACATCTTCGTGCAATGGTCCAGTTTCACCTAAAATCCAACAGCATTGATCACATGAGTTTTGAACATATGAGTATTCCAGCTGCAGTTTATAGATTGGAGACTTTTGGTAAAGACTTAAGTAGACAGAAATCAAGCCTCAAACTGTTAGGAAGCTCTACAGTAGAGCTATAGAAATGGGAATGGAATGGCACATGGCAATTTGTGTAAGAGAACATTTTACTGACCGGTGTGGCACCATGACCCAGTGGGAAATTCCTGGATGGGAAGGTTCTTGTATTGGATGATGAAAACTATTCTCATTCAGCACTTGTGAGATGGGGCTGTTGTGCCACCAAACATTTTGCAGGGGATTTCTGGTGCCACTGTGACCCCAACAATGTCACTGTACATATGATATAAGAGTTAATGAATCCTTGCAAACAACACAGTGAGGGTCTCCTGAAATTCTGCCAATACACAAAGAAGTGTATTATTAGATATTCTGGACTATACATTTAAGACGCAATTCTTTACAGATATCTTATATACGCCTTCTCATTTTGTTCCATCAAATCCGAAGTGTTATGGGTATGAAAAGGTTAAAAACTCTTCCAAATGTGTTTCTTTAATGTGTTTGTAAGAAAATGGTTAATTTTGCTCTACAATTCTGCTAAAATATCCAACTTGCATAATAATTTTGGCATGTTAATCAGAAAAAGAACCTAGAAAGTACAAAGGGATGTGTGGACATAGCCAACTTCCAACTAAATGTGAATAGTGACAAGGTGTCAATGTGAGGCTACATAATTCCACTTTTATTCAGTATTGATATCTTAGTAACAAAGGATCTTCCTAGCAAGCCTAGTGAGACTGAGTCTACTCCCATAAGTTACAGTTACAACAATGAGATTCACAAACCCATTTAAATGTCATCTGCTAACAAACTAGTTCCAGGCAACTTAGGACAAATATCTCTGTATCACATATATTGTAACAAAATGATTGTCCATGCAAACAGAACTCAGAGAGAATTAACAGATACATTTACCTGCTTGGATCCCAGTACCTAATTTCTTCACATTCCTTTTTAACACCAAAACAAAATTTGTAAGACCTATTCTTAAAACATTTGATTTTAATAGAAGGTTGCTATTCTTTTTCCCAAGTCAGAGAACTGAAATGCTTCTATCCACCCAAAAACTTTAATTCAAGCTCTATAAGCTAGAACTGGTTCTTTTACAGCTCTCATTTTTAGGAAGCAGTTCTCAGAACGGAGAACATTCAGCCTTGCTCCTGGCTCAGCCACCACAAACAGCCAGAAGCAAAGAAGGAATAAGGCACGAGAGGCTGACCCAGATTCCTGCCTTCAGAACTGTGGATCACTGAGCTGTGGTGGAGCACACGTACACTTGGCAGTGCGGGTTCATTGCTCATTAAACACCTGGTTATTAAACAGTGTGACATACCCCAATCCTCTCAGGTGCACCTCCACCCCTTTACCAAGCCTGGCCTATCACCAGGCGACGTCAGGTTTTCCATCCCAAACCTGCCCAGGAAGCAGGAATGCCTTTCACTCATCATTTCTAGAGACTGAGACTTCTCAAAGGGATTCCTCACATTGCCTCCACAACACAGAGACTCGTCCTGCTGCAGCGCCTTGGCTCTCCAAGCTCCGGTAAGGACAGGGCACTCCCAGCAGGGACGGCGCCCCGTCCCGCAGGGCCAGCACAGCAGCCACAGGCAGCAGGCTCCCACTGCAGCTGAGCCTGGCTCCCAGGGAGGAAGGAAAATGGAATCACAACTGAGAACATCTGTCAGGAAACATGCAGAACGTTTTCATAGGCTGGAAACGTTTTCTGCCACTGAATCCATTCTTTTGTTTTCATTAAGATATCAGCGAGTTGAAGTAACAGGATCTCAGTCAAATTGGATTTGCCTTGGTGATTCCATCTACTGAGCAACCCAAAACACACCCAGCTATGGTGAGCTGGCTGGTTCACATGGACAGTAATCTTGGAATTTAAAGAAGTCTGAACATATGTCTGCAGCTCAACAGATCTCTCCCCCTGGACTCCATGTCATTCCTCATTTCCAAATGCAGCATGGTCACTAAATGGGTCTCAGCACCAAAGCCTACACCCTGCCCGTGCAGGAAGCCTCCATAACAAGGGTCCCCCTGGCACAGCAGGTCTGGATATAACTTGGTGTCACAGCTCAGCATCACCCTAAAAACCTGCCCTTTCTGAGAGCTCAGTATTCATCCAGCTCAATACATGGATAGATGGCTGGACAGATGGAGCTGCATATTTTCTCAGTGCAAATCCTAAGTTCCTACAGGAAACTGCCCAAATGTTTCCACCTCTGAAGCACTATTTTATGCTTGGAACTAAACAGAATTAATTACACAAAACTGCCAGCAGTTTATCCTTCAGGCTCCTGTCCATAGGGAAAAGCTCAAGGGGAAAGGTGTAGTTCTGACACCCAGCACTTCTGCTGGGAGAAATATTCCAGTTACTGTGGATGATGTGTACCTGCTACAAACAGAAAGGAATGTTTTAAGTAGCTCTCTTTAAAGCACTTGTATATCCTGGATTTTAACTGAGAGGTCTTCTGAAACCTCTAGAACGACTGCAACACCCTTGGAGATGTTAAGCTAACTCCTAACACCTTGTCTTGGAAACAGTCCTGCCCAAGGTTTGAGAGCATCCTCTCTCTGCAGACAAATCACAAAAAAATTCTGGGAAAGTTTCCATGTTAGACACAAATCAAGATCCAACTTTTCAGAAGTTTTCTCCAGAACTGCTGGGCAGGAATGCAAAGCCATTGACAAACTTGGTCTCCTGCCTTTCAAAACAGGACCTGAAAAAGGCAAACTTGAGTGACCTTCAAGTGCTGCAGCTGCATGGAGATGGTGACAGTCTCCCTGGAGCTGCTGGGACCAGAAACAAAGAGGGAGCAGGGTGGCTGAATGGGAACTTTGAATTCTTCCTGTTGTTCTCAGTTGGAATGTCTACCATGAAGTGTTCATTAGGCCCATAATTACTTCTTTAATTGCAAAGCCAATGTCTCAACTGCTGCCTTGTGAAACACAGCTTGCAGCAGTGTGGGCTGGGGCTGTACCTTCCAAGAGATAGGAAGAATATCTTTTCAAAGGATCTGTATTCAGTACTTTTCAACGCATGGCTTTGGGTATTCCCACAAGAGAAGGAAAAAAAAGGATTTGCAGAAATAGGACCTTAAGCACAATCATAAAATACTTAACTTTGAGGTGTCTAACCGGAACTGGAAATGGGAAAATGGGTTTTCCAGGTGAACTAAGGAGCAAGGACCCCTCACCAGATGATAATTTCCTGTAGTTATGGTTAATTCCAGGACATCCCATTTGCCTGAAGAAGGACTGGAGGAGCAGTTGATGTCACTGCTGTGCAGCAGAGAGAGCAAAGCATGAAACACCAAATCCAGTCTCTTGGGCATACTGTTCCCATGTTAGTTGTAATTTCAATGCTGATGGTGGTTCTTTCCCATTTCTGTCCGTACTCTACCCCTTCCTCTCCCTTCAAGACATCAAATCTCTCCTCCAACCAGGGAGGAGTCCCTATTGAGCACTGATCCTCAGGAAAAGATACGGATTGTTAATGGCGACAGTCATCTTAAACCCTGGCTCTGGATGCTGAGAGCCAGAAGCAGATGCCTCTGCAATTATCAACTCTTAGAGGCTGATTTGGGGGAATCTGGAAGCAGGAAGTGAAGGCAAAGAAAGGAACAGAGACACAAAGAGGAAGCCCTTGGATCACTCTGGAGAGGTGCCTTCAGTGTTCAAACATACAATATGCACTGAGGTTTTCCTTGCTGAACAATCACAAAACACCTGGAAAAAAGGCAGTGAACAGTGGAGGACAAAGCTGGCCGGTTATCTACACACACTAAATGCAAGCTGACTTCCTGAGATGGACTCGCTGGCAGATGAAATTCAGAATATTCAGGTGTATGGTAAGATTGAGTCTATAGGAAACAACAAGTTTGTATACCTGTGTCTGGAATGCAAATGTAAAAAGTCATTGGAAAAGGAATAGAGAACAAAAGAGATGTTGCAGCACTGCGTAACACCTAGAAAAAAAATCATGAAGAAAATCTGTTGGCTATTAACAGCCAAACTGTAGAGAAAGTATGATATGAGAGGCCAGCTGTGCCCTTCTCTGTAAGCACCAAGACTTCCTCAGCAAGCGACAGCTCCCTGTGAGTGGGACCAGAGTGGTTCTCACTGTGGGTTCCCAGTTACCCTCAGAAGCTGGAGCTGCTCTGTGACCTCCCCCAGACTGGGGCAATGCTCCCCTTTTCTGAGCAGGAAGAGACTGCTTGTCCACTACAGCTCTCATTCCATGGCTCACCTCATCCCTTACACTGGGACAAAGGAAGCAGCCAAACCCTCCTTGCCCCTCCTTCCCAGCAAGAGGCAGCGCCTGAGTTTGAGCAAGTCCCAGAGACAGCAGCACCTTCAGAGAGGGCTCTGCTCAGCCACCGAACCAGGGCCAGCACCAACAGCCCTGCTGGCACATGCTCCAGGCTGAACTCAGGACTACAGCAACACGAGAGGCACATTTTCCATCCTCCTGTCACTTAAATGCAAATCACACATATACTAAGAGCAGAGACATTTTGGAAGTGAAGCTCTTCCGCTGCAAGTACAAAAACTGAGCAAGCCCTCTCCCATCTGGAGAGGGAGGACAGTGTTGGATAAAACTTTAAGTTTCAGCAAGTAACTGCTGCCAGTATAGCTCTGGTAATAGTACCTCTAAATACCATTTAGAGACAGTTTTTTCTCTATAAGATTGCACACAAGTCTGAACATGAAGGTATTTTCTTTATCAGTGGGCTACCTTGGTGACCAGCTCATATCAAACAAGTCATAAATGTTAGGGGTGCCAGATACCCTAAAGGTAGGCGAGAAGTGCTAATGCTGTTGCTTAAACAAGGCCTTGTTACTACTCCAGACAACAAGGTTTTTCATTCCCACCCTCTCCTTGGCCTTTAAAAAGACATAGTTATTTGCTTACAACTTACTGTGTACAGCAGATCCTCTGGAGTTACAGGGCTGATGAAAATGGTACGGAGACACCGCAGGCAAGCTTCAATAAACTTCAAATCTGGCGACAGCAATCCTATAAATATGGGCAAACCAACCATTCAGTCTCATGATGTTTGTTTATTTTGGTACTTTAGGAACATGTACTAACACACATCCATTAAGGGAGGAGTACCTTGCAATAAGGCTGGGATAATATGGCAGTCTAGGAGGGATTTGACATTGTTCTCTGTCCCCATGGCAAGGCTGCCCAGGACCACTGCACATTCCGTTCTCAGCTCCGTGCTCGAGGTCTCTTGCTGGAGTAAATACAGCAACCTGCAAACACAAGTCTTTTTAGAGGAAAATTCAGATGGAAGAGAAAATTAAAGTCTAAAAGAAAATAATCTGAATCCTGCTACGTAAAGAGGATGAAATCCTTTATAGAAAGACTAAGACTGAGCAAAAGAGTAGAGGAACATTTCATTCACAATCTTTTCACACTGTGTGTTCCTACACAACTTCTACTTGGTGTAGAAAAATGCCCCACTGCTTTTTCTTAAAAAGGTACTGCCACAGTACTGATATTCAGGATGGGGCTTTCAGGATAACAGGGAGACCCCAAATTTCAGATAAAGGAAATGAGTCTGCAGTTTGAGGCTGATGGGAAAGGGAACCCCAACACCTGATCACCACTGTGGGGATGGTTATCTTTGGCAGTGACTTCCTCTGGGTCACAACAGCAAGATAACTCCATCACCAAGCACAGGCGTGGGGAGGGCTGAGAGTAATCTGAGTTTTGAACACTGAGAAATGATCACACGCACAAAGAAAGCCCAGGATAGTTTTATGTGCAGAAAGGCAGCTGAACTGGGGCTAAACAGGATCACTGCAAGCCTAAAGCACATCTTGCCAACAGTGTAGTTTGGGTGCCAATCGATTGGATTCTTTCTACAGTATCAAGAAGCAAAATATATCACCAATGGTATGCAAAATCATCACTAAGAAAAAATAGCACTCCCTCAATCCTATGGAATCAGATAACTTTGCACTACTATTACTTCTTTACAGACAGATGACTTTCTTCTCTGCCCTCTAGATCAGGGACAGGAAACAAAAGCTTCTGTGGTAATGTACAAATGCACTGAGAGATCCTGGCTAAAATTCATCCTGGAAAAGAAGAGGATATTGAGCTCCTATGTGGAAAGTACAATCTCATCTACTGCTCCAACTCTGGTTGACTCCTCTGCTGTTTGTGTTGGTAAATATTGATCTAATTACTAATTTTAAAATGTCAGTAGCAATAACCTTTTTTAAAATAGCTTTCAATAACCTAGAGGTCAATTCAGAAATTCAGAAATGCAAGAGTATTTCCTTCTGTTTTCACTAGGAGGTCCTGAAGACCTGCTCTGTGTCTTCCCTGTACAGACCTCACCAATGGCCTTCTCTGATTACCAAGGCCTTCAACAAATAACCTGCTCCTTGTATGCAGAAATGTTCAGTCACACAATCAGTGAAGTTGGAAAAGTCCTCTCAGATCATCAAGTCCAACCATTGACCCAGCACTGCCAAGGCCACCCCTGACCCCTGTCCCCAAGAGCCACATCCACATGGCTTTTAAATCCCTACAGGGATGGGGGCTGCACCAGTGTCCCAGGCAGCTGTGCCAGGGCTGGGCACGACTTTCCAGGAGGAATTTCCCCAATATCCACCCTGAGCCTCCCCTGGCCCAGCCTGAGGCCATTTCCCCTTGTCCTGTCCCTGTTCCCTGGGAGCAGAGCCCGACCCCCCCGGCTGCCCCCTCCTGTCAGGGACTTGTGCAGAGCCACAAGGGCCCCCCTGAGCCTCCTTTGCTCCAGGCTGAGCCCCTTTCCCAGCTCCCTCAGCCGCTCCTGGGGCTCCAGCCCCTTCCCCATCCCCGTTCCCTGCCCTGGACACGCTCCAGCCCCTCAGTATCATGTTCTAAAAAGACTTTTTTCCCCAAAAGGGTTTTTTAAAAATGCAAAAGCACACGAAATTTTGAAGGCTGTTCTCTTCCAAGGAAAGTAATTACTATTTTCTTTCCCATTAACACGTGGAACAAATGTTACAGCTCTGCTTCTGTTAAAGAGCAAAAATGAAACATACCGAATACACTCTAAAGTCTAACATGCTTAAAATAGAAAGCCTTACCTAAACTTTATAATTAGTGAAGATCAAAATTTAAGTCCCCATTTTACATTTAATAAGTTTCTGAGATACTAATAATATCCTTTTCCACATTTTTAAAATAAGTCTGAGGTTCAGATCAGGTGTTCCACAGAGCAAGACATGCATATTGTAATATTTTCTATTTCTGTCTTTAAAAGACAGAACTGACACCAAGTAACATTGAAAATTAAGTAGTTTCATGACAAACTATAAAATTACAAAAAGTTTCAAGAGAGGAGAATCCATATAGTCACTAAAGAGAAAACTGTTAATTAATAAAGTACTGTCAGACATTAAAGACAAAGATACACATCCTTGTATTGTCCATGGGAACATCCTGGACTGGTTTGTTGTTCCCAGGCTCTAGCCTAGACAAATTCAGCAACGATGTAATGCATTCCTCCCTGACATTAATATCGTCAGGATAAAAAGGTAGAAAAATGGCATTTATATGCAGGGGACAGAAGGAAAGACTATCATTTCGATTTTCGAAATTTAAAAATATGATTAAGGTACTTGTTCATAGTTCACACGTTCTAAGAACGCAGTGTGCCTGCATAACCTGGATCCCTGATCTCCAGGCCTATCCCTTCTCAGCCAGCCTTTGGATTCCAAATCAGCAGAAATACTGGAAAAAGGCTCTGCTGCAACTACCACAACACACTTTTGTGTGCTTCAGGGGAAAACAAAAGCACAAATACACAAAAAAGACTTTTAAAACAGCAAAAAGGTGCTAATGTTCTTGTTGACACTCTTCAGCCCGTGGTGCTGCAGTAAAGCTCATTACAACAAACAGGAAATGAAATCAAGCTGATGGAAAGAGCTCGCAACATCTTCACCAGCATTTTCCAAGGTTTTAAAGTGCAGTATTTGGACTTTTTTCAAACTTCTATAAGGCTTCTTCAGGTATTTTCCTCTTATGTTTATATAAAATACAACTGCTGCCCTTTGTCCCTGCCCTTCTAAGGGCAATTAAGTGATTAAGGACTCTTCCTCAGATATCAAGAATGATACCCAGGAAATCATATCCAAGTGAAGAAGGACAGCAAATCCATCCAGAGAGACACTTCAATGGACTCCATGAAGAAACAGAAATAAGGTCAGCTGGAGGCATGATGTACACCTGGGAAAACCATGGATTATTTTAGAGCAGACAACTCCCATGGGAAGCAGCTGCTGAACAAAAGGAAACTGCAGTGGCTTAGCAAGGAAGAGACAGAGCTCAGATTTCCCTTTCCTTTGACGACAACTGAGATGGGTGTGAGGCACCAGAGTTCCACACCGTAACACAGATGTGCATGATTTAGACCTCCCCAATCCAGTCTGAACACCAACCTCACAGTTAAAAAGAGCAGAAATTCCCTCTGTCACACTCCATCCCATTTACAAGCTGTCACAAAAATCTCTCAGGCTCCTAAAACACCAGGCGAGGAGATGAAACTCAGCACTTCCTCAAGCCCCACAAGCAGGCATGTGGAGAAAGAGCCCAGGGTAACAGTTTGAGTGCTGTGAAGCTTAAGACACCTTTCATCGAAGTATATTAATGAATAAGAGCTTTAATTGAGTTGTGATTAGCAGAACATTTATTACCAGTCCCCTTGCAAAGGGGATGAATACACTATTTGTGGAATTATCACGATTCTTCTATATCTTATTCTACCGTGGAAGATGCTTGTATTCCAGTCCATTGCAAGAAGGCCCAAAAGCTCTGCCCTGGAGACCCCCGTGATGAACACACAGATGAAGGCCCTGCTGAGGCAAGTTACCCCGCTGGCTGACAGAATATGGAATAAAAACTCACTGCATGCATAGAGGGTGACCTCTGAATGTGCTGCAAGTCCCCGTAAGAGTCAACCCCAAACTTTGAATGGAATTAATGTATTGAGAATAGCTCAAACAAGGCAGGACAACAAATTTTTCTTTTTTCAATTTGTTCTTTTTAGTGCTAAAAAGCACTACTTTTCAGGCATAACAGGAAGCAATCACTTTCCCCAGAACTTTCCAAAGACAGAACTAAGTATAATTTTAAAAGCATTCAAATAATTTCTGTACAATGATATCTGAAGTGACAAATTAAATAGCTATAGATTCTTACACATGAAGACTCAAAAATGAGTGATTTTTATGACTGTTAGTCACAGAAATTTATCCTGAAGTGAGATGCCAGTTTCCCTTCTGGAAGCAATGGTAATTCCAAATCTCCAGAGGCTCGACCCAAGGGACGTGGGCTAACTCTATTCCCTAAGAAGTCCTATAAAACAAAGATAACTGCCCCTAAAATATTCCACATGGTGCAAATAGTTTTTTAAAAGAGTCAAGTTGAGCAGCATGCACTGTATAAGTATGGAAGTTGGCTGCACAGAAAGCTTTTCCCTTAGGAATAAAATAAGGAGTTTCAATTTACAGCTCTAGTAATGTATCCTAATGCTTAGGATCCTCACTGACATTAATATTCCATGAGCTGTTCTATATACACCACATAACCTGCATCCAGTCTGATTCTTGCTCACGTAACTAAATCCAGCTTTGGAGAGTTTCAATATCTACTGAGCTGCAAGAGGTCTGGATTTGAAACTCCACATTTTTCATGACTACAATCAAGTTTTCCCTCACCTTCCTCTTTAATGATGTTTCATTTGAAAACAGCCCCGGCTCCTCCCCATGCAGCCCCGTTTACAGCAGGAATACTTCCCCCAGCACTGCACGGATTCCTGTCCTGGCTCCTACCCTGGTGCTCCCATCTCCCTCGAGCTGTTCACACACCCCCTCCCAGAGTGACCTGAAGGCTACTGAGGTGGCTGCAGCACGGCCTCTCCCCTCGGTTACCAAATCAAAACCTGCCATCCCAGTGCATCAGCACTGTCAGAGCTCCAGTCTGAGCTGAATTTACTCCAATGTTTCCCCCTAAGACTGTTCCATGACCCACTCAGCAAAACATAAATACATCTTTTCTTTGCAGCCATTTATACCAGAATATGTGGGATCAACACACAGCCCCTGAAACCAAACAGAGATAAATTTACACAAACAACACTCAGAGCTTTTTAACTTACACAGTGAATTAATCTGTTTCAGTTTAAGACTATTTTTGAGATGATAAAAGCCTTTAGCTTCACAAAAAGTGTGTTAATAGGCATTACATAAAGCAACATCTTCACCTAGTCTTGCTTCAACCATCTTATCACTTTGCTCAAGACTGATGTCTTATTCCTAAATTCACCATTGGACTGTTCATTCCATTTACTTTGATGAAACACATCCAAACTTTATTCTAAGTCTTCCAGAAATTCCTGTCTGAGTTAGAACATCAGCCAGCCTATGACTACCATCTGAACAACTAAATGAGCAACTCTGTTAATTTAGACAAACCAATTCTAAAAGGTTTTTATCTGAGGAGTACCAAGTGACCTTATGCCAAAAATCAAGCTGTTTTTAATTCCCATTAGCCTGCAGATTGAAACTCTCCATTGTATACAAAGAGATTACACTGCAGTCTCACTGAGTTTGATATCACCAGCCAATATCCAGCATCTACACATGAAAGAGGACGTCAAGAATACAATTTTGAGTAATTTTGTACAGATCTGACGCTTCCAGCTCCATAAGAACAAGTAACACCAGGTATCATACAGCTACCTTCCACATGAGGTTTTTCAACTTGAAACTTAAAACTCTAATAAAAATGCACATTAGAAAATATGGCATTAGAAGTACACCTTGTGTTAACAACTTCCTTTTTGCTATCAGAACAGGCACTTCAGAGACATGGGGTTGTACAGCTTTTAAACAACAGCTCTCATGCAATTCTGCTGACTGCAAATGCTTGCCTTGACTCACCTGTACTCCACAGCTGGGTTAGAAGAATACCTTGTTCCAGTTATATTCATCATCCTTGTGGAGAGGATTATTCCTCATTAAGGGATGTTTAATTATGCAATCTGGTCCTGACTCCTGACTTGATTTGAAGAAAAGCAAAGGACAACCACAGGCAGCCTGTGAGAGCCTCTGCTCCCTACCTCTTTCACCCCCCTAGAGCAAAGCAAGCCTTGGAAAACAGCAGCATGGCAGGTGAAGCTCCTTCCCCTAAGACAGCAAACCACAGCTGGGCACAGATCCCTGCCCTGTGGAGTGCATGACAGAAAATCCCAATGCAAACTGCACGAAGAACAGAACAAGGCATCAGGAAACTACTGCATCCTGGCCTCGTAAGGACGTCCAAGAAGTTTGGACTAAACACTCCCTAATGTGCATGACAGACCTCACAATACTGTGTCCAAGTGCATGGAGTTCCTGGAAGCAAGCTGGGAACATGCCAGGGATGATGAAGGTCCCAGAAGATGCACAGACCCCATGACAGCACATTTATTAACACCCCCAGCAGAGGCCAGGCCTCAGCTCCTGCGGGCACCAGGGCAGTCAGGCGGGCACAGAGGAGCACTGGAGCCATGAGGAGCTCTGACAGATCCTCACGTCACTGGCCTTGCTCCGAGGCAGGATCAAACACTGAGCCATTTCAAGTGACTGTCCTGGCTGATTTTCCTGCTCCCAGTGGTGGAGATCCACGGCCCTGTCACCCCAGCAGCCCCGGAGCACCTCAAGGCACATTTCTCCCCTGCTGTAGGGCAAGTCCTGCTCTCCCCATTCTCTGCTCATCTGCCTTGTTTTTACCTCCACAGAACAAGACCTGCTTTTTGTGGGTTAGTTCAGTGTGATTACTGAGCTGAGGCAGGTCTCTGTGCAGTCAAACACAGCACAAGAAGTGGAGGTAGGACATGGCCAGCAGCACAGAGGGTGGTTCTGTGAGAACAGCTGTTACACCAACTTGGCTTTTCACCTACACCTTTACCTGCACTGCCAGGGGCAGAGCCACTAAAAGCATTTTCATTCTCATCCTTTTTACCCAGTTACACAGTTACCAAAGCAGCAATCTTTTATTCTTTTGGCAAACTCTAAAAGAACACTGCCTGAAGGAATTTGATTATGTAGATCAATAAATCAAAACATAAAAGTTCACGTTGGTGTGTTCACAACCCTAGAAACAATTTAAAACCCTAATAAATTCTTACTAGTTTCCACTTCCATAGGCAACCTAACAGTCTGCTGTGCAGAACTCAAAATTCAAATGATGGAATGGAAAAGAGTCCTTCAGCTGTTCTACATGGCCTTTAAAATGTGCTCCAAAGAAACTTAAAACATTTAAAAACTCAACAGTTAAACAGAATCACTAATAAATGACAGGGAAAGGTTACAATTAACTATACAAAATTCTTTGAGGTGCACCTAACCTAGAGAAAGCTTTGGGAAGAAGTACACTACCACCTTACCACTCCAAACAGTTGGCTTTATGTGACAGGGGAACAATCAGCTGGAAGTTACAAAATCATTTTCAGTAAGTGACAAGAATGATTTAGTGGTTTTGTCAAAGGTCCTGGGTGGGTGGGATTAAAATTTGATTTAAAAACTGTATTAATTTTGGAGCAAAGGAATAACTGAAGCTCTTAATGAAGTGGATTAGATTTTAAATACTGAACTCTCAGCAATAATTAGATCAGCAACAACTTGATTCACGTAAGGTTTTTGTCAAAATCACACAGATCAGAGCTTCAACAGGTAACTGCAACAAACAGGAAGACAGAGCTATGCTCTGCTCACTGGAATTTAACATTGCCTTGTGCAGGCTCTGCCATCCTCACATGAAAGAAGGAAGGAAATTGTCCCAGGATTGAAAGGCCCTGTTGGTGCCTGGAGGGCAAACCAGCAATGCTGCATCTCTCTGGGCACCAAAAGCTGTTCCACAGACTTGCAACACTGACTTACCAGGAACTTCCTCGTGCTCCTTTCACTGAAGGGTTTTCTTTTCCAATTCCACCTCTGTGAGCCATTTACAGTTCAGGGAGCCAGCAGCACTACAGACTAACTGCTACTAGATGAACAGCACTTAGTTCAGAAGCTCCGTCAAGGTGACTTAGAAAAGAATAATTTACATTTGAACTGATGATTCAATAATTTCCCTGAGATACAGGCTGTAAGAGGAACTGACAGAAAGCATTAAATATTGAACTTGGACTCTGAACAGGTGTCTGACATGGTGACAGACAGAAAAGCTGGAGTATTTGTTCTTATAAAACTGCTGAGGAAAGGGGCACACCAACAATTACTGGGGACTTCTTGGTCTCTCCTAGCAGTAATGTGGGGTAGAAGGGAAAAAAAGCTGAAGGACAGCACAAGCAGGAAACTATTTTTGGCAATGGTGTCTTAGCTTTAAGTTGGTCTGCCACTGAAAGAACTTGGCCTTAAAATAACTTTTCCCCTCTAAACTTTAAAAATTCTGTTTTCTGGGACTGCAACTAAAATGCAAAAATTTCAAAAAGTAACATTGCTGCAATGCTGACAGGGGCCCAAGGCCAGCATTCCATGAGAATGAAAATTTTATGATTCTAGGAAGAGATACAGAAAATCACTTCTTAGGAAACAAAATCCACACACAAGCTGGCTATTTCCATTCTGAACATCCAGGGCCAAGTCTGTGCACACATTTGTACAGTCTTAACACCTCCTAGTTTTAAATTCCAGACATGGCAATTCTGCTAACTTTCTTCAATCAACTTTGTTTTTCCTAGCACCCTCTTCAGAACAAGCAGTCCAGGGGTGACCACAGGTCAGACTGAACTTGAAAGGGCCCCCCAAAAATTCATTTAAGGTATTGATACATGTCCCTTTCCAAAGATGACACCACTGAACAACCAGCTCACAGACTCAGGAGGCCACTGGCCCAGGAGCAACAGGGATCCACCATTCTTCCACAGCAATTGCTTCCTTTGTAGGGAAATCTTCAAAGGACTTTGCATTTCTTTGAAATATTTTAAAATAATAGGGCTCTTGCACACATTCCAGTAGTATGTGGCCCAATTTCAAACAAAAGATACCTCCTACTTTGTTTCCAAACCCTGTACGAGTCTGTTCTAATATGTGAACATACATGTTTTCTTTTCCACTAAGTGACAGGTCTGAAGAGGTTCCTTGGGTCTAAAGAGCATTTTCTGAAAGCTTGATGGAGGAATACTTGGGGAAGAGAAGAGAAGCAAGAAGTGAGAAAACAACAAGCTGAACCACAGGACAAAGCAGCACAGAATTCTAACAATTCCCACTAGAGAAGAGAATCAACTTCCCGTGGGAGGCTGCAACCGAACTCTGTGAAAAGAAAACTGTTCCTAAAGACTAAAACCAAAGAATGCCAGATTGGTTATTCCTCTCCTCACTGAGGGAGAGGCTTGGCTTAGCAGAATGGAATTCCACAGGTCCCTGTGCTCCGCCAGCTTCACCAATTAGAAGGCACATCAAAAGAGCCAATGCATTCCCAGCCCCTTGACAGAGAACAGCCAAAGGAGCCCTCTAATCCAAACAGTCTATAACCTAGTTAAGTCTGTCTGCAACACCTTGAGGAAATGGTAAAGCCTTCAGAAAGGCACTTGGGGGTAGAAGATGTCAGGTTATAGCCAGGGAAAATCATCTTTGCTCACAATAACCCAATGTATTTCAGCTGCTCCTCCAGTCTGAAGAGCCTTTTCTGAAGATCTCTGAAGAGATTTCCTGTCATTTGTGAATACTTGTCCTGAAGTGAGGACAAGTGCGATAGCTCACCTTTTAACATCTCCCAGGTCCAGTCATTTATCTGCAGTTGTAGATTAACTGTATCATTTACCTGGGCAGCCAGAAGGCATTAACAACAATGAAGAAAAAAGCACTTTTGAATTTCCATTACTGGGCACAGAACAAGCAGCAGCAGAAAGCAGGATAACTGAGGGAACAGAAGCCCTACAAAACGTAAGAACAGGCAGATTCTAGATTTGGAAGGTGAAGATCTTCTGTAGCTTTTAAAATGGGAACCACAAGAATCAGCAGGACTTGCAAAAACCCCTTAAGGCCTGTTGCTGATAGAAATTCCATAAATTTCACACCATCTTCAACAAATGCCCACTTTCATCTTTTCATCTCCTGTGAAGTTTTCTCTTCACCTGTTTGTATCTGGTTGAAAGGGAAGATAATGCAGCAGGTTTTGTACAGGGGGTGGCTCCCGTGCTAATCCCTGGAGAATTTCAGGGGCTGGCCTTGGCACAAACTCAGTCTGTCAGTGAGAAGATACTCTCTGCAAATAAAATGCTTTTTGGACAAGGCAGCAGCAGCTCTCAAGCAGGATAGTTTGGGACCTGGTTGCCATTTAAGCAAAAAGATACAGGTGGGTGCCACACTGCCAGCACAAGGACTGTAGTGCTCAAGGTTTTCATTCTCCATTGCTGCAAAGTGAGGCTGAAAGAAAGCTGGAGGAGAAGAGGGGTGAAATGAAAGCTGTAGCGAGCAGTCTAGGAGCTAAAGTCACCTGTTCCATTTGTACTAGTGGAATCAGGGTCCAGAAAATGTTAACATCACCTGAAGCAGCAAGGCACAATAAAGTATGATCAATGGTTTTTAACCTCTGAAGCAAGTGGAGCAGACAAGCAAATTATCTCAGATGTTTTTCAATATTTTAAATTAAATCTTTAACATAACCTTACACATTTTCAGTTATGAACTCACCAGGCAATTGGCTGAAGAACCGGATTAAGATACAACCACTTTCATCCATCATTAATATCAATGTCAAAAAAATAGATTTTATTCCTGAGCTGATAAAGTTCAATAAAAACACCAAGACTACTTCAGAGAATTCTATGAAATTCTAAATGAAAAGCATTACTCAACAGCCTGTTCCGTAATACATGAGTTTAACAGATATTGCAAATCTCTCTCGGTTACATTAAAGAAAGTATTCAGTCAACTACAATCAAAGTTAAAACAAGAGAGTGCCTGTGATCCAAGGATCATTATTCCAGATCTGTTGTGAATCAGTGAAAAGGAGAGTAGCAAAGGACATACCTTGGAACTGCTCCCAAAACAATCAAGTTGGCTTTTTGTTTGTTGTTTCCAATTACAGCATTTTTCATATCTCTGTAAATCCAGAAAGAAAAACAAACCCTGGTAAATTATGCTGAGGTACTGAGGGCTTATCTATAGAATTTACTATTTCCATGAGGCTTATCAAGCAGTTTTCCACATGTCCATGCTGCAGCTACAGACTAGGCAGTGCTTCAGGGCACAGTTTCCTCAGCCCACAGGAAAATACCCCAGAGCTCTGGGATTCCACTACATCCCAGCTCCTGCAAGTAAGCAAAAACCCAAACTAGCTCACATGCACACCAGACACCAAGAAGTCTTATTACTGAGAAAAACTAGATATACTGGTTCTTTGTGCCCATATAGTCAGCAGACTTCTAAAACAATTTTAAAACCCCGCTATTGGTTGGGAAGTCAAATATTGGTAATTTAAAGTATTAACTGAATACTCTACTGGGTGCAGGAAAAGGCAAGCTAAGAAAAAGGAACAAGGAACTTTCACCGGTCTCCAGAGACCAGGCTTTCACTCTCCTCTTCACCTCAGGCTTCCTTTCATGTATTTCAGCAGGACACCTAAACATCTGTACATCAAAATCTCAGGACTAAAGCGGAAACCAGAGAATTTTCCTGCCTGAGAGTCACTGCAAGGCTACACACATTACAGGCATTCATACTGTGGTACCAGAACATGGGAGGTCCTTTGGAAGGTGGGCACTGGTTGTGCACACTAAGAATTCCTATGAAAACCTGTGGTTTGCAACCTTGTTCAAAAACTGCTACTGCATCTGAAAAACTATCACCACCTGTTCAATTTCTCTTCATATGGACACATTGAGCATACATGAACATCCAGAAAATCAGAAAGCAAGCTTGCAACTTAGAACTGGTTTCAGAAAATCAAGACGGTTCATTTCTAGGAAGCTTTCTAGTTGTTGGGGCCTTGGAGAGCAGAGAACAAAGAGAGATCAACTTCACGTAATTCTTTATCAACAAAAAACGAAAACTAGATTGATTATAGTGCTAGCAGCAAAACTGGTAAGTTAATCACTATGCATATTATTTATTCAAATAATTTGGGAGCATCAGTGGTTGCTTTAAGTGAGCACATTTTCTTGCCTCTGTATCTCTCCCAGCTGCTATCTGCAATTTTTAAGAAATGTAGAGCAGCCCTGTCCTGTAAGATCCAATCTGGCTGGCAGGAACACTACACAGTCCTTTGGTGCCCACTGAAAAAGCAGATTTCACTGCACCAAGCAGCTGCCCAGAGTGCCCCAAGTTTAACAACTACCTCCATTGGAGCTGTAAAAAGCTTCTTAGCCAAGGCAGGCAACACCTTACAGGCACAAACAGGACCTTCAGAAAGCTCAATTAGCAAAAGGTAATTGCCTGTTCTCCCTGAATTTCTCCACGTGCTCTCCCTTCCATACACAAGAGCGCTCAGGGAATTCCAAGCTAGCTCCAAGCCAGGCTGTGATCTCGGAGCTCCGGCATGGGAGCAGCACTGAAAGCAGCTGAGCTGCACTTCTGTGCACACCTGAATGCAGCAGTCAGGACCCCCCTTGCCAAGAAGCCGTCACTGAACAGCAATTGCCAGCCCAGCACAGCTGCACGCAGCTCAGAACCAGCAGGAAATGCTGCACCTTCCTCTCGTGTGAAGTTACCCAACTCAGGGAGACACAAGGCAGGAGGCAGAGGAGAAAGAGCAAGGTCAGGAGACAGGCTAAGCTGGAAGCCCCTGAAAGCTCCACAGATGGAGTTGAAGATGTCACTAAAATCAGAAACAGTACTTCAGTGGTTTCTATGCTGAACCCATCACATTAAAGGTCATTTTTAAAAGTTTGTGAAATACAAGAGTCAGTCCAAAACAGTGGCAGAAGCAACGGTCACATGTGTCAGAGGAATAATGAAAACTGCACTAACAGATGTGTTAAGTTCAGGTACTGAAGTGCTCAGGCCACTCCAGGACTTCTGAAGAAGCTGCCTTTCCCTGCTACCCTGAGGCACCAGCGCCATCGGAAAAGCTGCACCGTATCCACAATCTGCAAAGGCATCTCAGGGAGCTCCAGAGGAGGCACTAACCAAGCACTCTGAAAATTAACAAACAGATTTTGGAGACGTTTTAATGCTCTGCTCAGGTGATTTTACACTGTGTTTTGTGTTAAAAAAAAAAAACAAACAAAACCAAAACCAACACTACCCAACTTGTGTGACTCCTGCCCCAATCCTGTAAAAGAATGGTTTGTTAACCTTATAACCATTTAATAAGTACTGCCTATTAGAAGTTGATTTAGAGACCCTTTCACAAGTGGCAGGAGCATGGCCAAGTTCCATGACACTCAAGTGGAGAGGGCTAGTGAGGGCATAGTCCTGATCTGTAAATGATTCAGATTAATTTCTCCATCCCACGTTCATAAAGTTCCTCAGAAAAGTTATGTCAGATAGGTTAAAAATAGCACAAGCTTGAAATTTCTGAAAAATCCAGCACATGTACATTTGACTAACTTCAACTTGCAGGCAAGTCAAATACCTTCAGATTGGTAAGGTGACCAAAACCTGCCAGAGACAGGACTCCAAGGTCCCCATGTCTATGTGCATTATGGCACTCCCAAGTTCCCTGAGATGCTTCTCTCTTCCAAGCTGCCACCTACAGAAGTGACCCTATTCAATTCACAGGAAGCCGTGGATATGGAAAGCAAGAACATCCTTAAAATGCCATATTTCAATGTTGAATAGTAGTAGACCTTTTTTGTGTACTATGAAAAATAATTATGTAATTCCATATGATGTTTTATAGAGATTTTCCTGATCAGGAAGCTAATTCCCTAAGAAATAAGGAACTACCATATGCTGTCCTAGACTACCAGGTCCTTGGTGAATCATAAATCTTGGAAAAACTGAGGGCGACTCCCTTATTTGAGAACATCACCTCCAACAAGTTCAAGCTTGACTGATTTCAGATCCAAGACACCATGAGATTCATCCAAGGAAAAAAAGCAGCGAAGATCACTATCTTGTACAAGAGGTAACAAAGAAACCTCAGAAACCAGTCCAAAGCTAACACCCACTTTATTTCCAGGTGTCAGGCACCCTGCTCTCATTTCCTCTGTGCAAAGGAGGCCTTGGCATGAGGAAGAAGGGAGCAGCAGTAACAATGCACTTAGAGGGAGATGAGAACCTGGGAAGAACTCATGTGTGGTGACTCCAGGCCTAACCTGTGACAGGACCATGACCCAGAGGGAGAGCCAGCCTTTCCAATTCCCAGCCCCAAGCTCTCCAGCAGGTTATGAGCCTGCTGCCAGGCACCAGCACAGCTGGAGCAGCCTCCCAAGAAAAACTCAAACCTGGCACCTGCACCCAGAACACCTCAGCACTACTGAGTTTCTCAGCTCAGAACAGCAACTCTGTGGAGAGCCAAAGGACAAATCTGAAGCTCCATAAAACAGAGCCCTTAAGATGCATTCGAGGTTGGCTGGGTTTTTGGTTTGGGTTTTTTTAATATCCTGCATATTAAATCTTATAGTTTAGATTCAGACTAAATTCCAAATCATTTAACAAAATAACCTGAATTAAAATCAATTTAATATATAGATTTAAAATCTGATATTTATGCTGACATTTACTATAGTGCAATTAAGTAATTTACATGAAAAAAACCTGCAAGGAGGAATAACACAGGCTGCCAACAATAAAATACTGCCGAGAGCCTAGCTAAGTGCTTGGGAATATTGCTTCCTGAAGTGCTAAACCAGCTTTTTCAATCTCTTATTGCTTCTTAAAGAAATAAAAATATTGTTTTATCAGTTCAACCCTGTGACCACTCAGCTTTAAGTTATGAAACAACCTAGAGACTGGAAAAGTAGCAAGACTGATTTTCTTCCTACAAACTTGAGAAAAGCAGAAAAAATTATCGGGTAATGTATATCAGCTCTTAACAATGTTTCAGAACATAGCAACCCAAAAGCAATCAGTTCAATTAATTAGCTATAAATAAAGTACAATGCATGCTAATATACGAACACAGCATGAGTGTTTAAAATATTTTATGAGTACATTAAACTAAAGAACAACCTAATTTCCATCTAAATACAGCTTGACAAGAGTTACAAGAGGAACTAATCTGCCAACTGTGTATGAAGTCCTGGTTTTATTCTGATGTTTAATGTGTAATTGTTTAAAAGGCACCAGATACAGCCACTTCAGATAAGCAAGAAGCGATATTAAATACAACCGTTTGTGAGTAAAATATGGTCTTTCAGTTTCAATGACTCCTAACCAATAAAAAAAAAATTATTAAATGTCTTCATCCTGAGAAAATTAGTAGTCAATGAAAATTACTATTGCAGAAGGAAGCTGAGGTGCTGACCTTCATCCTACGCAGAAGTTACTGAGGTTCAACATCTTCATGAAGTCAGTTCTAAATTTGGGACTCCTTCCACAGAATAAAACCCCAATGAAACAGAAGAGTGAGCTCAGGTCCTGGCTGAGAAAGAAGAGACTTTCACAGCACCCCCAGTGAACCCCCACACCTGCATCTCTCCTGCAAAACAGATCGTGAGAAAGCAGCATGGATACAAGGACACTCACGGGACAATTTGGTTCTACCTCCATTTTTAAATAGAGTAAATCAAGCACAAACAGAACAAATTACAGAGCTCTGTTAGGAAGCTCTGGAGCCTTCCTATGTCACCTTCCACCAAAGCAACACAAAAGAGCTTGAAACGAACCAGAGTGACTTGAGGAAGCAGCCACAGGAACTCCACAGGAGAAGAGGAAATAAACAGCCTGCATGACATTTCCTCATCTTATGGCTTTTGAAAACAGCAAGGAGCCATAACTCAGGGGTTCCTAGACAGAGAAGGGTATCAAACATGAGCTGAACAATCGCAGAAGGAAAAGTAGCCCTGGGCACCTCCAACCAACGCTTTCACTTTTAGCATGAAATAGTTCCAGGAGATTCCGAGCCAGTTACACAGCCAGACGAAGCTCCCGAGACAAAGCGCTGTCAGGCTGGAGATTTATCTACCAGGGGCTGCCCAAAGTCACCAACAACAGAGTGACGCAAAGCAGCACTCTCAAAGGTTTCAAAAACTCAAAATGCAACCTTCTAAAAAGCTGAGGTACTGGCAGCTGATACAGGGACACAGCTCAGCCAAAAACCAGCTGCCCCAGCTCCAGGAGAGTTTCTAAGTTTCAGGATCATAGAAGCAAATGGCACCTACACTGGCTGGACTACAGCCAGAAGATCACTGTGGAGGAGCTAAGTTTGGACAATTATGCTTCCTACAGCTTTTGTCTCCTCCTCCTGCTCCCTTTCCTCCACTCTCCCATTTTTGTACACAGATGCAAAATAACATTAGGAATTAATGATCAGATTTGCATGTTAAAATATGTCCATCAGTATTGTCACAGAATTAATTTCTAAGATGGACATTACTATGTCTTGAAGCTGTTTTCTACTCCTTTAGTAAGTAGAGTGTTTGTACTAACATGATTCTTGGTCCAATCAAGTGAATAAAATGGTACAAACTCCCGCCAACTCAAGCAAACCACAGAAGTCCTAAATCAGGTTATTTTTAAGGTTAATCATCAAGTTGGGACACAAAGTTTCAAGACTTCTAATCCCATTCAAAAATACCAGTTGATGCAACGAAAATGATGATTTTACAGAAAAGAACATAGCAGCACACTGAGACAGCGTTACTCAACTCCTTTGAATTTTAACACTTGGAATCTGTGACACAATCAACATAGAGTGCAAAACAAACAAACAACATTTTTTAAAAAGCCCCTCAATCCATGGTTGTTCTCCATCTTAATTCTGTAGTCTCAGTGCATAAAATCAAAGTGCTGTAGAAAAATAGCACCTGGCTATAATTACAGCACTGCAGAACAGAAGAATTTAACACACAGAATGCTAAAAGTGATCATTTAATCCAACTCCTCCATATCACAATGCCACTGAAAATGCTTGAACTCCTGTCTCAAGTATCCTCTCTGGAGAGGCAACTTACCATGTCATAAGTTTTCCTGCCAAAGAAAGTCTACCAAACAGAAAGGGAAGTTTCAGAAAGGGAAGTGTTTCGGTGACCCATACCTGTAGTCAGAGATATTGATAGCTTACTCCTACCCTGAATTTATCTTGTTTTCCAGTGCTCCTCTCGCTGTGTGCGACAGACCGCAAAAACCTCTCATACCAAACCTTCACTTCCACATAGGAGTTTACACCAGTCAATTCTGATCAAGCTTAACAATGTCAGCTCTCCATGTCTTTGGCTGTAGTTTCAACTCAAGTTCCTTTCCAGTCTCTACCTGGACTGACAAAAGGGAGCTGCTGCTTTTTCCATCTCTCCCAAGCACGTTTTATTGCCTCATTCTTTGCACTGAGTCTGGATATTGCGCTACAAGTCACACGAGATCAGTAACGGATAGAAAATTTGCCTCACTCAGCCTTAAAAACAATGTAACCCAAATTTAAAGTGCTTGAAATTAGTGGAGCATGGGAGTTCAGCTAACTTTTATTATGTAACCTTTATAAACTAACGAAACCAACAAAACCACACAAACCATAGCTAGAGAGAGCTCTGTACTATCAGCACTTCAATTTCAGCATCAATCTCTGCTCTTTAACCATGACAGATCCTAACAGTAAAGAATTATCCCAAAAGAGGAGTGGGCAAAACAGCTGCAGCTCAGCAGAACTCTCACAAATCCTCACTCAGAAAATCCCTGCTCTGTGACGCCAGATCAGCAAAACACTTCTTTCACAACTGTCCCGAAACAGCCAAACCACATGAAAAGGGCAGCTCCACCACTGCTGCTTCACATGAATGACCCAAAATATCAAATACAAGTAACTGTGGTAATTTTTTTTTAAGGTCTCTATCTCCCCCCAAGGACACTTCACTTCCCAGCATGAAGGACTGCCTTCAGCATTTAGCTGTGCATCCTACAGCTTAAGCAAAAATTAAATGGCATTTCATTAAACCAAGAGGTATCTGTAACACTACATTTTTACTGCACTATTCTTCATTTGCTGTCCCTTATTTAAAGTTACTTTTGCCCATTGTGCCATTTTAAGCTCACTACTCTTTATCTACAGAAAGTTTCCCACCACAAGTGATAGACATGGAGAAGTTTTAAGTTTCATTCAGGACAGGAAAATACCTTAAAATGGCCTTGCAGCATGTATTTGGCTGTTCTAGACGTGAGCCTGGAATATTGTTTGACACTGTTCACTGCACCTTAGCCCAGCAATCACCGAAGGATCACCAAACCCTATCAATTTAACATAGCTACTACCCATTAGTCTATAATAATCTAAAGTCCTTCTGACTTGAAGCAAAACCTCTGATTTTTATCTGCAATGTTGCCTTTGTGCAACAGATTAATAAGGGGAAGGTAAACTCGGCATGGCCACATGGGGTTCAGCTGTGCTCAGCTTGAGGTCTGGGACTGAGTCCCACCTCAGGACTGCTGCGACCACGGCTCGCCCCACTCTCTCCAGCTCCGTCAGCCAGTCTGACAGCGGCTGCTGCTCCTCCCTCATCTGACTCCGAGCCCAAACCATCACAGCAACAGTATCACCACGCTGAGGGGGGTATCAACAGAGGGGTTTTGGAGAAAAGTGCCTTCACAGCCACCTCAAAGGCAGCAGGGAAACAGAGTCCATCATTCTCTCACAGGCTCAGAGCAGTAACTGCAAGGCTTGAAATATCAAACATCTCTGAAAGGGTGAAATTGCTGGCCAAACGTCATAGGTACACCTGAAGTTTAGCCCACCTCTAAATATTAGACCAGGAGTTACGATGCATAACAATTTATTGCCCAAAAAAAGCTATTCTGCCTATGCACCTTTTGCTGCATTGTAAAGAAAGGAAAAGTGAGAGTACCTTTTCTCTGTGACAAGAAGACACTTGCATTGAAGTGCATCTCCCTCTCTTCCCTCTATCTACACCATCCTTCCATCTGACTGCAAAAACCACGGCACTGAAAGCTCCTCTTCACAGAGCACTACTTACTTCTCAGATGTTTAAGTCTTTCAGTTCCCTCTCTCCCTCTGAAAAGCCTTCCCTCAGCTCACCTCTTGAAAGGGAAAAACCAACAAATGGAGCAGTACCCCCAGCACCACCCAAACCTGCTCCAATTTCTGTCACATCCTGCAGCTTCCCAGCTCCAAGCCACAAAGAGCCCAACCTGCAGTTCACAAAGCACCACCAAGGGACTCAGGAGCCTCTTCCTTCAACACATTAATGACTCTGCATAAAAACGATGCTTCAGAAAATTACATCACTTGCTGTTAGCTAATAACACCTCCAAGTTTCATGCAGGATATGCATTTACTAAAGTACTGTCCAGGAGACAACAGATTTGACCAAAAGTGTACAGGGGCAAACTGTGACAGGAACAACCCTCTAAGGACTGCTCTTGTTTCCACAAACCCGAGGGAATATGCACAAAACCAAAAGAGCTCCTGCAGAAAACTGAGGTTCAGAAGTGCCCATTGAGACTGAAAATGCAATGCAGCTGTTTGGGATGCAAAATGTGGAAACAAGTGCTGTTCATCACTTAGTGTTACAGAAGGTTTGTTTAACAGACAAGAACAAGAAGCAGAAGTAGCCTCTTCACAACTGTCTGAAGTGGGGTACCTGTTGCTCCATTAGAACTGAGATGGGATTTCCTCTCTTCCCACTTCATGAAGTTGCCTCTCATATTTCACAGAGATTTTACTGTGGGCATGTGTGAACACTGCACTGATGATCGCTCTGACAGCCACAGCTGAGAACACAGCACACTATTACACAGCCACCTAAACCTGGGCCTGGAACATTTATTACAGACCCAAACTAGAAAAATAAAAAAAGTTGGATGCAAAACACACACTGTGTGAAGACCATGTGCCATTTCTATAGGATGTTTCTTTCATTGTGCTGAAAAATAAAACGCTCACACGAGGTTGGAAAATCCTTGTCTACTAATTCCTGCTGGCCATAAAGGACAGGAACAGCAGTAGCACAGGAATTTTCAGTGCACCACAAGGATGGTAATTTACAAGTCTTAAAGGATGACACCCTCTGACCACTGAGGAACAGTCTGATGAGAAACAGCTGGGACCTTGAGTAAGCCAGGCTTGTCAGAAAGGATGCTCCTTTCAAACCCAGCCTTGAGGTGGGATTACACAGCTCTCCATAAAATGATAGATTGCCACTTGGAAGGCACCAGGCTAAACGTAAGTATGATAAAATGTCTCTCAAAGAAGCCCCCGACCAGCAAATAAATTTAGAGGATAGAAACAGGTATCAGTCTTGCATCTGAACAACATGGTCCTGAGCTTAATAGCAGGTGAAAAGCAAATGACAGTCTAAGGATCACAAAGCAGAAGTGCTTTTAAAAAAATAAATAAATACTGCAAAGCACAAGATGATGTTGCAGCAACCACCTTGGGACAAAGGAAGCTCTCATAAAAACACAGAAATTTACAGAGCCACTTCTGTTCTGTTCCTCTGCCAATAACAGCAAAACATTGAAGAGAACCTCTGAGAGACCAGAGCATTTAATGCCCTGCAGTATCTGTGCGAGGCAGTGCAAGCACTGCCAACGTGAGCTGCACTCAAGGGCTGCACTCCCGACATCAGTGCTGACCTTGCAGAATGCACTCAGCACACTGGAGAAAACCTGAGCTCTGCAACAGCAAGAGGAAAGGGCCACAGGAGCACCTAAGGAGACACAAAGCAAACCTGTAAAGACCTCTCAAGCATAAGCATGGCCACAATGCAGAGTTCATGTTCACAGAAGGAAACTACTATATTAACCTTGCTCATCTACAAAGACAGTAAGTAGAAGGTAAAAAAACATACTGCCACACAGATGTGGGTATGGAGATGGGCTTTGAACACTTTATCTCACTACCAGGTACAGTAAAAAAAGGCAGTAGTCATCTCAACTTTTCAAATCCTGAACAGAAATTCAGGATTTAGTGGCAGGTACTCACAATTCTCCCCTTCCTACCCACTATCAACACCCAGATGAGCAGGACAGAAATGATGTGAACAGAAGTTCTGCAGGAAACTTGGCATTTTGAAGTAAGATCAATAGACCCATGTGCAGCAGTACTGGATAACAAGGAAATTGTTTCTGTTTTCCCAGTAGAAGGAAAATAAAAAAGCTCTTAACCAGGTAAAGCTTTATTGTCTGGACAAGGAAAACTCTAAACACCACCTCTCTGAAAATTCATGGGAAAGCAAGGGAAAAAAAAGAGATTTTAATCATTTAAATTACAGAATATGTAATTAAATCTTTCTCAAGTTACAAAATGAAAACTGGACTGGCATGATTTTCAAGTTCAAGAAGCATTTAGGTACATTTTACCTTTATCAAAGCTCATTCAGAAGTTGGGTTTCATTAAAATTACAAGGACGCAATGAAAAAAGGCCCCAAGCCCAAGTTATTCATTCAAGCATACGAAAAACAGGACTATTGTAACTGAAGACAATCTGCAGAAACAAAGCCTCTTACAACAGCCCATTTTCTGATCCTTGATATTCATACAGTTCCATCAATCAAAATAAAAATCTAGGTCATCAGTATTTCCAGCCAGGATGCAGGGAAAAAACAGCACATCTCAGGAAACAAAGATTTTCTGCAAAGGATGCAGCATATCTGGTAAAGCTTCCAACAGGCACTCCTGGAAAAACTTTAATCCTTTCCTAGTCCACCCCAAATACCAGTTCATTCCAACTTCAATACCTCTGCATATAGCCTGAAATCAAAGAAAGAAGGACAAAGCAGTATTTTGCCACCCAAAAAGAATCCTGGACTGACAGAAATTTTTAATACATACACTACTCTAAATTCTGTCATTTATATGGATTTTTATATTCTTTTATATTCTTATTCTTTTATATCAATTTTTCTAAATTGGACTGTCACACACCCACCCACCAGTATTTCAAAAACAACACATCTGCCACATAGGACTGGCTCAGAGTCAGTAAAGATACTCTCACAATTAAGATTTCAGCCAGAGCATCACAAATACAGTTTTACCATCCAAATCTGCCCTGTGAGAGATATCGTGAAATAAACTGGTTATTTTCTTGTCTTTAAATACAAGAAAAGGATCTCAGCATAGAATCCACTGACACCCATGGACGAGATGAAGAATTTCAGATGTTATCCGAGACAAAGATGCTGCCTAAAACTCCTGTTTCTGGGAGATCAGTTATACTTCACAAGATGAGTAACATATCAAAAGATAGGGAAGGGATTACCAAGGGTTGTGGGCTCCAGTCCTTCGAAAAGGAAGGAGGGCAGGGACGGAGTGTCAGCCATGGCTCAGAGCATCTGCCAGGGAGAAAAGAGGGGCTCAGTCACCCCACTGGGACACGGGATGAGACACGTCCTTCCCCAGGACCACCCCACCACCCGTACGAGGAGGGGACTACGAAGGCCAAGGGTTGGAAGCAAAACCAGACTCCCCTCGGGCAGAGTTCATAACCTGTACATAGTAACAGCGGGGTACCAGAAGTTCTTATACAGGGAAGGGGGTATTCCAACCAAGAAAGCTTCCAGGACAGTTTTACCTACACTGGGTTCTTCATGTATTTTACAGGAACACTGACATGTTGCCTCTGGACACCTGGAATAACTATTTTCATCTGCCACTGGGCAACACTTCAAGCCATGCTGAGCAACACAGCCAACATTCTTGGCTTTTTGATCCACTCACTCCTCTGACTTCTCCTGCTGTTTTAGTAGACAGCCACAGGCAACAAGCTGCTGGTAAGCCCAAAAAGGTCTGGTTTCACCCCCAAAGTCAGTCCTGGGCAAGGTCTCGTTTGCCACTTTGCTGGAAAAGTGATTCTAGTGGAAAGCTCATGGCCCAAGGACAGCAAGGGAACAACCAGAGCTTTGCAGCAGCATCACTCCTGCTCCTTGACTCACTCTCTCAGTCACTACCCTGACCGCTGGCATGAAATAGAAGTACTGAAATATAACTTGCATCCAAATTCAGTTCTGTGGAAGCATTCTCTTGCAGCTTGCAGTTCCCATGGGGAGACAGAAGCCAAGCATTAAAAAAGTCAAAGCCAACACACAGCCATGGCAGCAGGGGAAAGAGTAAGAGGCAGGTACACTGACTTGGCAGTGCAGTAAGAGAAAAGAGTCTCAGCAGACCTGGAAGAGAAGCAAAATGTGGCCAAAAGGCAGACATGTATCTGAAAAAATTTTCAGTGCTCACAGAATGTTTAACCTCATTTCTGGCAACTGGGAGGCTGTGTTATGAACCATATGCACTACAGAGTGAGAGTCTATATCAATACTATCTCTATATCAATACTGACATATTTGTATTAAGATTTGCCAACTACATTTGTCAAAAAAAAAAATTAGGAAGAGCTTCTTGCCCTTGACCTATCACTCTAGTGAGGTCAAATACACCTGGCCTATGCACAAGCAAGAGCCCAAGAGTGTTTCAATGACTTACATGACACCTTGCAGGACTTTTTGGGGATCGAGGTCAAACAATCTATCGACATAGTGACGGCTACTGGCTGTGACCTCCTGCAGAGAGAGAACAAACAATTGCAGTAGTTTATATCAATTCATACAATGGCTTACGCAGCAGCAAGTCTACAAAAGCTCCCAGGGAAGAGGCAGGGAACCCACAGAATTACATTTAAATGTGCAGTGTGTTACTGCTGGGCAACATCACACAGAGATAACCCTGTGTTCAAGAGTAATCTAGAGAAGATGAGGTGCGTAACATAAATAACAACATGGTAAGCGTCAAAGCAAGTTAACGGAGAGCTATTTATGAACTGCAGTTATCAGCACTGCCCTGAATCACAATTTTATTATGTTTAATTACTATATAGAATAAAAATGAATTCCTGGAAGAAAAAGTTTCAAAGAGCAGTTTATGTTGCTCAAGAACCATACCCACAAAAAAGCTCTCCAAAAGAAGGAAGCTCCTAAAGACATTTCTGTAACTTACTTTGTCACAACATATCTACATTTCAGAGCCTGCGCCACACACCTCCAATGGGACAGCGGCACAGTATTCCCCACAACATTCTCACAGTGCTGTATAAGACAAAGCAAATTCTCTTCTCAGCAACAGGACCATGCTTGTAAGCTACACTTATGCACCACTGATTTGTTATTCCTTTTGAGAAGATCCAAAGTCGGAGACGGCAAGCATTCCAAACTACAAGGGTGGGAAAGAGGAAGGGAATTTTCCCCCCAGGTTCTCACGAACACGTGCCAGGGCGTGTTTCCATTATCTCATCTTTTTTTTTCTTTTCGCCAGCTTTCTTTTCATTAAGCTTTGGCCATTTTTTCCTTACAAGTTTTCCTTGAGAGAAGCTCTAATGGAACTGAAAACTCTTCCTTGCTTTAGCAAGTATCTGCTCTGGGGCTGAGTCTACTCCTGCTTTCTCACTCCGATGTCAAGAGGCACCAGTAGCTTCTTGCATGTGGTCTCACATCACAGAGAAGAATCATCTAGAGGCAGCAGGGCTCCTTTGTCTCCAGGAACACTACTAAATTATGCCACGTAAATCCTACAGATACATTTCCACCGTGTAACCAAAGACGGTATTTTTGAGAACTGCAATATACTTTTAGCTATCTGACCTATGTATTTACATGTAGAACTCTTACAGACTTCAAAGATCCCGCAGCTTTCTCTTTCTAAAATCTCCTGGCTTCCACCCACCACGAGGTCTGCAGTATGCAAAAGGGCGTTCATACGCAAGCAGTCCCCCCCCAAAAAGAATTTATCGACATAATCAGTTTCACAGATCTCTTAACCAACATGAATTTTTCAGGGAACAGAAGGAAAAGCGCCAGCCCTCAGCTCTTGCCGCAGCACCCGGGCTGCACCTTTTGCATCGCTACTCCCAGCACCCGTGCGGTGCAGCAGGACCGCTGTGCGCCGTGGGCCGTCCCCGGGGAAGGGAAGGCGGCTGTCAGAGGCTCCCGCAGCACGGCGGCTCCTTCCTGCTGCAGGAGCCGGGACGCAGCGAGGAGAGAGCCCCGGTTCCGGCACCGGCACAGCCCCCGCTCCGGGGCGCGCTGCGAGCACACCTGGGAGCCCCTGCCCTGCTCCGCAGCGCCCGAGGAAGGG
>WEIT01023799.1:153662-174015 GCA_013389985.1 Dryoscopus gambensis | reverse complement strand
CCTGACAGTCCCTCCATGGCCTGCCCGAGATGTTTCTAATACTTTCCAGTAGTTTATTATTGTTCATCTATCAAGTTAAATCAAGTCATCAGTCAAGTTAAACAGTACCAACCCTACCCTAAAACCATTTTCAGGTGTCATACAGATGTGTTTTTTCCAGCCTCTGGCATTTTGGTTTGAGGGAAAGATAGCAGCAATGCCTTAGACACTGAGACAGGGACCAGGCTTTTTACCCCAAGTTTTTTTCTTCAAATCAAATTGTGGCTCAACTGAAAGAGCCTTTCTGCTAACTGTATTTTGAGACTAAGAGAGAATGTGGTTGAATTTAATAAGTTTAGTAATTTAATTTGGCATTGGGTCTGGCTCTAAGCCTTAAAAACTAGTAGGTAGCTAAGATCTAGTGGCATTTCCGTAATGGAGGGAGATAAAAGCTGGACAGATCGCCAGTTTTCTCAACCATAAAAACTATGTTCTGTTGTCCAGAAAAAGATGGTTTGTGTTGAATTCTTGAAAACTGCTTGAATAGCTGCAAATCCTATAGAAATCATCAGGCAGAAAGATGCTGAAGATGATGTAGAATAAGAAATTGTGCTAAATATGCTTGTGTTGTAATAAAAAAAAAAAATTATTGTGCTTTCAGCACTTTCCATTCAGAGTATAAGACAACATTCCAACTGATTGGTATATGCATTTTCATTTGTGCCTCCCAGGAAAGCTTTTGGATAGGCTTGAGGGTTAAAATTATTTGATAGAGTTCAAAATATCTTCTTCTGAAATGAAGAAAGCAACCATTGCCTCCAACTGTAAACGCTCTATTACTTCTATGGTATTTAGGACACTAAAAGAAAAGAGCCCATAGAAAAGGGCCAGGGATTTTTAATGTCAGCACAAGGGAATGTCATCATTTGTTTCCTTTCAGTTAAAATCCTCAAAAAACAAATAAACAAACAACCAACCAAAAAAACCCCAGCAAGCATTCATTGCTCTAATAACACCTTATTAAAAAAAAAAAAAAAGAAAAATCATTCTCAGCTTCTCTGAAGTTATGCAAATATTATACAAGAACCAAAAGTAAACCAACAGAAACAGCAGAATTAAGGTAATGTTAAAGAGAAACTACTGTGCTCCTAAACCCTGTTTATTTCAACAAGGTTCAGTAAGGACTGGTTCTATGCTTTAAGTACGCAGACAGCAAAATCTGGGCATGCAGCAAAATTTGAGCATGAAGAGTTTTCAGGCCAGAAAATGTAAAATCCTGCACGTAACTTGAAATGCAAATGTTAATTTCCCTAAAATTAAAATGCTGTTGCTAATACAAAAAAAAAATTCTGATCACTCTGTAGCAGAAAACTTAAATTCCCTAAACAAAGGTTAATGCTGCCCTTTCCTAACCCAAGTAGATTCTCAAAATTTCACTCTAATTCTTGCCACAATTGTCTTTCACAGAAGTTGAACAAGTTACTAAAGTCTCTCTGGCAATAGTTTAGAACTGTTTATGACACTTGATGTTNAGATTGCTAAAGCAACAACAGAATAACAAGGCAGCAGGCATTGTCAAAACATATTTAATGACAGAATTCTTCAGAGAGCTTTGCAAGATCAAAAAAGAATAAAAATTACTTGATGTTACAGTTCCCTGTGGGACTTGATTTTTGTTTTAAATTGGGAAATATTGTTCCTGAAGAAACAGTGTATTGATTTGTTAAATCCCTGATTTAAGTGTAGCTTTTTAGAATTGAAATGTAAATAGCATCTTTTCTTTGTGAGTTAAAGAAGTCTTCAGAGAAAATGATCTTCTAAGAGACTCTGCAAGCCTCAAAACATGACTTATTTGTAAAACATTTAGTCAAGAAACATGGGACATGTTAGTAGGAATTAGTGCTTTTTGCCAGGTGCAGAGCCATACTAAGCTACACAAAATAATTAACCTGCATTTCTGTAAGGTACACCAGGGCAACTGCATCAGGCTGTCTTGTCATAAAAAGAATGAAATACTAGAAAAGCCAAAAAACTACAAGAAAGCACTAAAATCTTTGGTATAGATAGTACAGATCAAAAGCAGGCAGGGAGGAGACTTTTTCAGTTATTCTATTAAAAGGAAGTAATTTTAAGCCAAAAATAGTACTTTGCTGAAGCAGAACAGCTTGATTTGGTACTTGTATGAAGATCAGAACTTAGTTTTATGACTATGCCTCCCCAAGGCCCAAAAATCTATTGTTTGGATTGTGAGTTTTGTTCCACTGTTGTTAATTATCACAAACTCTTCCCATATTTCTTCACAGCTGTGGATTTAAGCTTATGAGTGTGTGCTGTGCCCATGGTATGCTCCCTTCTCTCCTAAATAGGAATAACCAAGGTCCTGTCTGCATGTTAACTTCTTGTATTTGTACCTTCTACAGGAAAGACTACGGCTTAAGTGTTTGGTTTGTAGTTGTCTCACCCTCTAGTGGCAGAGAGGCTTTAGTTCTCAGGGATGAAGAAATGAGAGATGGAGGTTTTTTTCTTCTGGTCAACTGTGCTGTTTTGCCTATTTACAGCAGGCTGATAAAAAACTGAAATTGTTTTATTTGTTTATAAAGCCGCAGATCATTGTCTGCAATGTGTGCCCATCACTTCTAATGGAGAAATGCAAAATAAGCTGACCTACAGGCACCGAAATAATTAAAAAGGTGCTAATGAAGGGTAGCTGTATGCTCAGCTGTACTCCTTCAGTTATGTGAAATGACTGCCATTAAAGCCTTCCTATGCCACCACAATTAGTAGTAGTATAATGCTGCTGCCTGAAGACTAACAGAAATGGAACATCTATTTTCCTCCAAATTCAAATTACCTATTAAATTTTCATTTAAAGGCAGAAGACAGACACCAGAAAGACTTAAAATCATAATGCACAGCTTTTATAAAATAAAATGCTGACCAGATATTAGCTGAAAAATTAATAGATTTCCTATCCTGTGTTTGGGAAAAAGAAATTAAAAATAAAAAGAGATAAAAAGAGTATTAAGTAATGTTGGCTTCTGCAGAAATTTATCTGCTACTTTACAAGATTAGACCCCCAGAAACAGAATTAATTCAAACCTGGATCATTTAAGTTTTGTTATTGCTCTTTGGTCTGTACAGTTGGACCAAAACAGAATAGAGAAAAAATATGAGGTATTGCCAGCACTCCCTGAGAGGCAGCCACCAAGTGAATGGAGAGCTCTGCAGATACTAATCAGCTGTAAGGAAAGGCCTTTGGCCATATTTTAGAGGAGGATGTATAAAGTACAAAACCACAGGGAGCAGTAGCTTAGCTGCCAGTGCACCAGTACAATTGTTCAAACAACTTCACCATTTTTTAAAAGCTTTTTAAAGGCATAATTCTTAATTGTAAATATGTTGTTGCTGATAATCAGAGTAAGTTCCAATGTCATCTGTAGCTGTGATTGTTTAATTAACAAGTATGATCATGGTGCATCATTCTAATTGCCTGCATGCTCCACTATGACGTTTCTTATGCTCTGGTCTCTTGCAATTCAGGCAGACTTTGGCCAGTTGGATTTATTTTTCACATGGCAATACAAGACAGGTATTTCTGGAAATTAGAGTACGGAAAGCTACAGTATTTTTGCTTCATCCAAAAATCCTACTGGCATTTAAAATGAGAACTCTTCCTAATAGAGCACAGAAAAATTTGCATCTAACCATATTTATAGGACTGTGAAGCACAAAATGCCCTTATGGTTGCTCCAAGCACGTGAACAACAATAGGATTTGCTATGTCCAAAAAAGCCCAAGCTGTAGAATTATGATGAAAATAACTTTAACAATCCAAGCACAATTCCACGCCAACACCAACCATGAAGCAGCATTTTTGCAAGGATACTAGCCCACATTTGCAGAGTCATTTTGTAGATACAGTGATCAACAGTGTCTTCAGAAAGACCTGTGGAGAAAGCAAACCTTCAGAGAGAAGAGCTGACAGTCACACGGTGCCGTGTTCAGGCTCCAGAGTGAAACTCTCTTCCTTGGTCGCAAAGTCCAAGTTTAACCTATTACCGTGGAGCTGGCAGCAGTCACTGCTGGAAAAACCTGAAATTGTACAGCCCCACTGTCTCACCATCCGAGACAGGGTGCAAATGCTGCCTCAGGTCCAGCAAGCTCACTTAACCTACTGCCCTACACGCTCAGTACTTTCTCCATTTTCTTATGTACTTTAAAAGTGTCTAATAAAAATGTTTTACTTAATGTTTCCTCATATATAGGTCTCAAAGCATGGATAATGGGAAACAGATGGTGTGCGCACATACAAGCAAGCTCATTTTGTATATATAAGAAGTAGCTTTCAGAAAAGAGATTGAATTCTTGTGAGCGGGATTGGTTTAATTACACCACAGACTTTGATCCTGTTCACAATTCCAGTGTGAATTTGGGCAAAACTTCACTGAAATGGTACAATTACAGACAAAAGTAAAATAAGAAAAGGTGTTTCATGACTCAGGGCTGAGAGAACATCTCTGAGCAAAGAAGATGCTATTAGACAGAGTGCACAGGTCATACCTGTGCACCAGCCTTATTTATTGCAAAGTCCACACAGTGCATATTCTGGTCATGTAAATGAGGCCCTTGGAAAACAACAGTGCAATATCAATTCACAAGGAACAAAACATATAATAGTGTAATAATAATTTTTTGCATTTTTTACATTTGTCACCATGGTACACATTTTTAAGGAATTTTTACTTCCTTTTCCCATTATTCTACGCTGGATTTCACTTTCACTATATTAATGATAATAAATGTATTGCAGCAGTAGCACAGCAATGCCCACATCCCCCAGCCACCGCTCCTTGCTGTTAAAGGCAACAGACAAACACCAGGTTAATGCCTGCTGCGCTCCCTTTGACAGGCTGCTGAACTTGAGGGTAGCTGCAAATGACATTGATTAATTCTAATCACGTGCTCCATGTGTATAATGGCAAATTCTCACCTATGATCCTATTTCCCTTTCAAACAAGGTGCAGTGCAAAATCAGGGCACATGAATGAGGATCACAGAGGCTGCAGTTTGGAGTCTACAGGTCTGCTTGTCTTGAAAGCTGCTTGAGTGTAATAACTTCCAACTTAGCTGAAGACAGGAGTGGCCCAGGTACATGCAAGTTCACAGTGAGCTGACATCCACCACTGAAGAATTTATATGCTGGACAACCCTGTCTTCTAAGGAGCTGAGCCATGAACCTTTCAGTCCATCACATGCCGTTGTTTGCAGTTAAATACACGGCAGATAGCACTTCCCTCTGGAGAACACACAAATACATTTACCTGTTCAGCCTACTACTGCTATTCTCCATTTTGAACTTTAATAATAGGGGATCAAAGTTGACCCTAGATTCAGGACAGACTGAAGTCTGCAGAGGACTCAAACCACACATCCTAAATTGTTGCGGTGCGATATCTGCATCGCACCGCAACACTAAATTCCCTCTGTACGCAGCACAGGGCAAGCAGAACATCACAAAAGGATACTGCATATACCCACACCAGTATTCTGCCTTCTGACATTGCTTACCAGTCAGTTATCCACACAGGGCTCCTCAGGAGGGAGAAGGGCTTTCAGGAGGATGTTCAAAGTCACTTCTCTGAACAGGACTGCCATTAGCACCCCAGGTGAAGCCCCAGCCTAGGACACAGTCCCTGTTAGCCAGGGAGGGGATGGCAGCCTGAGCTGTGACGCTGCAGCAGCAGCAGGAGCAGGGAGCAGCAGTGTGTTCCACCACCGCCTCTGCTCACGCTGTGCTCTGCACCCGGAGTAATTGACAGTCACCACACAATGGGATTTATGCTCTGGGCAAACTATTATCCTACTGAGGTGACCATGTGGGACTGCATGCGGGGGATAGAACTAGGTTTTAAACAGTTAGCATGGTTGTGAAGGCATTGTTGGACTCTGCTTCCCTTTCCTCCTCAGGCTTTGGGTTGCCTGAATCTTTTTACCTAAAGGGAAGGAGCAAGAAACTGCTTTCACCTGTGTGCAAGGAAATCAGGATCAAAAAACTCCTAGCAATATTGCTTGAGTTTGAAACAGCTTTTTTTTCTACAGCTTTCTAAAAGCTGGTTCTTGCTTATCCTCTTCATGGTTCAAACACAAACAAAAAACCCTGGTGCTTTGTATTTATACGCTGGCAGTAAACCCCAAAATCTGGGCATGCTTTATTGCTATCTCTGCCTCTCATATAGCTACTTTAAAGTTGTGCTGAATATTAAGTATCATAATTTGGAAGCACAGAAGAAATAACATCTGTTGTAACCTGAAATACCAAAAGTAGGCCTTTTCATTCCATGCCAGTCAGGAAACTAATAACATATGTGCAGAATGCATTTCATATATAGCAGTGACATATTTGCAAAACATTCAAATTATAGTTTTATCCTTTGACCATTTGTATTCTTGAACGTTAATCCAACTGCTTCTATTCCTTCTAATGCTAATTCCTAAGCAAATGTAAGCAACTGACAACAAACAAGGCAAAATTCAGAAGCTGTAGGGATATTTCACTGGTATTCTACTAACATACCTAAAAATCTTTTAAATCATTAAGAAGGAAATAGAGTTGGTATAAATTATACACTAAACTCTTGATTTCATACCTCCAGTTAAGTCCACTACTGCAAATAATCCGATTTAAATACATGTCAGTGGTATCACACAGGATAAGGAAGTTAAAGACAAGCATAAATGTTTTCACTACCAGGATCAGAGCATATGGATGCAAGTTGGAATTAGAAAGAGGAGCTTAAATTAGTTTTTCCTGTCAGGGTTCTGCTGCCCACTAGAGTTATGGTGAGTTGCATGGGATGGGTGCATGAATGCCAGGCTGGACAGGCCTTGAACAACCTGGTCTGGTGGAAGATGTCCCTGCCCATAGCTGGGGGATAGGAAGGGGATGAACTTTAAAGTTCCTTTCAATCCACACTATTCCATGGTTCAAAAAGCAGTCTCTGACCAAATCATGAGGTATTCCTTTCTTACCAAAAGCCAGCTGGGCCTGAGGGTTCACGGCAGCCTGGGACAGAGGCAGGCCCTGCAGCATTCCCCCTGGAAGCAGGACGGGAGGCAGGAGAAGCACAGCAGAGCTGAGGGCTCAGGTGGGGCTGGTCAGGGGGTGAGTGCCCTCAGCCCAGCAGGGCTCCTGCCGTACACACCATGAAGGCCAAGCATTAAGAAAAGGGATAAAAGTTGCTTAAGGAGAGCAGCCGGGAGTGGTCTGCCCTAGGACTGATCCCCCGCACAGGATCTCATCCCCAGCGCAGGCAGTGCTGATAAGGCTGCCAGAGCCATCCTGCGTGGACTGGCTTCACACGGGCAGAAACGGGACAGAGGAAACACAGGTGGTCAAAAGCACTGAAGGAAAAAACAGAGTAAAGTAATTTGGAGGATTCAGAGGATTCAGCTTACTCCAAGGAAGAGGTTTTTGTGATGAAGTATTGTTTGATTTAATGGTAAAGTTCTTCAGAGACACTCAAGAGTAGCCTTTGGAAACTAGTTATTAGAGTGTCTGATCCCAAAAAATGGGTTACTTTTCCCTGTTACTTTTCTTAGGAAATAAAGAAAAAAAGCCCACACATTTTAAAACTCTTAATTCTGTAAAATTGTTTCTTCACTGATGCTATTCATGACTTCATTTTTTAGTTTTTCTAAAGACCAGAAAGTCCAGTAGGCTATTATAGGACTGATTTTCAGTTTCAACAGATCCAGATAAAGAAATTAGGAAAATTTAATCAAAAAGCTCCAGATTTCACCAGAATTCAGTAGTCCCTGTTAGAAATATGATTAATTTAGACAGTTTGAATAGATTCAAGAACACAAACATGCTTTTAAGCTCACCAGTTTTAATTTGTTCATGTTATAGTACAAGGGGATAAAAAGATCTCAGATTCTGGATATTATTTTAAAAAGGTCTTAGCACTACAAATCATATAGTCTTTTAATACCATTAAAGAGCTTCTTGATTTTGGTCCATCCACAACAACATAAGTGGTTAAAATTAGTATTTTGAACCACATATTAATATGTAGTTGCTGTCATGTTAGTGCTCTGTTACAAGTTAAAAAGAAAAGAAATGGATTCATTCCAGTGAATTCTATTATTGTAAGTGTAAAAAAATTCTGGACAGATAAACTATTTCTAACAGATCGTAATGAACTAACTTCTTAATTTACTCCAGCCAGATTCACAAAAAATCCCATATCCATCCAAGGGTTTGGTTATTATGAAATGTTTGACAAAATGAGGTAGGTAATTACTTAAGCTAATGTAGTTACAGCTTGTCTCCGTAACTTCATATATAAGAAGCAAGGCACCTTCAAATTATAAAGCAGAAAGAAAGCAGTAATATCAGTCTATAAGACTGACTGACAGAGCCTCAAAGCTGCAGTATTTTATATCAACTATGCTAGCAGGCGCATAAAAGGCACACAATCCCATTCATGTACTTTTCAGTGTCCATTTAACCTTCTTTTCTGTAGCCCACTCTTTCTTATAAAGTAAAAGATATTCTGCTGGACAACCAGAAAAGAAAATGAGAGCCATTGTCTAACACTTGTGGCTGCAGCCTGAGCAGTAAAAATACAAGTTTCTTGGCAGATAAAAATACTCACCTCCAAGCTGCCAAGTCGGTTACTTTCTGAACTGATCTCAGCTGTCCCTACTGACATTACATGCATGGCTCCTTATTGTGATGGGATATGTATTTGTTTGGTAAAGGTAATTATCATCCATGAACTAAACAGAAGTCATGAGCCTGCATATCTCTCAAAGATATAGTAGTAATCAGTGTTTTCAGCTTTCCGTTCATTTTATTGATTTTAGGACATTGGGCAACAATTTTTTATTTTGCTAGATAATAATTCCTGAAAAATTTTTGTTACAGGTTGTTCTTTATAGCATCTCAGTTCTGGAATCAAGGTGCATATGGCAAAGGAAGCTACTTGATCATTTACTCTACGGTAGGTCAAAATTCCTCAAACGAAATGGTGAAATAAAAATTCGTAGGATGTTAAATAAAAAAGCAACAACATCTCTTCCAGGGACTGCTTGTATTTGCAACTTGATAACTATTTCTTAGCTTGTTCTTTCCCTTATTATTTACTTGCTATAGGCAGCATTTTCACAGATTCAAAATGCTATGTATCTGTTCAGCCTCAGAAAGCTATACTGAAGTGTGCAACTGAGGTACAAAAAGGGAAGCATATATAACTTTTATTATCTTGCAGTAAAATAATTATTAACAGTATTTTTATTCTCTGTTAAAGCCAAATTTGAAAAGAGACCAAACTGGAAAATAACACTGGTTTTTGTCAAGCTAGAGCTGCCCGTTAGTCTAGCCTTCTATTCCTAGCACTCGCAAATACCAGAAATTTCAAAGGATGCTTTTTCGCAATCCTATTTCCAAAAACAGTAGCACATTTGAGCCAGAAATTAGTACAGCTAAAAAATGTTATCATTTCTAATAATAATCATATTAGTTAAAATTAGAATTGTCTGTATTTTATATTGTTTGTTGTGATAAAATCAATCTGCAGAGGGGAACACCTTACATTACCATGCAAGCCAGAAATTCAGTGATTACCATAGATTTGTTTTTCTGGATATTGCAAGAAAAGCTGGCAAAATATTCTGTACACTTAGATGCATCAAGCACTACAGCTGGGTTGTTTTTGTCCAAAGCTATGAAAATAAAGAAATAAACCATACAAATACACAAACTTCTAACATAAAACCTACTCCAGAAAAATGTTTTATGGTAAAGGAGTATCAGAACAAAAATTATGACAACTGCCTTTGCTGTTGAACGTGGAAGCACAGAGAGTTGTTTCCTGTAGGTTTGAGTGACTTAAATAAATATGAAAGTACTGGTTATCTGAAGGCAAGACAAGGATATGTGTATAGGTATGTGTCGAGATAACTCTGTGTCAAGTGAGAAGCGCAAAAGAATTGTTCAACATTGCAGAATAACTGAATAAAGTCTCTGACACTATAGTAGCTTCTGGAAATTCCAATAGTATAATTTGTGTCCTGCATTTGGCTGAAAGAGGAAGAAATATTTTGAAGTCGATTTAATGCATGTGCCAGGTGCTTGGATTAGCAGCTCTGAAGGATGAAGTCCGAAGCACAGAGCAGCATTGCTGTCCCATATATTCTGTCTCATTCTGAAGGTTATGCTTTCTTTAGAGACAAAAGTGTAATTTAATCTCCATGTTCATTCAGCTCCTGGCTCAAAGCCCATGGAACCGGAGAGAGAATATTTCACCAATTGCAGTGGGCTGGTGGTGTCATCCTTCTGTCACTTGACCCGGTCCTGTGAGCCATTTCTCTGGTGAATAATTCTGAGTGAGATGTTCTAGGACTGAACAATTTGACTTCTTTTTCAAGACCAGGACAGCAAAGAAATGCTGTGTCTAGACATGGATATGTATCCACTAAAAAAGCCCCCAAGACATTTCTCACTCACGACAATGCTGAAAACCTACCTTTGTCTTGCATTCTCTCAAGCCTTGTCTGAAATGTTTCCTTTTTTTCTTTCTCAGATAATGCTGCCCTTTCAACATGTTTGCTTTCTTAATGCAGGAGACAGTTCTGTACCTCTGAAAAAATTTGGATTGTCTAATGCCACTTGTCAGGTCAGTCAGAGCACTGTGTGCAGGACTGTTGCCAAACAAAGATAAGTGTTTTTAAGAAAAATCAAACCTTAATGTCTCAATGGGACAAAGAGAAAAAAAAAACTGTCCCGGTTTTATTTTAGTAAAATAAAATTTGTAAGTATTTCACCAGGATTATTTACTTAATTTATTTTTCTCATTTAAATGAGATGAAAAATGCAGCACATGGACAGGTATCTAGACTAGAAATATCTCTGCTAAGTATTAAATCAGGGGGAGAACAAATCCAGCTTATTGAAGAATGCAGAGATTTACAAAAGAAAAATTATAGTACATAGGGTTTTTTTCTTGGTCTTAAGCACCACCAAGTTCTTTACTGATTGGAATAATTAATGGTTGTAATATTTTCCTAAGGACAATGGGAGGAAACCACATTGTGGCTGTGACACGAATAATTGCTTTCCTACATTTACTTACTTTCTGCAGTAATAAATACACATAAGGCTCAGCTTAAGAATTTCACAATATACTTAAATTTCTGATCAAGCTGATTTGAATTAAGTTCACTATGCTAACCCTTTTCAATAGAACTTTACAACATACTATAAAACTGTTGTTTAAACAATGCTTCCCATAATTACCACCAATAAATGATACCTTTTTATTGCCATTAGAGCACTCTTAGTTACCGGTTTCCAGAGATTGCTGCAGTAACCTGTACGAAACTTTGTGTTATGTTGATAATAATGGTACGGTTTTCTTTTAGAGTTCTGAAACTGGAAAGGTTTAAGAAAACATGCAAAATGCTGAGGATACACGTAAGTGAAATATTTAATGTCCATCATTCATAAAAGTTACATTGTTTACATAGGGTTCATTAGTATATAATAAAAATGTCATCTTAATGAAAGATTTTCTGGCAAGTCTTTTATATGTTAATTTGCTTAACATATGCTTTGGCTATACAGCTAAATAGGAATATATTTTAAAAAATCTTTCTGCAGATAGTTGCTTAACAGTTACAAAACCTCATTACTAAGAATTGATTATTGTTACACTTGCTTGTTGGCTTGTAAAAATCATCTGGGATTTGGACTGGGAATCTTAGGACCAACTTTATGTAGCAAACTTGCTCATTGCATAGTGACCATGTAAACAGCTCAGGGACCCACAAATTATATTCTTGTACTCTAAAGTCACTGAGGATTTTACACACTGTACTGCTCATGCTTTCTTATATTGGTGAAGAATTTGGGGACTGTTTTATTGTCAATGCTGATGGGAATTTCTTTTTAAAACATGTCAGTTTTATACAAGACGTTAAAAAAATTAAAAATTAACACCAAAGGAAATAGTTTTACACTGTGCAATAGTATTGCTACCTCATTCCTTTTGATTTTAGATATATATATATAGCATATTGGAACTGCACTGTACTGCTTCCTTTCAAAAGAAAATTTTAAATTCGTTGGAACAATTAGCTATGTGTTTACATAAAGTTAACTATGTTTGCATCAAATAAAATGTTTATTAATGAAAGGTATTATACAAGAAACATCAAAGAGAAATTCATCATACAGAAATGTACACTATATGTGACAGATGGAAAAGTGCATGCAGAGTTGTCTCATTTAAAAAAAATTAATTTGGAAACAATAGTACTAAAGTTACTGGGGTTTGATTCCTATGATCTCGGATGAGTGAAAAGTTCTTGAATTTACAAAAATCCATTTAACAGATATGACTAGTACACATTAGCAAGCAAGTGGAATGAATGCACTCAGATTTTATTTTACAAGTACTTGTGCTTGACAAATGTGATTTTTTTAAAAAAAAGAAAAGATTTCTTCGAATATGGGCTGGGTAGATTGCTGCCAGGTTGCTCTGGTTTTATACATAGGTTCTCTAAATTTGTTTTTGATACCACACAATTTGTTGAAGCCTTCAGTTCTGTTAATTAGACACCATAAAATAACATATGTTTTGTTAACATTCAGGAAATGACATCGAGTCTTTTATTTTTATTTTTTGGCTCAATAGATTTTAAATGTATGATTATCATAACCTAATATTGTCTTTGTCTTCACTGCAGTGGATTTCCGATCAAACTTTTCCCCTTCTTTTAATACTTTAGGGAATTTTCAAACGTCGGGATGTTTGGCTGTAATGCCCCATGATTTGTTCTCCCTGAAAGAAATCATAGTGACAATTTATTAAACTACAGAGCAACCTGGCTTTTCGGGGTCTGCAATTCTATTTTGTGCTCAATATACCTAGCATTAAATCTGGATTCATTTCACCATACTATTTAGGTTATATTTGTCATGCAATTACTTTAGCTCCTAGTTTTCTGGCTTTTTTAGAGGGCTAAGAGAGGGTTTCAGTATCAAATCAGTGGGGCATTACTTTGCATGTTCAAAAAAGGAGGTTAAAAGGCTAAAATCTAAATTGCACGAGCAGTAGCATATACATTGAATATGAAGAAATTGAAAACCTAAGAAGGAACCGTCCTTTAAAATATTTAAAAGGCCGTGTTTCTGTGTTTAATACCAATTGTTCATAGGTACTGTAAAAGCAAAGAGACACACGGGTAACATGTAGACCTTAGATTTTAAAAAAGAAACAAAAAAAAAACCCAAACCAAAAAAAAACCCAACAAAAAACTGATGGGAAATAATACTCCTTAGATTCAAAATGGTTTATTCACACAAATTTAATAGGATATATCACAATTGTTTGGTCCATAAATATTTAGGGGAAATAGTTTCTATACAATGCATTTATCAATAAACAAAGAAACATGGACAATTTTGCTAGACCACTTACTGTACTATAAACACGAAGCTCAATATATAAGATTATTGGATTTATCAACTATATCTGAAAGAGTGCACAACTGCTTTCTATGACATGTTTGTCCCCTCTAACAGGATACACCATAAAAAGAGTTTCAGAAATAAGAGGTAAAACAGTACAAAACTAGTGAGGTGTCAAAAGGGCTTAAAACAGTTAATTTAACAAACAACACATATATCCTGATTTTTCACAAACTTACTCCCAAGGTATATCATAAGGCACATAGTAGAACTGAGTTTTAATTAGTCTACTTAATAAAGTAGATCTCTAGTACCATATATTGTTCTGTCAAAGAACAAAATTTATAAGTATCAATATTTTTACCTGTAAAAGTGTATTAATAAAGATCTCAGCCTTACCAAGGTCTTTTGGTCTGGTTAGTGGTAAATGCCCATAAGGTAATAGAAATAGGAAAAGTCAAGATTCAATATCCGTAGAAGATGATAACCATACTTGCTAAATATATAATGGCAAACACACCTTTCTTCTATTACAGTGTTAACATCTCTTCCGTCATCTTTTTTAAAAATAAGCTACTTTTCTGTGCTAATTTTCTAAAAACCCTGAGCAAAAATTACAATAATGCACTTTAATGTGGGCAGTGAACTGTCAATATGTAACCACACATTTATACAGCCAAAAAGGACACCTTTAAAATATATTAAATAGCCACTTTGACCACCAAAAAGAGATTTGATGGTGTCTAAAAAGTGGGGTATATGTGCAAAGTTATTCTTAACAATCCACTAAAAGCAAGACATAGATCTTGACTGGTTTTTGTTCGTTTTTGTTTCTGAGACTCTCCACAATCTAATTGGTGTTCAACTACAATAAAAGGATACAAATGAACATTCACCACTGCCCAGACCATTCAGACTTTTAGCTTAAATAAAACTAAAAAAAGAAAGATCACTATTGTAAACTAAGAAATGTATTCAGATCAGCATCCACAAGGCTTCTGAGTTTATCGGCTTTGAAGTTATTCACTGCCAATTCCTGGTTTTGTACGATTTTTGCTAACATATTTTTCTTTTATACAAAGTTTAAAAAGTTAAAGTATATGTTAGAGATATTAATGAACTAAAGATTTTAAGTTCCTGTGTTAAACGAAGTGTCTGATACAATCCCAGGAAACATCTAAAGTAAATTCAAAATTGTAATGAATAAATTGTACTGAATTTTTTTTTCCTTAAACATCTTAATAAATTATATTTTGCTTATTTCCATTTTCCCTGAAAAAAAAAAAGGTAGGATTTATCAAAAGTTCATTTGAATAGTACACATGCATACACCTTGAAAATTATTTTTGTGCTCACTAAAGTAACTGGGCAACCTCCTGTTTGCTTTAAAGGTACAGCATCAAAGCCATGTAGCGAACTGCAATTTTATTTTTTTTAATTCCGAGACTTCAGAGCTGCTTGACAGACAAAAATTAAAACCCTTCCCTAGGAAACATCTCAGATCAGTAGGACTCCCCACTTGCATTGTTACTTTGCTATTATTACTTGAATGACATCCTTCTAGGAGTGAGCTCACTCGAGGCTTTTTCCCAGATCTTGCCTCCTCAATGTGCAGGGCACAAATTAGGAGACCAACGGCCTGCTCCTGCCATCCTCACCCACACGTGCTCTCATCACTGGGTCTCTCTCCAAGTCCTCCATCCAGGCATGGCTTTCAGTGGTGGCCAAGGACGTCCTAGCTGGGTGAAGAACTGACAGAGGAGCGTTTAGCTATCCCAGTGAGACCCCCCAGAGCTCAGGGAGGAGCAAGCTTGCGACTAATGCGCTAAGGAAAGAGCACTGGTACTTCCACTCTGACTGTTTCCAGGATTAGTTTAATTCCTTTTGTATTTATTTTTCAACGTTTAAAAAATAAATCGTACAAAACTTTTGGATGCATTATAAAAATAAAATTAAATTTGGGGTTCTTAAATGCTGTAAGTGAACATACAATCCTGAAGCAGCATTCTTTTGGCTGTAATTAAAATGGTTTTTATCTGGTTATCAAGGAGGAATAGAATCTTCTTTTTGGGGGGGGTGGGTAACAATCAATTTTTTTCAAGGTTCTGGAAATAAGTAACATACAATTTTAAGAGGCACTTATTAGAATGATTCATAACCTTCTCTTCAGTCATTTGATAAATTTAAAGAATTTGAGTACAATTTAACAACAATAAATGTTCGTTTATTATAGCAACATATTACTTCAAACTCATTTGCCAGGTGGCTGCAGATGCTACACATCGAGCTGTTTATTTTCCAAAATATTTTGTGGGTTTGTTTGTTGTTTTCTTTTTTTAAAAAAAAGGCTTGAAAATAATAATAATAATTATAATAATTATAATAATAATAATAATGAAGAGTAAGAATTAAAAAAAAAAATGAAATGTTAGAAAAGGTTCGTTAAGGTAGTTTGTGAGGGGCTCCCGGATTCGTGGCTGTCCAAGTTAGAGGTCACTGATGTCACTACAGTGATAGTGGGATTGGTCAGGTCTGTTAAAGTGGTCGCAGTGCCGGGTGGAGTGAGTGCGCCGCTGTCTGCTGAGGGCGGTGCCGGGAGCGAGGTGCCGTCAGCTTTATCGACACCCCCATTCTCCTGCCGCAAAAGGTTCCTTCTGAATTTGGCTCTTGCGTTTTGAAACCAAACCTGCAAACCAATCCCAATGGATTTCTTTACCGATGCTTGTTTTGCTTTGCTTATTTTTTGTCTTTGTTCTTGCTTTTTTTAAGTCATTTTTGATGTTTGATTTTGTGTGGCACATCACCTAAGTCATTCTATAGCTTTTCTTGCTACTGGTGGTACTGATTCTCTGTGTACAGGCCCAGTGCTACAGGTGCTTACAGCCCTCAGAGAGCAGCCTCGAGAAAACTCTGCTCGCTCATTTACTCAAAGAAAGCAACTTTCTTCATGGCCATGTAGTGTTTCTGGGGTTGGGTAGCTTTGGGGTCAAGACACATAAAGATTGAGGCAAAAGGGTGAGTGAGCAGATTTTTGCCAAGGCTGAACATTTGCCTTGATTATTTGAAAAGGCTGAAGAGGAAGGAGGGGTAATTACACCATCCCTATCATACAGATTGTTGATATGGGTCATCTAGTCTTTCTGTTCTGTGAGGTTCACTGGCAGTGTTTTAGGTGACAGGTAACATGGACAAGGAATTGCTGCTAATAGATTCTCCTTCTACCTCACTCGCTGCCGTCTTTGGCACTCTGCATGTAGTACACACCTCATTTTAACTTCACTGAGCTATCACACACCATATAGGGATTTTTAACATAATTTGCTAGGCTGTCCTTCACAGGGAAGTGCATTTTGACTATGTAGGCCCTTAAGGAAAACAGTTGTCTAACAAGCATTCAGAGGGAGAGCCAGCTGGTCCTGGAGGATCTTATTGGTCAAAGCTTGCTTCAAACACATCAGGGATCTGCTTACTGAGGGGCCACATTAACTCCTTCAGGGGAGCCCAAAGGCTTCACCCATAAAATCAGTAGATTTGCCACCTCTATCCTTAGTGCAGTCACCACAGAGAGACCACCGACCCCAGGATATCTACTGGGTGGGTGGACTCTGAAGACATTTTCCTCATGTTGAGGATGCAGCTGATCATGAACCACAGTTGGGTGTTTGGCTGCCTTGGGGCAGTAAGGCACACATTTGGCACTCCTGCCACATAATACAATACCCCTCTGCACACCCACTAGGGACACACCCAGCAAAAGTAGTTTTCTATGTATATTGCTATTGTTACACATAAGGGAAGGGCTATTGACTAGCGGGGGAAAATTCTGTCAAGCCTGTGATGCGGCTTCTTACCTGCAGAACTCTCTTGGTCAGGCCTGTTTTCTGGGCAAGCTGCTTGAGGTCCTTGGCATCTGGGTTGTGGTTGATAGCAAAGTAGGACTTCATGGTACGAAGCTGGTGGTGTTTGAAGGAGGTACGCATGCGCTTTGTTTTCTGGGATGGGGGATAAGGCTGCTGGTCTCTGTCCAGGTGATCTGCCTCATTCTCATTACAACCTGTTGAATAAACAAAGTGGAACAAGGAGTTAGAGGCCATGCATCATGTAGGATAAATCAATCACGGCAAAAATCTTGAGTAACAGGAAGGCAGGAAGGGAGGAAGGGAGGAAGGAAGGAAGGAAGGCAGGCACTAAGATGGTACAAGGATAAGTACAGATGTGATAGTTAAATGAGACCAAAAAAGATCCAGAATATTATCATTTCTTATTCTTATAACATGACCCCCAGGCCTGTACGTACTAAGGGCAGACTTAGAAAGTTCTCTCTCCTTTGGCATTTATTTCGAACAAGTCTTTTCCCTGTGGTGATGTGGTTTTGCTTTGGGCGCTCAAAGAGTCATTAGAAATCTCATTCAAATTTCGAAATCTCATTCATTGAAACATTCTTAGCTTGAGAGAAGAGTAAAGGTGAAACCAGCATTTTGAATGTTCCTGAGCTTTCCCCCCAAATCACAAGTACCTATAAAAAGAGATGTACAGCAGGAAAGTTTGTTATGACAGTTCATCAAGAAAGCTGAGATTTTTTGCTGATAAAATAAATGCTTTTGGACTCTGCCTGGGAGTTTATATGAAATGCTCAAAGTCCTTCATCTGTAGAACATATCTAGGAAGCAGTTGCATCCAGACTTGATCCAATCCCTCAGTCACAATCAGCAGTAGCTCTTAGCTGGTACTGGTTTAGGACACTTCTGCAAGCAAGCAGCTAGGGGTTCAAAAGTCGAAAAGAGTTTCTCTGCTTTCCTTGATTCAGTATTTTCAAAGTGTCTATGAAAGACAAGTTTCTTTCAGATTACGCTCTTATGGGTATGAATTGTGCACAAGAGTTGCAGCTGTTTGGGCATGATGGCACCATTACTTCATATTGGAGAAAGAAATTACAGTATTATCCAAAAAAAGAGTAAGAAATACATCTGCGCTTTTCTTTTCAGCTTAAACAAAAGGGCTAGCAATTTCTAAGATCTCATTTTATAAGGATAGCTCAGTCACACAGGAGAAAATTAATAGCATCATCATAGCAGGGAATATTAATTAAAGAAGAGCTAATTAAAAATGTTTCAGAGTGTCTGTAAATTAGACTGAGTTTTATTAGTTGCTCATTTTGATTTTTGAACTGCTTTCCAATAGTTACTGGATTATTTACAAGGCCTAGCTGATCCCCATTCCTAGTTGAGAGAGAGAGAGAGAAGAGAAAGAGGGAAAGCGCACAGTACAGAGAGACTGATGTCAGCAGTGCTGAAAACAGAGGCAAAGCAACTTGAAACCACGAGAAAATAAAAAGCTTCTTGAAGGTGTTTTCTCTTTTGAATTATAAGACAAGTCAACATGAACAGATGCTGGTAAGACAACGCTTTGACAGAAAATCAGGTGAATATTTAATTATAGCTAGCTTTGCTCCTAGTCTTGGTAAGAAGTATATCTGTACTTTCAAACAAAGTAAGCTGACACTTCTGAAAAGACCAGGAGTTGAAAGTTGCCTTAAAAACAATTTCAGACCAGATTTGGATTGTATTTACTACTTGTTTTCACAAGCAATCACACTGCCTTCAGTCAAACTGCGTGGGCTGTAACTTATGAGCTGACATAAATCAGAGTACCAGAATTCAGTCCTCAGGTTTTACTTCAGAGTTGCAAGCTGCTTGTTTGTGTTTTCCTTGGGTCACTCAGGCTTATAGCAGCAACACAAACTTCCTCAGGCTCCTCTGTCGTGCTTACAGCCTTTGTTTCTGTACTCTACTCTTCTTTTTTTTGTCCTTTTTTTTTTTTTGTCCATCATCTACTTTATTTTGGTTTTTATTTTCAAGAGAAGATGAGAAGAGGGCTCCAAGAATCTTCAGACAATCCTGGTTTATGCAATGATTACACTCTCTTTTACATGAGCAAAACAGTGTTGTGTGGTTTGGCCACATCATAGAGCAGAGTTTTATACTATCTCCTGGAGAACTAAGCACAAAGTCAGGCAAGACATTGCTCATTTCTTTGCAGCAGGATTGGAGGGTTGTTTAATTTTTGCTTTCAAAAGAGCTAGAACAGTTTGCTTCTTATTGCCAAGAATTCTTCCAGTGAACTCTTCATAGTTTTTCACACAGACACACAGACACAGACACAGACACACACATACACACACATAATGAAATAAAGTAAACATCTCTTTGAGGAGCAGCTGTGTAAAATATTTTCCTAGGGAAATCTTCTTCACCATCTCATTTCTATATCCTGTAAGCTGTAAGTCAACACAGTTTCCCTCAAAACACATATTAATTATATGATATAAGATGTAATATAGAGAAAGCCTTGAATGTTTTAAGTACTTTTGAATAGTTTCTTCCATTTTTCACATTAATTCCAGACAGCTCGCAAGTATGAGTGACTTCTACCTCATAACATTTTGAGTTATTTATTGTTGTGTTTCCACTTTACAACCGAGGAGCTGAGAAAAAGAAATTAAACTAGCAAACAAAATACAGAATAGAAAAGCTGTTATAGATCCTGCAGCAGAGTCTGATTTTCCATTCTGGACCAGGGCTCAGCTCCCCTAAAACATAATGTGCACACAAATCTAAGCCAGGGCCTGCTGGATGGCTGTGAATGCACACATGCTCATGCTCAGCTGGGTGAAGTTGTTGGCTCCATCGGAATTTCGTTTTTAAAGCTCGGGGTCGTTTTCCATAATGGCTTGGCACATGGGTATGGACACCGCGGCTGGGACTATTTGGGAAGGTACTGGGCTTACTGGGGAGGTCACAGCCGTGGTGTCCCCAGCCCCGGAATGCCGTGAGAGCCCCGGCCGCGGGTGAGGAGCTGCGGGCGCGGCTGCGGAGCGCGGTCCCGGCTCGGTGCGCTGGG
>WEIT01023799.1:96591-135993 GCA_013389985.1 Dryoscopus gambensis | reverse complement strand
GGCCAGCCCGGGGCCACCGAGCCTCTGCTGTGCGCAGGAGAGCAGCGAAGGCGCCGGGGAGCGAGAGATGCCACCGGGGAGCGGGACCGGGAGCGGGACCGGAGTCACTTAGCACATCTGCACGCTGCTGCCGGGCGATTATCAGGTCATTTCTTCCGTAATGCAAACCATGCGCTCCCGTATCACATCAAATCTCTAATTGCGAGTGATGCGTTTCGTCCGAGGTGAGCGGCTGCCCCCGGCCGGGGCTCGGGGAAGCGCCCCGGGCGGAGTTTGCGGGGCGGCCCCTTCTCCGAGCCGCGGCGGCGGCTCCCGCGGAGGCCTGGAAGTGCCGGTGGGGATGTCTCCGCCTGGGCATTAGCGGGGTCGGTGGCAGCCCGTGTCCGTCCCGCCGGCGCCATCCCCAGCGGCACCTCCCGCCCGGCCGGTTGCTGCTCCCGAGGGAAGCGGCGCCTCGGAGCGAGAGTGACGGAGCCCCGGCCCAGGTCCATCTGTGGCTCCTCTGTGAGGGGCCGGTGGCCGTGGTATGTGGGTACTTTTTAGGGACGGGGGTGTCTACCGTAGCTGTGCTCCCCTGGGATGCCAAATGCCCCACATTTGGAGCCACTGCTAGCAAGGACTCCCTAGTCGGGGTGTGCTTGAAATCAGTGTCAGTGCAAACACAATTTGTGCTCTGGTATATTTCGATACCACTTTAAACTGCAGCAACACAGTTTCTCTTTTCCCATACCTGCCTCCTTAACCTATTCTGTGAGTCCAGTGCTGGTTTCCAGCACAGTCTCGGACTGTACATGGTGTTTCTCAGGAGATGCACTCTTACCTTCCAGATCTCCTTCTCAGGTCTTCTGCCTCAGTCCCACTCCCAGCCACAATGCTTGTGATAAAGCATTTCCAGCTTCCTCGTCCCAGGTTTCTCAGTCTCGACACCGAGAGTTTCACTACAGACCAGCATCTCCAAGAGCCCAGAGCAGGAGCTGAGAGGCTCAGGCACCTCGGTGGAATTGAAGCCTTGCTGCTGGACTTTTAGTCACCAAACTTTTTGTTCAGCCTTTTCTAGTTACCTACATGTATTTTGACCTTTTTCTGAAGTTGTGGACTCAAGGTGACCCATCTCCCTTTCTGGTTGCTCTCCTGTTGCCCATTCCAATGTAGTGATTACCTCCTCACTCCTTTATTTTTTTTTGCCTTCCCAGACATGATGGTTCTCAGGGAACACAGCTGCTCATCAGATGTCCCTTTATTCCTCCTCCATGCTGAGTGCCAGTTTGTTGCATCAGTTGCAGTCTACCCTCTGTTCTCTCCCACTAAAGTTCAACCCTTTCTGGTTCTGTGTGTAAATCAGACTCTTTTCTCTCCCACAAGCTCTAAGGCCAGCAGGAAGTGCAGACAGCACCAGAGAAAAGCCTTCTCTCACTGATTCCAGACCCAGACAGCCTAGGAAGACCCGAGAAAAGTCCAGAAGAAAATTTGCAGATAAAGTCATGCTTTACCCTGAATCTGAGCATTTCTACTGGAATAATCAGAGAATGTAGCTGCATGTATCCAGCAGGTACAGCAGGACGCAGGGGTACTTGCAAGGAATGGCTGGTTACAGTTTATGACTTGGCCAAATTAGGATACATTTTCATATATTTCGGAAAAGTCACATTCCCAACACAGAGCTCTTAGCACAATATCTCCCTGCCAAGTGCACTGCTGCTCCAGAGCAGGGGACACGAGTGGTGCTTAAAGTCTTTGAATACAACAAACTACTTATTTTTTCACAGTCTTATAGAAACTTATATGTATATGTCTATACAAAGGCTGTATCTTTCTTGGCTAAATTTTTGGTCAACCTTTACCCTAAAGCAAAGAGGAGTCTGGAAAATAGGAGCTTAATTTATTAAAAATTACAACAGTTCTAAGGAGCTGAAAACAATGCAGCTTTACAGATAGTGAGATACTGACTACACTTAAAATTTTATGAAAAGTAATTGTTCAGCAGCAGTGAATAGCTCTAAATAATTCTCTTTATGATTGAGTGGCTGTATCAAAATGGTTTCAAGCATTTGATTTTATTTATAAATTCAAGTACTGTTCTATGTGGTGCCTTGCAGGATCCAAAAATGTGTACAAATTTTGTGCCCAATCCAGAATCTTATTTTCTTTCCTAGCACTGTCTTTACTTGCTTGATGTATGCATCATCAGTCTAGTTGATAATTTACATAAATTATGAATCTTCCACCTGATGTCACATTCCATGAATCTGCCTTAAAACTAGGCTCTAGCAAAATAATCAAGGAAATCAGCGTTTAACCCAGTGGTGTAATCCTAACTCACCTGACGTGAACATCTTAACTTAAATGGCTGTGCAGGTTGCCTTTAAGCACCCAGTGACCTCACTGATGCAAATCCTGCAGTGGAAGACGTGACCCAACTCTCCAAAGCTGCAGCCCCACAGGAGTCTCCTGGAACTCCTGTACCTGACTTCAGTGCACACATTGAGTTCTCAACAGCCACAGAGCTCCCAGCTAACTGAAAATCTATACCTTTTATACCACATTATTGGGATTTATTTGGAAAAATGCTATTCAGGATAAGTATTGCAGCTGAGTTTGGATGACGAAGAGAAGACTGAGAAGGCATCTCGTAGAGTAGGTGTTGATGGAGTGCTGAATGACAACCACTTATTTGGTCCTTACAGACTGAGTTGGTGGATTATGCTGTTTAGCAGTTCTGACTATAACAACAAATAATGATTTAAGAAAATCTGTATATACTAAAAAGTCACAAGCTGAAGATACATGGGTTTTCCAGCTGAGTAGCCTATTTTATAGGTGTGCGAGTTATATATTTCAGTTAACTGAATGCAGTAAAACTAGACCCACTTTTGCAGATGTCGATCCCAGTTTCATAATATTGGTGGGATTCAACTTCACTAGCAGTCTGATAAATTCTCATTTTCCAATGAAAAAAAATTATAAAAAATTAGGATCCAGTTTTCTTCATTTATTCCAAACCATCAAAGCTCCACTTTATGAAATAGTTCACAAGAATCAGAAGGTAAGGCCTGTAGTGATCCATTTGTCCACAAGTGTCTGGAGGTGTGAGTAAATTGCTTATTTTCGGAGAATAACTGGTAACCATGTTCTTTTTCACCACTGAAACTGATTTAAAATCCTTGTTATGGAAGCACTCTCCTCCATACGAATTTTACAAAGTTGCAGCTAAAGCCTGTTCTCACGTGGCCATATATTCCATTAGGTTTGTGTTGCACATGCTGAGGTAGTGTTTAGGGCACAGAAAAGGGGCCCATACAAAAGGTCATATAGCCCTTGTATGTTTGAAGAATATAGGAGAGTAAACTTCCTGTTGCAGTCTACTGAGTCCTCCAAGATGATGGGAATTTTTCAGAAAATTGTGTGGATTTAAGTCTTTAAAAAGTGGAGCTTCCTTAGATCTGTTGCAGAGTGCGCCACCTTTGCAGCACATTTTGGGAGCGATGGGAATGAGAGTGGTCTGTCAAGAAGAGCGTCCTCTGCAGAATCTCTGTTAGGGCATGTCCATGGGAACACATCTTGCTTTGCCAGTTGGTACCTCCATACACAGCCCAGAAAACTGGCATTTGTAAGAACAGTGAGCAGTCCCAGAAATGGTTTAGTAAATTCTTTGAACAGGCAGCCTGGGCTGCTGCTATTTCTCAGTGCTCATGGCAGGGGTTACCCAGGCACAAGGTGTGCAGTGTTTTGCTGGGACTAGTGCTTGTTTATGGGCTTTCCATACATGTGACTTCTGAGCCAAAGCACTACACATTTTTTACCTGCTTTTGTCATGGTTCAATTGCTTTCCCCTTGTTTGGCAGCTCGTCCAAGGCAGCAGTCCCTAAATAAGGACATGTTGACATGTTGCACATCATTCAGCCCTCTTCTCTGGATGTTAGGAGAGTTTCAACCCTGAGGAAAAGAGCTCTTCCTACAGCTTTGCAATTTACTTAGTAGAGTCTACTCCTTTCTAGTGGCTGGCTCTAATTTCCTTCTGTGTTTTTTCCTGTGTTCTGTGGAACAGAAATCAGTATTTTTTTCAAATCACAATTACAGACAAAAAGCCATCTGTGACAGACGTTTGGAGAACATGCAATGTATCTTATTGAGAATCTTTTAATAGATTCTGCATTTTTCATGGACTAACCTTTATTTGAAGAGAATTAGAAATTTTTGTGAAATGCTTTTTAGTGAATCTTCTCATATTCTCAGCTGTCTACGTTAGATAATACAGTCAGCTGTGAGCTTAGCAATGACAGGTATTTTTAAACCCAGAAAGGAAAACAGCCTTTCAATTTCTACATGCTGATATATTAAAAGGCACATTATAACACTAAATGGAGCACATACTAATACATGGTGTGGTGCAATTGTGACATCTAAGCACATTAACAACAAAGTTAATTAATGAGCATGCAGATAATGTACAACTTAGCTTTGTTTAAGATTGATTATCTCTGCTACTATCTGACTCTGGTTTCTCTCTTGGTGTTCTCCTCATCACCACTGCATTCTTAGCCAGAGAAAAAACAGGCAGCTACCCAGTTATGAGAACCTGATGCCTGCTAATGCTGCCTTACTCTATCACAATGTAAGGCAATCTTAGGAAAAATGAGAATTAGGTCTTGAATATCATCTCAGGCCCTCTGACTATACTCCTTTATATCCTCTGCGCAGTTCCTCATGAAAGATAAGACTGTCCAGTGCCTATGGAGCACTTTGAGGTTGAGGAAACTGGGAAAGGGGAGCGGTCTGAAATGCTCAGGGGTCTGAGGGATTGTTGTAGTGTCAAATTCCCCTTGGCAGTAACAACCACTGTGATTTTTACAGTGAGCTAGCAAGGAAAGGAGAGAGCATGATGGGGGGAGTACCATTACATACATGATTACTCACTGCTGTGCCTTTCCCCTTGACTTAATTTTTCTTGTGTTTTGTAAACTTACCTCCTTTCTCGTTTATATTAATGTACATTTATGGTACTTAACTGTTAATAGGAAACTACAGTTTTAAGATCAAAGAGTAGCTAGTGGGTCAGAAGCACTTGTTCAACAGTTGGTGATTGCAGTAATTTGCTGTTATGTATTGCACGTGCAATCACCAACATACAAAATTATAGTATCAATATTAGCTAATTGAAATGCTGGATATGGCAGCCTTTAATGGGAAAGGGCTGATTTGCTTTAGCCTCTGTTTCCCTCTATGATTCATTGCTTTTTCTCTGGCACATATGGAGGGAGTCCATTGCAAGAACTAGCCCTGGCATTTCAAGGACTTGGCAATTTTGTTTGTACAAGGCATATAGGAATGTAAAGGGCTCCACTTGGGAAGAGAGCCTCTTTCCTCTGCAAGTTGGATGAAGATTATGTTCTCTCACAGGAAAAAAATCTTCTAAACCTGTTTTTTAAGGATTATAAATGAGGACACAAATTAAATATTTGTGGGTACTCATAGAAGACTTAGAGTTATCATATAGTTTTAATTCTAGTAAGGAAAGAATAGAGCACTTCATAGATTTTTCTATGTCTTTCCTAAAACAAAAGACTTCAGCTAATTATTTAAATTTTAAAAAAAGGCTAAAAATAGGATAATTCACTCTACTTCAAACTAGCATTGAACTTTTTGTTTTCTTTATCTGTGACCTGAAGTAGCGATTAGCATAAACCAACATTCCTGTAATACATGGGCAGATAAAAACCAACACACTTGTTTTTGTGATATGAGGGGTGGGTTCTGTCAGGACTGGTTTCTGCCGGGCTGGAAACACCATTTAGAGGTGCATACAGCAGACACATAATCTATGTGATCTAGAATCTGCTGGTTGAAGCCACCCTGCTGCTGCCTGCAGGGATTGGGTACACGTTTGTCCATAGCTCCTTTCCATCCCAGCAAGGCAGGAGGTGGGAGTATCCTATCACACCTTCAGACCGAATGCTCTATTACCTGTCTTCTACTGTGACCTATGGACAGCAAGAAACATATTTTTATCAAGGGGTGATAGTTCTGGTGGAAGCTCCAGCAAAAAAAGGGATTTTTACCGCGTTGTTTTTATCCCAAACCAATGGTACAAACCACCTCACATGATAATAGCAGAAACCTCCAATTACTTGGATGAAGCCACTTACTGAGCAAGATAATGAAGGCTTTCCTATGGGAGAGAATACAGGTGTAATAGCTAATTTCAGTGGTAGGCAGAGCTGGAGAAAGTGCTTTGGGGGATTATTCTGCTTGTGCATATGTGGGACATACATGCATCTTTCTCCTGAACCTAAAGAAGGTGATAAAAAGTATGATTGGCATCTAAAAGGAGTAGATGTAATTGCCTGTTTCCTGAGGGCACCAACAAGCCTTCATGCCCTGAACAGCATCACCTGGGCACTCTCCCACACCCTGCCGTGGGGCCCAGGGCTCTATTTAAGCTCAGCCAGGGGTGTCACTGTGTGTCTTGGCTGTATGTAGGTGTTGTGTTATCATAAAGGAACTGCATCAAGATTTCTGCTACTTGGGCTGCTTGGGATTACTCAGCTTCTTTTGAATTTTATTTGGAAGACTGGAATATGTATATCGGTAGGTTTCCTTCAGGAGAGAAGTTTTTGGGAGTAAGGTATTGTAAAACTATTTCATTTTCATAAATTACCAGTTGAACTGAGAGCTGCCTTCTCCTGCACCAAGTGTAAGGGCAGCCTACAACTGCCTCATGGCTGCATGCTTTTTGCCTTTAAGCAAAAGAAGCTGGTAAACCCAGATAAAAATATCAAGCATGAGGACTTTCATCTCAGCGGAAAACTAAAATGTTTTCTCAGCTGCTGCCTCCAGTGGTAGGTTTTGACGGAGTAAGTTTTCTTCAGTGCTGTAGGTAACTTTCTGCATTGAACATGTGGGTACCCTCGGTGGTGGTGGGGAATTAACTCTCTTTTAATTTGGTTTAGCTTCTTCACAAGACTGCCTTTCCCTTACTGTAACTCTGATGCCCTTAGTCAAGCTGTTTATCTCTGCTGACACTGGAAAAGAAGAAAAATATCTTGGATGATGTTTGAACCAGGCTGATTGTTATGTACAAGCTGCTACTGACTGTGGCTGGCACAGATCTGAACTGAGGTCTGAGGGAGTTGTGCCTCACACCTAGGAGGTATGGAATGCTGTTCCTGTCAGCAGTGGGACACAGCTTCTGGTCCCCCTTTAGGGCTGCATTTACTTTTGAGTGATTCTTCACCTAACGTTTCTGTGCTGTAAAATAATGAGTAATTAAGAATGGCTGTCTTGAGATAATGATCAGATATTTGCTGATGATATGGTGATGACAAAATTATTGACGGTTGTGTTGGTTTTACATATCTCATTTTAGTGGGGATGTCACTTTTGAAGCCTTGGGAGCTAGGAAAACAAGCACAGAACCTTTCTCGTAGCTCTCTTCACCCAGCCCAGTGCCAAACACCAGCCAAAGGCTTTATGTGCACTGCAGGCTGTGGAGTGCAGCTTCTTCTGAGTGCTTGTCTATGACTTAGCAGAGCACGGTAAACAAACATCTTCATGTGATCTAAATTTTTCTGTATTAGCATTAACTTTTACTGCTTGTGCCTGGGAATAGTCTAATAAAGCAAAGTACTCCCCTTATATTGTATTTTTTAATATTTACTTAAACTGAAAGGAGAAATTCAAAGGTCTTTTTTTACTCTACTCTTCAGAGACCTAGAGCCACTGTTGGGGTGAAGAGCTTTGTTTATGGTCTGTGGAGTCCTTTTACTGTTTCTGTGGCACCATTGTTAATGCTTTCTCATTCGCTCCTGTACATAACTCGTGAGTCTAGGATCTGGCATATCCCTCTTGCCTGAATTCTACCCTATTCCATGTGTGGCAAGAGCTTTACAGAGCAGCCCTAAAAATAGACAAAGCTCTCAGCTTGGATAGTCAGCTGTCCTTTCTTTCTAACCTGTTCTGGATCCTTGTCTCTAGAGAGCTCTGTTCCCTCTCCTTGTTGCATACAGGATGATAAGCCACCTGCCTGACTGGATCAGTGAAACTCACTTAGCTCTTGCTCAGAGGGATCAATATTTGCCAGTAGAGTATGGATTTCATGTGCATGCTGCCAGCTTGATACAGAAGAGTTTTATTCCTTGAGGTAATGCTCCAGGGTAGTGTGCATCAAGAGCTCTCTTGTTGTGCGTATGAAGAAACCCAAACCAAATAGTTTTGTGCAGGCGTAGTATTGTGTAACAGCAAAATAGGAAAGAAGTCTTTAACTAAAATTAATATTGTTGTTTTCCTGAGAAGCACAAGTCCTGCCTTCCCCATTGCCTGTCTCTGTTGGCAGCCATTTGAGAGATCTCAGACTCTAGGGTAAGGTTTGATTGGTTATTAAGAAGAACTATTGCATTTGTAACTAATCCATAGCCTTTCTCTTTTCTTTTATTATTAGATAACAGCAAAAAAATCAATTAAATAGGAGTAAGTTACTTTGTTTCTTATGCTGCAGAAAAATCCCCAAACAAACAAAAATCCAGACCCACAAGGGTTAGGAAGATAACAGCTCTTTGTTTGTTTTCTTAGCCGATTAAAAACAAAGCACCAACTAACCAGTGTGACTTCGGTAAAATTCCCCATATAGGGCCCAGTTTCAACTCCTCTAAGACCTCACTCTCATTTGCCTTTAATGGGGTGAGTGCAGCCTTGTGTGAGGAAGGACAAGGCCAGGCACAGCAGTGTGCCAAGGCACGGAGGGTTTAAAAGGTTTCACGTGTCAACTTTGAACGTCCCTTCTGTTTTCTGGGCTCTGCGTCTTCAGCTGTATGACAGTGCCACCTCTGTATGACAGAGTTGCTGAAGAATCAGGTTTTGAAGAGCCCCTTGATTTTTCATATCCAGTTTACTGTCTGGTAGCTAAGCACTGTTGTAAGGTTATATTGCTCATAGCATGAGTCACTTATTTATCCTTCTCTATAGAGAATGTGCTTTAAAAACGTCCCATGAGCATTTAAAAAGCAATAGCCCAAATTAATTCATGTTTGATTATAGTTCAATAGGCAGCATGCCAATGCTGAATTTGTAGTAACCCTGCACATTGCTTAAATAAGGAAGATTTGGACTCACAGTAATCTTGGATTATGCAAGTGTTTGTGTCAATTTTGTAAGTGTTAAGTAACTAACTCGTAAGTGGGAAGTTTTTTTGCTCGCTGGTTTGTGTGTTGCTAACTAAAGATACTTGATTTAACAAAAAGTTCTCATTTCCCCCACGCAATGTGTTACTGTATTACACTGCTCAGAATGATGGGGAAAATAATTCCCAGTAGAGAAAAACATCTGATGTGCATGCAGTGCAGGAGAGTGAGTGCCTGAGCTTACTGACCCCGTGTCCTGTGGGGGCTGTAGCACTCCCTGCAGCCAGGTATGGCAGAGATGAGACACACTTCACATCTGAAGAGATTTTGGCAGTGGATGAAGTAAAGGCTTAATGGAACACTTCTAAAATCATCTCCCTGAAGTCTTGAAACGTGTGAGTGTTTTGAGAGCTGGAATCTCTTAGTTCACTTGCTCTTGTCTAAACCACAGATCACCCCCAGTGTGGAGTTATCCTTGTTATCTGGTGGGATGGGGCCTGTGTGGGAGAGCAAGGAGCATGAGACCTCCACAGAGATGGAAGAGAGAGGCTACAGCAGTGTGTCCCAGCCTGCTGGGAACTGGAGAGGGCAGGGGCTTGACAGGCTCTGGTGTAACATGATGACAACATAATTTTAAGATATATAATATTTGCTCTGCCACAAAAGCAAACTTCTCATTTCAGATCTAACATTTATACTGGGTTGGTTGAAGACTTGTGGCAATTGCTTTTGTATGATGATCTGCCATAGCAATGCATTCACAACAGGAGAGACTAAGGGCTGCACACCTCACCCTTGGGGCAGGCTTTCCAGTAACTCCCTCAACCATCTGAAATTATTCCTATTACCCATGGAAGAGTGATACTTACCCAAAAAAGAGATATTTGCATGTGCTTTTGAACTGCAGCTGTCTCTGCCGTGAAATATGATTGTTTAAACACCAAAAGCACAATAGAATAATTAAAACAGCACTTGATCTCAGCTCAACTTGGACTGCATGAGGAGTTTCAATAAAAAAAACCCCTACTGACTGCTTTTCAGAGGTGCTGGACTCATGCTTTATAGATGGGGAAAAAGGTTGGTTGTATTAAAATGTGTGAACAAGGACAGGAGATGCTTGGTTTTGGTTTGCTTGCTTGTTGTGTATGCCAGTGATTCGACTGGAAGGGGCCAATCTTCCCAAGCAATCTTCTCTTTCCAGGCAAAGGGGGTTGTCACATAGGTGGAGGCACTCGGAACAGCTCAATCAAAGTCCTCCTTCACAAAGGTTTGGGATGGAGTCAGTTATCAAGCTTTTTGACTGGATTTTAAATTCTTACCAGAAAGATATATGAAAATTTCAACAAGCTTCAAGAACCTAAAGAATCCAAATGAGTAAATGAGCTTATAAAAAGTCAAAAGAAGTAGAGATCCTCCCATATGAAAGGTAATGATTTCAAACTTCCTAGACTCCCTTCAAAAACTCAGCTGTGTGCTTTGCTTTTGCTCAGTTCCAGGAGACAAACTTGGATGAGGTTAGAGTTTTTTAGAACTAGGATTTAGAATACTTCTGTGTAGATTAACGCTGGCAATTACACATGGTCAACTGAACCATAAAGAAAGTGTTATTGCTCTCTGATGAAATTATTTCAAAATCCAGTCTTGGTTTTAAAGTTTTTAGAGTTGGCAGCAAAACTGCTTCATGAGATGGAAACACAACTGCAGCCTTTGAACTACGTTTTTTCTGAGTTAGAAGTACAACTACAGCTTTTTTAGCAGACTGACACCTGGCAAAACAAAAGGTCTGATCTTCCTGGCCATTTCTAGGCTTAGTATGTAAGGACTGTATTAACAAAGATGATTTTGTGCAGGACCTTGTGGTCAGGGCAAGTGGTGTTTTAGAGCATGAGGGCAACTGGCTATATTTGATATGCATATTGTTCCCCTTGAGTACCATGTGCAGAATTGCTCCCTGTTTAGACGCTCACACTGTAGGTGCCCATATGTGACCTGCTGCCTACTCTCTTTGTAGTAAAGTGACTGTATTCTTCTGAAGTACAGATAATCTCTCTGAAACATCTCCAGTCAAGATATTTATGCTTTTGTGGTGCTTGTTTCTTGCGCATGGATGATAGGCTGATCGTCTCCCACTTTAGCTGCGGGTTTTCTGAGGCCTGCTGTTCAGGGAGATAGGATTCCACCCATCTCGTCCTTCCTATTGTGTGCCAAGTATGCTGACAGCCTGCTCATTTCAGTGTGCTGGATGTTTCAGAATACATTTTTTTGCTACTGTAATTATAGCTTAACATGAAAATGAATGCATTTGGTCCCCTGTGTTAGTGGGAACTGTTTTGACAGCAATGCTTCAGCTGGACATTGAGCCTTGGGATGAACATGTAAATTGTCTCAAAATAAGCAAGAGATCTTCAGCCAGTGACATTTTCTGCATACAAGATTCCCTGGTTATTAGGTGTTCATTGGTCTAACTTCTTAATTAGGGTTCTTTTCATGTATTGTAAGTGTCTGGGACATAGGTAAAAAGCAGAACACAGGAGCCAGATGGAAGAGCTCAGGAAAGCCATGCCATCCATAAAGTGTGGGACTAGGAGCAAACTGTGGGAGAAGCACAGTAATGAACATTCAAGGCTTGCATCGTGATGCAAGAAGGAAAAAAATAGAGTAGGAAGGGAAGATTCATAATGGAAAAAGCAATGTGCTAACCTGCCAAAGTTAGCTTAGAAGGAGTGATTTTACAATGGCAAATATAACTGCCACAGCAAAGCAGATTTCCCACTCTGTGTGGGAGGTTTCCATGCCGTGGTGAAACACCCTTTGAGCTGCACGGAATTACAGTCTGGATACTGTGTGTGTGGAGAGGTTCCTGTAGGTTGTGTTGGTGGGACTGATATGATCTAGAGGAGGGATATACTGATGTAAATGAATACTGATTTCTGGGAATCATAAACCAGCTTATGAGCTGCATGACTAGGACTTCAGCATGCCTTGACAATAATGAGAGACAAACCATGATTCAGCTCTAATTTATGCCAGTTTCACATTAGCAAATCAGCTGACAGCAGTGGAATTAGTCCTGAATTTCTGTGATATAAAATCAGAACTAAAACCAGTTTGTGTTCTTGGAATTTGGGCTTCTGCACTCCATCAATTTGTATCACAAAGACTACATTATTCAGGCACGAGCTGTTTCATATTTAATATCATATTACATATGTCCCTTGATGAACAAAGGACTGTAATGTAATTGGGTTCAACCATCAGGTTAAACCCCCAAGAGAACAGAGTTCAAGCTGTTAATAAATTACTGTAGAATCCTGACATAAAATTGAAGGTTGGGAATTCCATCTGTTGTTTTAATAGAGAGAGAGAACGATTACTTAAATATTTTAGAAAGGCTTGGCTGAGTAATAACCAGAGATGAGGTAGGACAGTATTTACAAGTCCGACCTACAGATTCACTGTGCTAGCATTATAAGACAAACAACAGGAAGCTACCAAAAAATCTTCAGTTTTTCTTTTCTCAGTCTTTCAAGCTTCCCCAAAATTCTCCATCCTGGAATAAGACATAGCGTTAAAAAATTATGAAGCTGACATGACCTTAACTTCATTTTTGGAGGCATTGCTGCCATAAAATTGCAAGGTCTAACCCTGACTTAAGTGCCTTGAGTCTGAAACATCTTGGTCTGAAGCAGTCCAGTGCAGTTGTATTGCATGGTGTTGGAGTTTTTGGTGATGGAATGTAAAAAATAAGTGGCTGGATGCTTTGAAGCTGAGTGGTAGGAGCTGGGTAGAGAAGGGAGGGTTGAGCAAGCAGAAGAACTTGTGGTATAAAACAAAAGGAAATATTATTAATTAAAGCACATGTAAATTGGGCATTTTTCTTATTCTCAGAAGGAACTAAAGATGAAATTTGTGCTCAATTCAGCTTTGAAAGAGTGTAGAACTGCTTAGATATGCAATACAGAAACTGGAGATGCTGTACATCGAGTTGTAGGTTGGCTTAGGGCTTGGAGGCAGCAGATTCTTTTCCCCCAGCCTTTCCTTTGCAGAGGCTGTCACTGAAGTGTTCAGAGCACTCTGCCGGGGTGGTGGGGCATGCTGACCCCCTTTGCTCCCGTTAAGCTCCTCCTTTTGGTGCCAGCATCAGCTGCTCAGCAGTGCAGCCTGGAGACTGAAGGCGTAGTGGCTGTGCTGGTCAGAATGCCTTTGTGGCCGTAAGCAGAGGGCCACTGCTGGCCTGAGACTCGGGCAGGCAGCAAGGGACACTGTCCAGCCAGCCTTGGAATGCCAGCTCCATTAGGAAACACAGCCCTGCTTCCTGGGAGGGCGGGTGCCAGGATTTCTTTCAGTTAAAACCAAACTCGTGTTTCTGTGTCAGAATGTATGTTTTTGCATAACAGAAGGCTTCTGTATTGAAGTATACTCAAAGAACTAACATTGTGAGGTTTAAAAATACATCATATTGAATTTTTTAAAACCATCACATTTTTGTAAGTAGGTCATCTATCCATTAGTTCATATCCCTTATTGCTCAGAGATATTAATATAGATATTTTTTCATAGTATTAATCTCCTGTAATATGAATCTTTTTATTTCTAAAATAAAATCCATTAAGCATTTGCTGGTTCAGAAAAAATACAATAATCTGATAGCCTGATTAGATGTTATTTAATTTGGTAATGGTGCACCAGTGGCTAGGGGGAAACTGTTAAATAAACATGGAAGCATTGCTCTATTAAATTATAATCTTGAATCTATCCTTAAATAGATCTTCCACTTCCTTAGCAGCATTTTTAGGACCAGATTAATGAAATCTGTGGAATAACTTGCAAAGGCATATTATACATGCAATTACTTTAGTCACAGCAGACATAGGCGACAATGCAACTGCCTTTGAGCTTTTGCCAAAATGTAGAGGTGTCCTATTGCACTGGGTAAGTTAATGCACACATCTTCAGCTCCTCATGTGCAGAGGGAATGAACAGGGATGGCAAAGATATTCGGGACAGAGGCAGCACCGGGGAGGACTGGTCCATGTGCAAACTGCCTATGCCTTGGCTGGTCAGACTGGATATGCAGGGCCTTCCTCCCTCCTGTGCATGAGGGGGTGCTGGTATACCCTGACACCAGCTCTGAGTCCCAGGAGGCTGAAAACAGTGAACAAAAAGATGAAAAACCTGCTGTTAGTCCTATCTATGCACTGGTTTAGGAAGAGGAAGGCTGGGAAGGAGGTGGGAAATGGAGCACAGGGAGTTGATGCAGGTGTCACACAGGATCTCAAGGAGAAGGGTTGCAGCTTTCTTTATGGTGCTGGAGAAGTGATCCTAAAACAGTTCTGAGAGGTGTCAGGGCAATTTTACTGCAGTAAACTTGCAGTCCTTGTAGAGAGAAGTTGCTGCTGTGGAGGAGTGAGCTGGGATTGGTGTTTGTCACCATGTGCCATTCCAGTGGTAAAGGTGTTGGGGAATCTTTTCCCATAGCTCCAGGGTTTGTACAGCAAACAGAGCCTGAGTGTCCATGTGCAGTGCAGTGCCTCCGTGAGCCCCGCAGCGCCCAGAGCTGCGGTGTGCATCCTGTGATACCTCTGTGGAAAATTGGATTTGCTTCAGTGGAGTTGCTCCAATTTATGCCTGAACAGAATTAGGCCTTCTACATGGTTTGGATTCAAATTATTGCTTGTCACAGCCACCAAAGTCATCTGATGTTAATTCATTGGAGTACTGTGGATTGTCTGTGCTCTCATCTTGTCTCTTACTGTCAAAGAAATATCCCCAACTGAAATGTATCCAGAGCTCATGCGCAGCAGCTTGTCTATTTTTCTTGCAACCTGGAGGAAAGGAAAAATCTTTTGTAGTACACAGTGACCAGAAACTAGCTTGTAAATCAGGTATAAATGATAAGAATGTTAAAATAATTCTGTGCAAAAGAAATAGCTTATAAATATTCCTTGTGAGGCTTATGCATGAAACCAGTTAGCGGGAATTACTGGGATTCAGGCAGCTGGAAAACATTGGTGTATATATTAAATGTTTTCTACTGATTAAGTGCAGCCTGTGTGTAAATACCTCTTCTTACCTTGCTTGCCACTATGTTGCTACTTTTTGTACTACGCTATGGGGCTGCTCTTGCTCTTTGGCTTGAATTTCTTTTTTCTTTCGAATTTTTTTCCTCCAATCTCTTGTGAGTGACTAAAAGTCTTGGGAAATGATGATAGAATGTGATTTGTTTTACAAGTCTGGAGGAGCTCTCTATAGAAGGCAAGATGGGATGTGGAACAGAGCCTTAGTTTGAGGACTGCAGATACTATGTATAACCCCTGAAAACATATATGGGTCCCATTCTGTATGAGAAAGATGTGAGATGATAATTTATTATTGCATACTTTAAATAGTTTTCCTAAAAAGTGAAGAATAACTATACTGGAAAGATGGTTTTGATGCTTTTTTAAAATTTCAGTTGGTTTAATATCCAAAAGGTATATAGTTATTTACAGTTTTAAGCTTATGCTTTGAGAAGTTTGAAAATTCAAGAGAATTTTTGTGTGTAAGTCTTTTCAGACCTTGCTGCTGTTTGCATTATCATTCGCATGCCCCTGGCATGCTTTAAGGGACAGTGGCTTGAATCCCATAAGAATAAAATAATTTTAAATGGCAAAGGACATGTCAAAAATGTCTGTTTTATTTCATAGTAGAATAATTAGTCTGATTTCCAGCAGAATTTTAAAAATGTATTTATTAGAATATATTGCTAGACAATGGAGAAAAGGTTAGCTTTTTGTATTATCTTAGTAAAAATATGTTATTCTGGTCAAAACATTTTAGTGCATGTTTGTCAGACATGGATGAGAGAATTGTTATTTTGGATGGCTTTCTTGTGCTCTTTTTGCCCTTTATTTCAGCAATAGGGTCTTGTGGCTTGAGCAGGTAACTAAAATATGTTACAAATCTAACCTAGACTACTGATGAATCACGTGACCTTTGGCAAGAAATAAAAAAAAAAAGAAAATTTGTCTCTGAATATTATCTGTATGCCAGGAGTCGGAGCTTTGTGAAGGATGATCAGCTTTTTGTAAAGAGCACTCAGGTTCTTCTGTATAGCAGTCTGTAAAGATGCCTCGTGTTTAGCAAAGAGCTCACAAAATCCGGGGTGTGAGAGTTTGGAAGTTATGTGCTAAAAATGCTACCTTGAACTTTGTCATTGCATGAGATGTGGAGAAAATACCAGTGGGATCATTCATGGGACTTTTATCTACTAACTTTCAAACTTCTTTTAAGGATGTTTTCTAGCAGATCCTGTATGCGTAAAGAACGTACAAGTGAATAGGATCCTGTATTTTGGGATGCTTATTTACAGCTTGACTTAGTCCTCATCCCACTAACTTTTGTGAGCCATTCTGTCACTAGTCTTTGGGATTTCACAGAGCAGTTAGCTCTGCAGAATTAACGGGCTCTAGTTTGCTTTAGACTGAGGTAATGGTGCTGTGCTTGGATGTGTTTGGTTTCCTGAATCCCCACTAAAGTTCACACAGAAGCATTGGCACTGTTGGAAAAGGCGAATCAAGCGGCTGAGCTCCACTTCATTTTTTGCACTTCTCTGTTTGCTTTCTCCAGTAAACACTGAACTTTAAAGGACTGTATTAACTACCTGAAAATCTTGAATGTTTCAAGATTTGGACTATTTTGGCTGGTGGGATTCAGGAGTTGCGGCTGGAGTTGAACTGGACACTCAGCCCAAGTATGATCAAAGCTAAGGTACCTTTTGCTGCTGTAGAAAACCCAAACCAACAACTTCTCTCAATGAAAGAAGTGCTTTCAAAAGCAGTCACACCTCTGTTTCTGGGCCTTCTAGAAGTGCTGAGCTGTGTAGGCAAACAAGGACCTTGAGAAACCAAATGCCTCATGCGTTTCTGTACTTACATTGTCCCTCTAGATCATGAAAATAACCTAGTATTCTCAAATATCTAAGATCTTGACAGAATCTGTTCAGCAGCCCTGGAACCAATGGGTTCTTAAAGGCTTTTTTTTAAGCATCTAAACTAACATTAAGTTGTCAGGTGGAGGAAGGCTGTCTCTCAGGAGATGAGAGAGAACGGGGGGCTGTCCCTTCTCTGTGAGCGTTACAGGGCTGTGACGGCTCTGGGCAGCAGGAGTCAGTAAGGTTCAGACAGCAGTATTCGTTTCAAAGGTGATGTTCCCATACCATCTGGGATTAATACATGCTACAGAATGATTCATAAAACTGCACGGAAATGATGTATGTTTATCCAATACGTTTGGCACTCAGCACTGTTCTTAAAAGTGCAAGTGTTCTGTTCCCTTTGAAATAGGGACTTGACAGTGTATAGGGTTCCCTGCTTCTTGTTAGCATCTCATCTAAGCTAGGAGTGGACAGGGAACATTTTAATTTCCCCTGAGACACAGGAGAGGGCAGATCCGTCCACTTCCCCATTATCCTGCCTACCAGTGGTCCTAGCCGTAAAGTTATAAATGGCAATTTTTCTGCTAAAACTGCTCTTGAATGAGTTGAAGATCAACTATGCAGAAGAGTCTGGTACTCACTAGAGAAAAAGGTAAAACACCAGCACTAGAATTCTCCTTGGACTGTACTTAAGCTCTGTAAAACAACCACAAATGTTACTGAAACAAGCAACTCCAAAACAACCCCCAACATTTTAAGGCAAAACAAGCCCTGGGCAAAACTAAGTAGAACCTCAGCATTCATTATACATTACAGGATGCTTATTCCTATAGCTGCAGGTGATCTAGGTACTCCATAGCAACAACCTTGAAGCATTTTTTAAAAAATATTGTATCATTAAAAAGTAATAGTTGCAGGGACTCTTCAAACACAATTTTAATACTTGACAGACTATTAGAATTTTGGAAACTGAACTTTATTTTTATAGTCACTCTCATGACAAAGATTTTTAGCAGAAAACTTTTACTCTAAAAAACCCCATAAAATAATACTTCCCAAGTGAAGGGTTTCTTAGAAAGCTTTTTCATGAAAGCCCAATCCCAGATGGAACAGCTACACTATACCACAGGCAGCTTTGAGCAGTAGAGCTGGAGGGAGACGGCTGCACAGCCTGTTGGTGCATTCAGACCCTGATTAGGAAATTGAATGAGAACCTAAAACTTGTCTGAATTAAGAATTTAGGTGGAAAGTCCTACTAAAATTAGCAACTCAGTCACAGAGTATTTTTGAAAAATCTCATTTTACAAGTCAAATTAAAAATCCCACTTTACGGGAGCACTTGTGTTTACAGTGCAAGTTAAATGGCAGTGAGCGCCCTTTGTCAATAGCCTCAGTAACCAGAAGTGGGAGATCAGTCTAACACTTGCATTCAAGAGCCAGGGATCCAAAGTCACACGCAGCCTGACATGACAGTTTTCTGGTACCTGGTGACAATCCAGAAACTGCCCTCGGGGTAGCTCTGTGATCCTGAGCTCTTTGGTCAGTCATCTGGGATGCAGGAAACTGACTGCGACATTTCTGCAGCGGAACAAAAAAAAATGGGGGAACTTCAAAACCTCTCATCAAATAGTTATTTTCTGCCTTGTTATGTTATCTGCTAACTTGTCCTTCTTCATTTGGAAAGCATGGATTGCTCTGCAGGTGGGGATTGAACTGAACCTGGCATGGGTCCACGCTGGAGGAGTATGGTATCCACCCTGGTAGCTGCAACTAGGACTCTTCCCTGTGCATTAATCCAGGCTCAGGAGGCTAATGTGGACACTCGGCACAAGTAATTGTGCATGTGCAGAACAACAGAGCTGTGGTCAGCTTGTTGCATTAGCACGTGTTTGGTTTCAGTACATGTGAAGGGATGCCAAATCAAGTGAATGTACCTCCAGGGCCAGAAACAGGATCCTGGTGCTGGGCTATAAGATGGCCTCATGTAACACTCATGTTAGTGAGGGGAAGAAAAGTTTTTCTCCCTGAAAGTTAGATGTTAGGGAAGCAACTGCTGGAGCTGTGTTGCTTCTGAAAGTACTGGGAGCTTAAAACCTCTGGTCATGAGGGTTGCCTCTGGCTCAGGTGGCTGGGGAAAACTCATCTGGAGCTGGTTTCTGTGATGGAGGAAATGGGGCCACCTTCCTTTTGGACTTAACTTCTGCTCTGTTCACCTCCATACACTTCTTGTTCCAGCTGGGCAGCCGGATAGGGATGTGAGCACAGATTTTAAGTGTATTGAATATGTACAGAGCAGCAGCAGCTGCAGCGAGCAATGCCAGGGCCCAGGCCACCAAGCAGCGACCCAGAGCATCTGCTCGGTGCCTCCCCTGAGCACCAGTGCTGTGCTGCAGCAGCTCTGTGGTAGTGGGAACAAATGGCCCTTTCCATTGACCGAGGGGCTGATGCTTCCAGAAAGCCATGTGTGGCCTGGGGGAGACTGCAGTGACCCGGTACAGTCTGAAAGGGAATGTTTGTGCCAGTGTCTGATCCCTCTCCTTAGTGTGTTCCTGCTTGCTTGCAAGCAGATGCTCTGCCTGTGCTTGCACATCCTGCTTGGGAAACTAATTCAGTGTCTGTGTGGTGAAAGCAAAGGGCTGACAGCACCAAAATGAGAATGAAGGCTGTAGCACCTCCTCAAAGTAAACACGCCAAATGGACTCTTAATCCCTAAAATAACTGGTTTAGTAGAACACAAAATAAAGTGCTCCTTAAACAGAAGTTCAACACTTGCATCAGAAAAATTATCACTTTAATGTTTTCTAAAGAAATCTCCATCTACTGGGCCTTTTCTCTTGAGCCTGCACTTCTCAGTTGCTGAGTTACGGTCCCTTCTAGCTCCTCTGGAAAACTCTCCCTCACCTCAGAGGTGCAGTTACTGGAATGGCCACTGGCCAGAGGTGATCCTACTCTTTGTCCTTTGCCAGCTCTGGAAATTGCCTCACCATCTGTGGGGCTTGTTCAGACCACTGAATTGGCAGAAAACTACCTCAGGGAGCTTTTTAAAGGTTCTTCCAGATGAGCATGTTCATTTACTACTAGGAAAGGTGTAATTTCCCTGTCCCTTGGCACTGTGTTGTCCGACCAGGATGTCGGTGCCAGCACAAGCTGGATGGGTGACGGAGAACATACAAAGACTCATCAAAAATCGTCCTCTTTCCAAACCAAAATGGGACTCCTTACTGAAGGAGTCCATAAGGATGGTGAACTGAAGTATATGTGTTGGTGTAATAAAAATCCTTGAGAATGAAAGATGAAATCCTGGCATCGTTAAAATCAGTGGAAAAATGTGCTGAATGCCATTAAGGTCTTTCACCATAAAAAGTAGGGGTGTCCATTAACCCACCAGGCTGCTCGTACCTTGAACCCTTATGACTTAACAGCAATTTGCTGGTGCAGGTTTTTATTTTTTTTTCTGGTAACTTAGAGAAGTACCAACCTCCGTATACCTACTCCATAGGTCGATGCTTCCCCCTCACCTTCCCCTCTGAACTTAGGAGAAAGCAAATGTTGCAATCTGTTTTCCCTGGCCCATAACAAAAGGAAGTCCTCTCAGCCAGCCACATTTTAAAAGTGAAAGATCAAGACTTAAAGAGTAATATTAAGAGTATGTAGTTACCAAATGATGCAGAAGTCTGCATCTGTGTCTTAACCATTATAAACCCTGGTGCTCTTGCAAACCAACACTTCTTTTCCAAAAGTCAGAAGAGAGCTTGTCCCTTGTTTTCCTGTTAGACCATGGGATAAGACATGCTTATCCATGTGAAGTTCAGGTTTGCCCATGTTGCACTCAGTGCCCATGTAGAAAATGTGGTCTTTCTGGTTTTTTAAGCTTAAAAATCTAAAGCTGCACTCTTCCTGCTGGATGGGCTGGAGTGCTATAGAACAAAAGGCACTCCAGTTTCAGCTTCATGGAGCCTGTGGTGACAATGCAAATGCAAAAACCTTTTGCAGGATTTGAAATGCAGATTATATTGGTATTATATAGGACATTGGGGACGTAGGAGTCATTTGGCATTGACTACATACTGGCATATTTATATTCACGTTTTTCTATTTATGATCGTTTAGGAATAGGATCAGGAAATGGATATTGCAACATTACTTGCCAAAAGCAAAGATGACTGAAACAGATGACGTGATCTTTAGAGTAATTTTGTACAACTGGGGAAAGAGAGGATAAAGGAGAAAACCAGTTTACATGTCAGTTCTGTGAACTTCAGAACAGAAAGGCCAGAAACTACAGTGAGAAATGATCTGAAACAGTCAGCAGCATTGCTTTATTGTGAGAAATGATGATGATAAACTTGGCTTCAAAGATGGTGAGAAATTTTGTGGCGTAAAAGATTACAGCCCAGAGTTACCAGGTTCACTGGACTGAAATCAGAACTGAAACTGGATGCCAGCAGAATCAGACACTTTGGCTCCACAGAAGAAAACTGGGCAAGAATAAAGATTTTTTCATCCAAGTGCCATGGCTCCAGTCCCTGACTCTGAGAAAAACATGCAGAAGAGCTTGGTTATTGTTTTCCCTGAAGATGTCTCGTACAACTTGATAAAGCACAATAAATTGCATTTACTTATTAGCGTGTTTAGAATTGGGCAAAGCACTAGGATAAAGATAGGAGCACGGGCTGTAGGTTTGGAGTGACCTTTTCAGTAGCTGTTTTCTGCCCTGTCCCAAGGAGCTGCACTGTCATTATCCTTTCATAATCCACTTCTCTGAAAAGAAACCTTATTTCCTCTTTAAATCTCCATGAAGACTACTTTTTTTAGCCCAGTTCCTTGAGCTCTTACTATTATAACTTAAGCTAAAAACTTTTGGTAGTAGCACCTTCAAGGATAGTTGGGAAATTGTGATCAGCTGCCCTGCCAGCCTTGGTTTTCCTGAGCTGGATGAACCCACTTGCTTCTTTCTACCAGAAATCTCATCTGGTGCGAGACTCTCATTTCCTCTATTCTATGTTGGCTTTACCAGTTTGTCTCAGATTCCATTCTTACTCCTAAAATTATTTTGGAACTGGTTATCCTGTGGCTACTTCTGAAGTCCTTTCCCTGCAGTTTTTCTCACTTTTCAATTCAAGATAATTTTAGCAAATTTTGTTTAAGAAAATCCCAAGACTCTAGTGTTAATATCCTGGGTGACTTCAGGAAAGTTTTTCACTTAGTTTCTCTTCCTTAAAATTTGCTCTTGTGAAATAAAAATCATTAGTAGAGACCAACGTTTGTTTCTTTTTCCATTTAACTAAACTTAAGCAAGTTATGATAACTTAATTCAAATTTATTTTGCATATGCAACTCTCTTATAGTGTGGTTTCTTAAAGTCTAGTGTTACCTTGCTTGTGGGTTTGATAATCATTTCATAAAGAAATCTGCCAGCTGCCATGTTTGGGAATAACTTTGTCACATCTTTAATTGAAAACACTGGTTCACATAAGCAAAGTTAAGATTTCTCCTTATAGAATTCTTGTTAGTGTTCAGCTTCCTAGAATGAGAGTGGATTTCAATAGTAGGTTATTATGAAGTGATCTTAGCAGAAGCTCTTCTCATGCTTCTTCCATATTTTGAAAAGCTTTATATTTTAACTATGGTGGCCTTGCTTATTTCGTTATAGTTTACTGCATCACTGATAAATAATTCTACCTCCCTGTAATCAGTTTCTTACACACCTTTTTTTTCTTAATGTTAGCTGTAGGTACCTGTACTAGGGTTAGGGTGAGGTTCCCTTGGTTTTGAATGTCTGTATAATGTCTTCAGTCAAACATTAGCAAGTATCTCTTCATTTTTCTGTTCAAATTTCTTGTATTCCGCAAGACAGTAAGGGCAGGAATCCATTTTCAACTACATTGAATCTTTACATATAAACTTGGATATTTAAGATCTACTGAGCAGATAGAGCAGATTGCCACAGATCCAGGACTTTACGTGCTCGTGTGTATGTGCATTGACTCACTGAGAGCAGAGTGGTTATGCATGTGCAGGAGCTTAGCTCTGCAAGTGAAGTGGTTACATCAGGCCTTCAGCCTGCTATCATCCGAGGTGCCCTTAAAATGAGTAACTATTTATGTGATAATTAACTATTTTACAATAACTATTTTACTGACTTTGTTGAAAAGCTCAGTAAACAACTGAGAGATTGCAGAAGGATGGTTTGTTCCCTAAGATCTGTTGAACTGGAAGAAACTGTTTTTTAGAAGTAAGCAACTGATCAAGATCGCATTTGATCTGATCTACTGGGGCAGCAATGTCATCGCTGTGGTCTGAGGTTGCAAGCATCTTGCTCGGTGCTATGCAATAGGTTATTTAATCTGCCAGGTTTTGGTTCTCTGCCCAGGAGATAGAGAATCACATTTAGCTTTCTCATAATGGTAGCTTGTTAGGATTAATTTCTGTAGGCTGCTGATTTTGGCAGATGAGGATCTTCATAAATCAGACAATCTAGACGTAAATTGCAATCTGGACCCCTCCTTTGGGACTCCTTTGGAAGGCAAGTACATTGAGACATTTTCTCTTGGATTATTGTACAGCAAAACTGCTGTAGAAATACTAGCCAGTTTAACTTTTTTAGCATTTTCAATATGTCCTGTCTCTTACAGAGCCTATTATTCCTGATTAGATGATCAGAAAGTTGTGTTTTGAAGTGTGGACTGTTTGTTCTTCACCACAGTTGTCCAGGGCTCATCCTGGCTTGCTCATGTGATCGTGTGCCCAGAGACCAGCTGCAGTTTCAAAGGAGATTTGCTGTGCAGTGGTAGAAATCTCTTGGAAAATAGGTAATCTGATATATTGGTTTATATCAAACTATGAGGACTATAATTCATGCTGTTCCTGGTCTTCATCGTCGTGGCTGTCAGCCTGATATCCTTTCTAATCAGCTGGGTAGACAGGGTTTAAAGCCTCAGGCACATATATGAAGCGGAGAAAGAAGCAGCACTCCAAGGCTGCCTGGCAAAAGTAGTCTTCTCTGTCAGTGGGGAGGAAAAGAGAAGGATGGAGGTCGCATTGAGGGTTTTTTATTTTGTTTTGGGTTGGGGGGGGGTGTTGCTTTTTTGGGGAGGGGGGCAGGAAGGGGGAAAAAAGGCAGTGGTGTAGCCTTTGCCTGTGTTTGATTTGGCTTAAGAAAGGACTGCAAACCTGTAAGGTACCTCTGTGTCCTAAACTGTAACAGCAAACTGAGATAGCCCTAAACCTGAACCTGGGGACTGTTCATGTGGGACTGTTGTCACCCAGGTCCATTTCTTAGAAATGCTTTTAACACGTGTGACTAAATGGAGCCAATCTCTCGATGAGCTAAGATAGTGGATTCTTTTTATCAAGTTTTGCTAACCACAAAATCTGCCAGTCATCCCAAAAGCACATGAAATGCTTTGGAAGAGAGAAAAATATATGCCAGATTATAAAGCTAAGATTTAAAATATGTAGCTATCTAGATAAATGGGAATACTGGAAATATTCCTGAAAATACTTATGCATATACTTAACCTTAAGCATACACATAATTCTATTAACTTCAGTGGGACTATATATATTTCTCAAGTGAACCACCTGAGTGTTTGAGAAGACAAAGCCATTAAGCTTCTCTGCATGCAGAATTTGATCCTGGGACTAAGTCTTTGTGTATCATGCTGTAAATTTACCCTGAAGCTTGCCATAGAGTCAGTGCTTTTAAAGAGTATATTTGAAGAGCTCCAGTAGAGTCTCAAGGCAGTTATAATAGTGTATATTTGATTTACAGCATGTCATTGAATTAGAAGGGTATTTGAAAGAGGATTTATGTTAAAATAATGTAGACAGTGATTTAGAGCATGGATTGTGGCCATAAGTACCGGCAAAACAGAAGAGTTTATTGCAGCAAACAGCTCATTGCCTTCTGCGGAAAAAACACTGAAGTAGAAAATTTGGAGATTGTCGTCTTGGCTGAGTATATCTGTTAACTAAAAATACTGGTCAACACATGGCTTTTCAAAGTAAAGAGGACTTTCAACAACATTTTGTGTAACCAGCACTGGATAGAATTATCAATGAGCTGGAACAGCGATTTGGAAGGGAGAACCATGGAATCAATAAACCAGCTGGGACAACGAATCCAAGAAATATACATTTCTTGGAAAATGACAAAGCATTCTGGCAATAAGTGCTGCAAAAGAAAGTCGATCTGAGAATTTTGCCAAATTCTTCAGCAATACTGAGATGGCTCCTGAATAGGCACATGCTTTGACCTGATTAGTAAACATTTGGGTTTTATACAAAAATGCAGAAACAAAATCTTAAAATAATAATTTCAAATCTTTTTTTATAGCTCTCTCCACCACTCTCAGTATTGTTTTCCTAATTTCTTATTAGAAATTTAAAATGTAAGGCCAAAACATCAGCTGGCATAAATTACCTGACATTTGTGAAGACAGGCTGATATTAATGATATGGGGCTGTCTCCCCCAACATGCCTATTCCCTGCCTTTAATCACAGTCTGTTATTTTAGATTTAAGTGGATTTTAAGATACATGAGGCTGCTCTGAAAAATGGAAACTTATTTTCAACATAACTTTGAACTTTACATACATTTGTAAAGTGAAAACTATGCAAACCCCCTCAGCATGAACTTGCACTGGGAGACAGGCAGAGACCACAGTGACTCATTTGGTAACAAAGTGCATCTGAGCGAGCACAGAACGCTTCCTGTTGCTGCACGAAGGGGCACTCGGCTGTGCCGAAAGGTGCAACAGGCGGAAACGGTGGGACTTGTAGAATTTTTGGCTTGGATTGCTCTTTATAATTCTGTTACAAACAGCTGATTAGAGGATTGCCAAGCTTATCAGCTGAATTCTCAGATCCTCATGTTCTGGTTTGTTTTTTTTTTTAATGCTAACACTTGGAAAATAAACCAGTAATGATCCTCTGCGTGAGCTTGGGCTGCAGTTCCCTGCTGAGAGAATCTGGTCAGGCCTCTTCAGCCATGAAAAAGATCATATTCGTTCTTACAGCCTGAAGTCCCTGCGTGAAACCTTCCTGGATTCAATGGGAGAGGCAGTGCTGCTTTCTGTACCAGCAGCCCCTTGGGTGAAGTTCCTCCCCAGGCCTGTAAGGATACAGTGGATAAAAACTGATATGGGACAAATGCTGAGGACAGAAAGGTCTATGCAGTCAAACGATGCATGAAATATTAAGAGGGCGGTGTTTGGCAGCTTCATTGGGAGGCCAGGGGAAGCATTCTGCACACCAAGAAAGGATGAAGGCAACTGTGTCTTGGAAACTTGACAAAGAGATCTTTGTGTTCTGCTCTCTTGTTTGGTTTAACATCGTCACACTCCTCTCTCTTCCCGGAAAATGCTCTCAGCCACAGCAGAGGACCTTGTGTTTCTGTTTGGGTGGATGTGCAGGTTTCTCTCCATCCCGTACCCCTGACACACTGAATCAGTCTGCTGCTGGATCCACATGGATTCACACAAACTATGGGAGTGGACAGAGGGAGCTCTCCTGCTCTTGTTTCAGGCAGGCTGTATATTCAGCCAGACATTTCAAGATCAATTATTCTCAAATTTGAGTTTACACACAAGCTAGTGAATGAAAGATTTTGAAAACTTGAATGATTTTTTTTTTAATGGGAAAACACAACTTTATCCCAGTGCTCAAGGGATGATGTGTGCCTCAGTCCAAGATGGAGAGAGTTGATGGCAAGAGCACAGATGATGGAGCTCATAAATAAGTGGCAGCAGAGCTGCTCAGAGTGCTGGAAATTGAAGAAAACTAACTCCCTGCAAAAAGAAGGAAATTGACAACATAGGAATGTGGAAGAAAAAAGTAGGCCAAAGTAAATTATTTTGAGAATATTTGGGAAAATATATCAGAATAGACAATGTTGAACTGAATGTAGTCAGATCACGATTCCTTTTTTGGACATGAAAATTTCAAAATCGTTTAGTAATATAAATTTCTTACCCCAAAGGTGGTTGCAGAGAATATTAAGGAAATGTTCTTTGAAACATAATATTAAGGAAATGTTCTTTGAAACATAAAATACTAATTAACATTCTCAATGTACTTTATTAACATTATAGACAGAAAAAAAAAATTTACAAATTATAACTATTTCATAGACACAGATGAATAGACAGTAAAATGTAAAGAGCTAAGGACAGAGAAAACCATTTTTAAGGTAAATTAATCATAATGCATTGAAGATATTTTTCTATTTCTGCTGAAGCAGAAGTAAGAAACAGCATGGCTGCTGCTTGTCACAGAAAAGCATCCTGTTTCATATGGAAACAAGAAAGTGCAACTTCTTTTGTCAGAGGGCTTTAAGAAATTTCCCACCACTAGTGCTCATCCTTTAGGCCCCTTTGCCTCTTTCTCAGGTACCTGTTGGCTCCTTTATGGTTCTGCAGAGGTAAATACCCCCTGTTAGATGGAGAAGACAGCAAAGGAAGCAAGGCAGCACAATGACCTTGCAGGTCACAGGTCAACCAGTGCTTGTCCCAGTTGTTTAGGATCCTGTTTGCCTTGCAAGCCAGCTGCAGGACAGATGTTTTCAATATAGCTTCTTCTAAAGCCTGAGAAGATTGTAGATTTTAAATTTATGGTATCAAGAAAAGTATTCTCTGATGGCAGACATTTTCATGGCCTGCTTCTAGAAATGCTTTCTCTTAGATGCTTAACTGTGAGCAGTCACAACGAAACAGGGATCCCTTGCTTGTCCCTAGGTAATGCACCTGGATTTAGTGCTTGGTTTTAAACAGCAGGGTGAGTTTAGCAAAAGAGTAGCTATAGAAGCAGAACTGTCGTACTTCAGTAGTTATTTTCAGTTTTACGGGTCTCCTGTGCAGCTGGACACAGCAGATGGACCAGGGATGCTGGTTTTTTGCTTGCATTAAAGGTGGTTTTCACCTTTAATTCTTCTGTTGCAGGGAGTGAAAGCCAGCAAGTGTTTGGTTTGAGAAGCGCAGTGAGGTTGCTGTCTTTGTTTTTGAATGAGTCCAAAACAAAACAGGTAAGAAAAATACCTTTACTGGCAGTGGATGACTGTTTCTCTGTCATATAACGGTGTGATGAAAGAAGATCTACTTCATGGGTAATGCCCAGATCTGTTGAAAATATTGGTTGACTTCCTCAGCAGGTCAGAAATCATCTTACAATAAAGCACAGTATGTTATTACTTCTCTGGGTTACTGCTGTTACAAGTTGATGACTGCATGATGAGAAATTTAATTTTTTCAGTGATAATATTTAACAGAGGCAGTCTCAGGAAAATAGCAGAGGCAATCATAAGCATTTGGGTAAGTGCATGGGCACTGCAGTTAGACCATTTCAAGAATCCCCTACTGTATCCATCATAGAAACAACCTCTATGATGTGAGAAGATTGATAACACACTCTGTGCTGTACATGATTTTCATTCAATCTGTAGATTACAAAACTGAAAAGAAGTTGCATCACATCACAATCACAGTATAGCATGTCTCCAGGCTAAACTAGAAGTCTTCTAAGGAGGTCCTTCAGTTCAAACCGAGTTTTATTTACTTAACCACTGCCTGGAAATACCCCACAGTTAGACTGTGGAAAGGAGTTCATTCTTTCTCTCTTATTTTTTAAAGTGTACTGAATGATTGATTATACTGAACTGTCATCCCAACTTTTTACATTGAAGAAAGAAATTCCTTTTGCAAGATTCTGACTGTATTTTGTAACGCATTTGAGGAGCTCTCATATGGATTACATCTCCTGAGTCTGCTGGTGCCTGACATATGTTCTGTGAAAAAGAAAAATGACGTATTGTTCTGTAAAATTATTCCCCGTGTCTTCCCACTTGCCAAACTTTTTATACACTGTGTAAGGGGAAAAAGTGTCCAGAATGTTGCAGGAAAAGTGGAACAAACAATTGCGGTTGATTGTGACAGTAATGAATATACTTATAAGTGTAAATGCTGGTATCAGGAATATCCTTTAAGCTCTCTGAAATGCTTTCTCTTGACATATTTCAGATTGCCTGGTTTGTACCCTGTGGAACAGGCCCAGCCCTGTTTACATGTATAAATTGAGTGTTATTAAGCAATACTAGGTGTGATGAGCAAACCATGAATGATAGATAACAGCTTTCACAACGCTTTTTGAAATGCACATCCACGATGCTTTGCCACAGAAGCCTATATAAAAAATACCACATTTGACAATTGGCATTAAAGAAACTTAGGAGATAACAGAGCAGAAAGAACATGTCCTTGGACTATTTTATAGAGTGCAATTACATTTTAATGTGTAAAAGGTCCTTGAATGAGGAATTTTAGCTTTGTTTTCTCAGGAGATTGCAAGAGAAATAAAAAATTGATCCTTGGAAATGAGGATTTCAAGACTATTGTATTCCAGTATTGTATTCATGTGCTACTTCTGATGCTGTTTGGATATAAACATGAAGAGATTAACTACTTCAAGAAGTGATGGTGATAAGGATGTGGTGATCTCATTCTTAAACGTCAACACCAAATCCAGGAATTAAGGTGATGCCCTCTTGCTTGGTGTCTTGACCTCCCAGGCTCAGTCCCACTGTGTCCATCCACATTGTCTGGCTGACTGCAGCTCACCACAGCTCTGAGCTGCATTTCCCACTCACGCTGTAATGTGCATGATGAGGTTTCTCTTTGGTATCACATGTGTTTGCAGGGATATTTGGAGTCTAAACATGTGTGTAGGAAGAATTTTTTTTTAATCCTGTTTTGAGTGCTTCTTTATCCCAGACCCTGGCATTTATAGAGAATTCTAAATGCCCTGTCTACTAGAATGGTGACAGGACCATGCACAACCGATCCAGGAGGTTTCTGAAGTGTATTGAGGACATTTGTTGTGGCAGGTGATGAATGAACTGATTGCTGGGCCTGTTACACACAAAGGAGGAAGAACTGGTTGAAAAGGTGAAGGTCAAGGGCAGCCTTGGCTGCAGTGACCACGAGACTTGGCAAATCCCCACGTAAGATAGACTTGGAGGAATAAGGAGCCCAGCAGAGCAAGTCAGTCTTCAAGGACGACCTCCTTAGAGCATAAGAGTAGTCTACTGCAATATATAGAAATTAAAGCAAGAGTAACACTCGGTTACTTGTGTTACACTTTTAACACCTGTACTTGGGTACCCTTGTGGTGGGTGGAGAGGGGAGTCTTGACCCAGCCCAGATGCACATAGGGAGCACACTGAAGGAGAAAGCAGAGCAAGCCCAGGAGGTATTCAGAGACACTTCTTGAGAACGCAGAGAAAGAACTGCAAAATCCAAAACTCTAGCTGAAATTAGCAAATGATGTAAAGGGTATAAAGGGGCTTCTCATGCTTATACGCCTGGAAGGAGTGGCCAGCATCAGCCTGGGTCCAGTGACCACACAGCAAGTCTGTTGTGATGACACAGGTTCAAGGTCAAGCTGGGAAATCAAGCCAGCAGGTCAGGATCAGGGAGGTAGGAGACTGGGCTCTGACACAGTTGCAGCACAGCTGCAGTGTCGCTCAGGCCAAGTGCAAGAGCTTCAGCTTGAAAGCAGCTCCCAAGGGATGGAGAGGCAGGCAGGCCCTTGCAGAGGTTGTCTCTAGCTTTATTCCCAACAAACAGCTCAGATCAGCAAAAAGGCTGACCTTGAACTCAGTCAAATAAACTCCCGAACCAACTAAAGTCCTGGCAGGGGGAGTTGAATCAGGGCCCTGATGCACTACAGGCTGGGGATTTGCTGTCCAGAAATCAGTACTGCAGAATAAAACCTGGGGGACCTGGTGGACAAGGAGCTGACTGTGAGTCAGCAACATGCTCTCATAGCAAAAAGGAGGCTGACAGCACTCCAGGCTCTGTGAGCAAAAGGCCAGGCAGCCTCTGAAGGGGAGGCATTAGTCCCTCTGTTTGTTTACTCTGCCCCATTTCGGGCTCCCCATCACAAGAACATGAAACACTAATGCAGGGCCAGTGGAGGGCTGCCAAGATACTGTGTGGATGGAGTTTCTGAGGGAGGAGGAGCAGCTGAGAGAGCTGTGCTTGTTCAGCCCTGAGGAGAGGTGGCTTCAGGGAGAGCCCCCCTGGTGTATGCAGCTACCGAGGGGGGTGAGGAGAAGATGGAGCCCAACTCTTCCCAGAGGTGGACAGAGGCAGTAAAGATGTGTTGAAACATGAGAAATGTTGACTTAATACAGTCATTTTCTTTTTTGCTGTGGGGGTGGTCGAGCACTGGAGCGAGCAGGATGCCCAGGGAGGCTGCAGTGTCCCCCACCCTTGGAGATGCTCAGAACCAGCCTGCATGAGGCCCCAAGCAGCCTGCTCTGAGCAGGAACCAGGAGGGAGGGGACCATCCCACAAGTGGGATTTCACACGGCAGCAAGGTACTTTGGTGTGGTGCTACAATGCAAGTTCGAGGACAGAGTTTTGTACTTAGCAGCACTTCTGATTCTCAGGAACACGTACACATTATTCTGCTCCAACATCTGTTAATAATAGAGTATGAAGAAACACGACTCTCTAATGGAACTGCTGAGAAGAGCAACAGATGGAAAATTCTGTGCAAAATAAGTCATATCAGTATGATTTAATTTTTGTCTTTGCCTGGGACTCTGACAACAAAATGGCCTGATTCTTTGGCAGAACTACAGCAACACTTGAGAACTGCTACAAGCCCTGTTCCCTTCACCACCAGTGAGGAGCAAAGCCCTGAAATAAAACAGTGAGGTGGCTGCACAGGCTTGCTGCTGTCATCTTTCTGAACTCTCTCAGGCACAACCTCTCAAACGCCCAACAGTACGGTGTCCTACCACTCTTTGCTCTTAAACTGAATCTACAGCTCCAGTGGTTAGGGTAGGCAGCAGGACTACCTCCAGTAAATAAAGCCATCAGTTGTGTTAATGCAGTAGGGTGTACTGTCCCAAGGATAGCCCACTGGCCTTGCTTTTCTGGAGCTGTCACTTCCTTCTTCTGATCTCATTTTACCCAGATATTAAACTCAAGAATTTCTTCAGTAAGTATACTAATAAATATGGCAGTTTATTGTATTAGTTAATTACTGGGATTACACTCACATCTGTTGTGCTTAGAACCTCCCTACCTGCTTTGTGTCTTTGGTATCTGACGCAGTGGTGAGTCAAAAATGGCAAATGCATACAGGGAGCTTAACCCATCTGCCTGAAGTATTTGTAGCTGTTTAACACAATGGTAACGGAGTCTGTTGTCGTCACATCTCTGAATGAAGAAACCTGCAGAAGATGTCTTTGATATTTCAGTGATTTACCTGTGATCCAGGTGCATAACAAAGTGCTAAAACAAACAGCAGTGTAGGAACTCTTCCTTAAAAACTTGCCATATACCTACATTAGGATTCACACACTACACAGGGATATAGTTTTTCCTTCATAGAAAAACCAATTAATTCATTTTGTTAGAGGGGAATTTACTCATTCTTAAGAAGAAAGGTTGGCATTACTGAATTACCTTATGGAATTAGTTATGAGCAAAGCACCCTCACCAAAACATAAGGACAAATCATTGGCCAAAGAAGCCAGCACTGGGGGCTCCCCATTATGTCAACGTTAGGGTTAGGGATATTCTGCGGGAACTTTTCATAGGGGAAACCATACAGTGATTTTTAGTCTTTTAATGCAAGTAAATATAAAAATATACCATCTCTATTGGCCACTTGTAAATTATATACCACTTGTATAGCTGACAGATTGGCTTTTTTAATAACTAATTTTCATATAAAACATCTGTCAGTTTGCTAGTGCATACAGAAGGCCTTAATCCATGGTAAGTAAATAGCTGGAAACTGTTCTTTTAATGTTTAGTATTCCTTGATTTAGTGTTTGAATTTTTTTGGTAGACACAGCAGACATTTTCTAAAGCAGCCTACAGACATTTTAACACATCTTCATTTTAATAAAGTTCACTTCCTAATTTTATGTACATTTGACTTTACCACAATAAGTCCACATTCAGAAGATTACAAGAGTACGAAATTTTTATGTCTGATGACAAAACAAGTTTCATACTGCTTTGAATAGAACTTTTTAAAAAAGCTCCGTTGTAGTTTTAATGAGTACCAGATTAATCAGGTAGCCTGCAACCTGCAGCATTTAAAATATACATTTGAGAAGTATGAGGAGTATATTCTTGCCTAAAGAGAAGAACTGAATTTATTCAGCAAGAAAGTGTTCAATCTGGTAAGAAACTTTTACTTGCAAATGACTTGAATGAGTGATTTCCTTCTCCTGAATCCATGCATATTGAAAGATGCTGCCTGACCCTGCTGCTTCACTAAAAAATTCTTCCTTAAGCAAACTATCTGCTGGGCTGAAAAAATCTCCACAATAATCACCAAGTGTGGGAAAGAATTGGGTATATTCCCTTAATGTTGCCATCAATGTTTCTTGAAACTTTCTCAGAGATTTTTTTCTTTTCTATGCAAAGAAGAGAACAGCTTCTTTCTTTTTTCTGTCTTTCATTTCTTTGAAGTTCCTAACAGGGAGGCCGGCTGCAAGGTGTCTGACTCGCATCTAAACTGGAACTGGGCAAAGACCACCCCTTGTTTTCAAACACTCCTATGAATAATCAGCATCCACTGGAAAGTGCTTGATATTTGCTGGCTGAAGGCCGGATTTGGGCAGCAGACCTGAAAGGTGGCTTATTCTACTGTTGGATTATGCCAGCTGTCACATCTGAATAAATTAGAAATCCACCCAAATTTTCTAAATTGTCTAAGAATTGAAGTAACTATGCATAGAAATATTAGTCATGTTTAGTTTCTAAATTAATTTACATCTAAACGACTGATAAGGCATCCAGACTGCACAGGTAAAGCAAATGTCTGGTTAAACCTTACAAAGGCTTGTAAATATTTACTAAATGCATACTTCACATCTTCTGTAGATTATGATGCAAATCTATCTAATAAACAAAAGGTATTATGTATCAAACTGCAAAGATTTGCAAATACTGACAGTAAACCAAATGCTGACCTAATACAGCCGTATCATGAACATTTAAATTTTTGAGTGTCTTATCTCTCAAAGCTCTGTAGTTTGAAGTTATGTTCATAAAAGTTCCCCCATCTCCTTTGTTAAACTTGTAATTAAAGCTGACCTGATTAAGAAGACCTGCCTTCTCAGTCTTGTTGGGAGGACACATTGATTAGAAAGCGAGGGAATCCTCATTTTTATCCAAGCAATGATCTCTGCCCCGGAGTCTGTTGATTAATTAATGATTATGTTTACCTGGGTGTGTGAGTTTGGGCAGATTAGCCTTTGCACATAGCCTGGCTTCAAGGACAATGACAGCTCGTGGGATGCAGTGTCCCTGAACCTTAACAATAACATAGCACAAGCTTCACATGGAAGTCCTTACCCAGCCGTGGGGACGTGTCACTTTTGGTCATGTCCACCTTAAATCATCATCTGTTCTTAGGCAAGAAAACTTAAGCTCTTTACAGTGCATTTTTGAATAAGTAACATTGAAAGATTAAAAAAGATGTTTGTGTGATCATGTACGGAGTCAATAAAAATGTGGAATACTTGTAGACATGTATATTTTATATATATGTATTTGGTTAGTAAACTTGACAGGCTTCTTGAAAGAGACTTATTTCAAATCTTGAAAGAGACTATCTTTAAAGAAACTGAGTGATGAAATCATGTAGGTATGTGGGGTTTTTTAAAGTACAGTATTTTGTCTTTAAGTATTGTCTCATGACAGTATTATGGCTAAGAAGTTTAATGGGGATATTGATGTTTATGAATTTGGTGGCTTGGAAAACTTTGCATAGGGGAGATGACATAGTCACTCATTTACAGCTTGGGGTGGGTCTGTGTAAGATTCAAACAAGGTGATAAAATACCCAAACCTCCAACCCCATTAAAACTGGGTTGAGAGCAAACTCTCATTCTAAGAGATGCTTTCCAAGTCTATGAGCAGATTACGTTGTCAGGAGATGCACTGATAGTTGCTGAGATAACATAAACCTACTGTAACTTATTTGAGGGAATGAGGACTAAAACAGACCCAAGTATGCTCAGGGGTGAGTGAAGAAGTAATTCTTGGTACAATGTATAAACTGCTGATCATATCAAAGTATTCTAAAACATATTTATTATACCCATAGAGTGGGAAACTTTGTCATTTTCAGTTTTGCCATTTTTGACAAACCCATTGGTGTTCCCAGGGGAAAACACCTCTTTCAGCAAGCTCTGCTAACAATGTTCCGAAGGAAATCCCTTTATGCGTTTCAGCAGCATTTAAGAGGAAGATCACTTTACTATTAGTATGCTTTACTATTAAGTGATTTGTACCTGGCTAGTGAGGAATTCTGTGATACTTAAGGTTCATTAATTGACAATACGTGTGCTCCAGCTTATCGTGATGGTGAAGGTTTTCTACCTCTTAAAGCCTTGCTGGAGTTATTTGGGTGGGATATTTAGACCTGTACAGAGTTGGATTCAGCCAGTGATCCCTTAACCCCATTATTTCATGAGGTGGCATTTGTTTGTAGGGTAAATTCTGTTTCCTGTGTTCCCTGCGAATCTCCCTCCACAAAACATGGGTGCTTACAGTTTGCATTAGGATTCAAATTCCCCCATGCTAAATACTGAACAGAGTAATTTTTGTCTTCAGAGGTTTTGTGCTTTTGTCTTCCCTCTGTCCCTTTTATATTTTCCCTGCCAAAAGAAGATCACTGTATGTGTAAATGTAGTGGTATCAATTTAAAAAAAGTAATTGGCTTCTTGTGGAACTTCTCTTCCTTGCTCCACCGTTTCCAAGCCATATGATGTGTGGCCATTTCTTGTCTGTTTCTCATCTCCCTTGTGGAGATCTTAACCCTGCTTTGCACCACTTTTATAGATCCAAACCCACATGGTTTTGATCTGGCAGAGAATGGTGGATTGCTAACAGAAAGGATGTGGATGCTTGTTTTGGCATTTTGTTTGGTGTTTTTCATCTACATCTCCCGTTGTTTCCATATTGAGCTTGGTTGTAAACTAGAAAGTATGCTCTGTGTTTTGTTAGGTTGAGAACAAATCTCATGAGGTTTGGAAATCTCATGAAGTTTCCTAAGACCAAGTGCAAGGTTCTGAGGAAGTGAGCCCAGAAGGGGCCACCCAGTTGATCAGAGGGATAGAGCACCTCTCCTATGAGCAAAGGCTGAGAGAATTGGGTTTGTCCAGTCTGGAGAAGGCTTTGGGGTGACCTAATTGCAGCCTTCCAGTACCTGAAGGGAGCCTACAAAAAACACGGAGAGGGACATTTTACAAGAGCATGTAGTGACAGGGCAAGGGGGAATGGCTTCAAAACAGAAAAGAGTAGGTTTAGATTAGGTGTTAGGAAGAAATTATTTGTTGTGAGGGTGGTGAGGCACTGGAACAGGTTGCCCAAAGAAGCTGTGGATGCCCCATCCCTGGAAGTGTTCAAGGCCAGACTGGATGAAGCTCTGAGCAACCTATGCTAGGGGAAGGTGTCCCTGCCCATGGCAGGGTGCTTGGAATGAGATGATCTTTAAGGTTCCTTCTAACCCAGGCCATTCTATGATCCTTGAGATGGAGCTGCCCTGATGGCACTTCCATTCTTCTCTTATCTGATTCAGATGAAGTAAACCTTAGGATATGTTTTCATCTAGCCTCTTAGTCCAAAGCATTAATAAATTTGGGAGAAAATTGAGGCTTGCAGGTCCAATTCAATTTACATGAGACCTCTTTTATTGCCAGCATGTAAGAGCTGAATTGTGTAAGTATCTCTATCAGTTTTAAAGCTCCTTTACATTATCAGACTGCTACAAAGATGACTTAAAGAATATTCACCACTGGTAAATTACAACAAAAGATTGAGTAGGAATTTTCATCTCTAAGTTACCTGTTTTTCAGTTGCTCCTATCTACAAAACAAATGTTCATCTCCCCACCTCCAGCAAATCCTCTTATATCAGTTCCTACGCTACTCTTTTAAATATAATTTAGGTCGAGGTCAGCCATTTTCATGTTATTCAAAACATAAAGAAAAAGGCTTTGTGTCTTCTGGATTACGTGTAGAACAGCTGACTCTGACAAGTCCAAGTATCATTTGCTTCATGGTTCTAATCTGGAGAGGAAAAGCAAAGACTAAAAAAAAGTAAACTAGACTCACAGCTTCAGAATATACTAAATTAATCCATTTTCTGCATATCCACGAGGTCTTGCTTTCAGTTTTTCCTTCTTCCTTAATCCTCTTCCAAGTAAAGGCTGAATCCAAGGCAGTAGCAAGAGGTGGTTTTGAACACCAACACCTTTCCTAAAACATCATCTTTCATTAAAAGCTGCTGTGGTTGCAAAACAGTCTTGAAGACATGAACTAAGTGTAACCTGGGCAGAGATGTCTGCTTAAGCTTTCACGGAGTCTGAAATAATAGCTCTGAGAGATGTGAGCCTCATCTCAACAGGGTGTTCTCTCATATGCCTTCTATTTTAAACTTGAACTTTTTCTACTCCTCCTGCTCTTCCAGGCAGGCAAGGTTTAGTCACTGTGTGCAGTCAGTTCACCCCAGTGACAAGGCATGTATTTACTTTGGGAAAGGAACCCTGCCCACTTTTTCTCCAATTACGATAAAATGAAATCTAAGGGACTCAATGGTCCTATCTGCCAAGACAGACCCCAGTCCAACAGTGGCTGGAATTGCATGGTAGATCAGCTTGACAGGCCGCCAGACTACTCTTCTGTCTGCAAAAGCTCAAGCATCAGCAGCTTAAGAGAAGAGAGAAACAAATTCACACTAGACTTATAAAATATTTACTGTAACTCAGAATACAGATTTACTGAAATCCCAAAACATGTTTTTTTTTTCTTTTTGCTTTCTTGTATACCTCAAATGAAAATTTTCCGCAAGTAAAATGTCTCAATACTTGGATAATCATCCGATCCAAATTCAATCTTGTTAAAGTATTGACCATTTTTCACAGAAAAGACTTTCAAATTCTGTGTGCTTTACAGTAGGTCTGGGAGGGCAGAAGAGAGGCAGACAGACAGAGGTACAGACATGACTGTGGTTGTATCCCATATCTTTCCCCGTGTCCTCTTTCTCCTGTACCCAGCTTTACCAGGTGCTGCTGAAGCCTTTTTGGTTCTGTAAAATCCCTGAGTGCTGGATGCCTTGTTCTTCCCATCCCTTTGCTAGAGCAGACAGGGGCATTGCTCCCCTCTCTCCTGGCTCTTTAGTCCAGACTGATTCCACCAGAGAAGTTCAATTTAACAGTGGGTGAATTAACGCTGCCTGCTGTGAGGGCCTCTCATGGTATACAAAAATACACATTTAATGTTTTTTTTTTCTAAAAACCCCTGAGCTACATGAAGTGCGTGGTTATGTGTTAAGGATACAAAGCCCCAAGCAATTTAATTTACTTCAGTGGGAGTTGCAAATACTGGCTGCTAAAACACAGCCAAAAATTACTGCGGATTGTGGACTGGGAAAGTAGGTAGTTGAAACCCAAGAAAATCCCCATGCTAAGGTTACTGCTGCAACATTTAGTTATTTTCATTGCACATCTATATGTTTCATTATTAGTTAATCTATGTCCTGCGAGGTGTGTAGGATGTGCAAGGAAGCCAAAACAATATTGGTTTGGAGAAGTTAATATTTGTAATTTCCTGACTTTTGAATATTTGATTTTTCAGCCCCAGTAACACACTAATGCTGTTTTATGTGTTTAATATATAATTGGCTTGAATTTTTTTCATCTTTTCAACTGTTGATACGATGATTAGTTTCTGGAGGAAGAGTGAAAAGAATGACGTTTTTTCTTTGGCCCAGTACCACGGAATCTATTTTATGCACTTTTTCATTGCAGTGTTACTATGTTGGTGAGGGAAACTCGGTGTAGGTGGGAATTTGGCTGCTCAGTGCCTCTCAGATGAATGAAACTTGGACGCCTCTCAAGGACGGTGTTATTTTTATTTCCTTTCCAAACTCGCGGGAAGCACTCGAAGATTTAAAGCTTTTTATGTGTGTTTACAGGACGGTGGGTTTGCTCCAGCTGGCCCCTGCTGCACCACCTCTTGAGCAGTTTGGGATAGTGTTTGTTTAGCACTCGATAAAAACAAAAGCTAAGCAGATTACCGCAGGTTAAATTAACATTTATGACCTTTAGTACGAAAAGCTCCACTTTCCTGCTGTGCATAAAGAACGTAAAAGGGCTGTTAGGATGTGTCAGTGCACACACCAGCCGGACTCATCCTCTGAGCTGCTTTAGCGGAGGGTGAGGGTGCCCGTGAGGTGACACATGACGGTCCCTGTGCGTTGCCCTGCCCCACCTGCCAGGGCTCGGGCAGAGCCCGCAGCGCCCCAGGCCCCGCGCACCTGCCGCGGAGGGCACGGGCTGCC